>OY987266.1:10948168-11438643 GCA_963920665.1 Straminergon stramineum
TGTTATGTAAATGTTGTTTACTCTTGCATTTCTAAAAAATTATTTATAGATAACACTTACATTATTCTTTTCTTCCTTCTTTTCTCTCTATGTAAACTTCAAGATAATATGAAAAATTCATTTCTCAAAAAGCAATAATATAAACATTTTATAGCTGCTTTATAATTTCAATATTATCTACTTGCATATCACTATCCTCAAAGGTTTGTAAGAACACACACACACATTTGTACTAATTTTAATACACAAGTTGTGTATTAAAATTAGTACAATAAAATAGGACATATACCATTGGATTGAAAAGTAAACAATTAATATATTGCATTTGGATGTAATTTTAGCATTTTCAATGTCATAAAAGGACTACCAATCTTATGAATGTTAGTGTAATTTTGGCAATTTTCAGCTTTTTGATGATATTGAAAATGATAATCGAATTTTTTTGAATTTTTGGCATCAATTGTGTGCATCATGGACTCTACTCTTTGTATAAAAATCTATACCTAAAAATGCATTATATCGTTGTAAAATATAAATTAGACACATTGTCTTATTCAACAAATATTTCAAGTGCAAAGGCATTAAGATGAAACAATGGTCCAAGTTGCAACTTTCACTCTTTCTACAATGGCAAATGCTATCCCATACTCTCAACTCAAAAAAAAATTCAAATATTGTGAGAACCAACATCATTTACATGTTTGTCAAATTGTTGAAATTTTCAATTCTATAAATGTGAACTTCCTTCAATTTTTGTGTACAACAATTTGAAATGATGTATACCAATATGTCAAGGCAAAAAAAACTTTCTTCAAAGTTCTAAGAAAAAATTGACAAAAGATAAAGTAATTCCAAACCATGGTGCATAGAACTGAGTTTTAGACATGGCTAACTTTGAAATTAATTTTCTTTCACATCACAACTAATTTTTTCTTCAAACATCGATGGTGAT
Source organism: Straminergon stramineum (assembly GCA_963920665.1). Taxonomy (NCBI): domain Eukaryota; kingdom Viridiplantae; phylum Streptophyta; class Bryopsida; order Hypnales; family Calliergonaceae; genus Straminergon; species Straminergon stramineum. The sequence continues at coordinate 10,949,121 of OY987266.1, forward strand.
GTGTAGTATGATGCAAACTTCAACTTTCATATATCTACTTTTGGACTTTGTCCATTGATGCTTATGGTATGATTATTTGAATGAAAACATTTCAAATTTGTGTTTAGTTTTGTTAGTTGTTCTATGTGCCACTCAAAATATCCCATTTTAACACAATACTACTAGAATAGAAAGCTTTCTCAATACAAATAAATATTTTATACTTTTTTTTATTGTTTATTTGAATTTCAAAGGTACATTTACCAATTCCGCTCATTTGGAAAGTGAAAAAATGCAGTGACAAATTGACCCAAAATGAAGTTCACTACAGAAATTACAAATAATCATAAGATTTCAACATGAAATTACTCCCTCCATCCTACTAAATTGGATATCAATAGTGAGTGTAACACTAAATTGCTTCATTTCTTGATTCTGATTTTTGAACAAGGAATGTGGAATCCAAAACAATTCCCACTCAATCAATCCCAAAAATTCCATAATCAATGATCAATATCAATAAATGGAGTGGATTAGTGGCACATTCACTATATCTAATTCATAGGATTTTAATGGGACAAAGGGGGTATTAGTACATGAAGATTTGGGACATAAAAATATTTCACACTTAACTTCAAGTACTTAGAATTTGGACTTTCATATTGGTTATATTGATGAAGTATAGCCTTATAAAAAAAATTTGATAACTAACCTAAATACCACTTAATGTTTTGCACTTTCAATTATTAAGCATTAGTGTTTTTAAAATTGAAAGAAACAATCTAATCATCATAGACTAAGGTTAACCAACCTATGACAAGCATAATGACTTGTTTGCCTTGTTGACATTTTTGAAAAAAAAAAAAATTATTCCATGTAAAGACAAACTTGAGAAATGGAGGGAGCAATTGAAATTTAATTTTTTTGACAAAATATGAATTTGTTCTGTATTTTTGAAGTGTGATGCCCAATTAGCCCAAAACAGTCTTTGGACTACCCCAAAACCATCAAAAAGTGTACTTATAGTGATCATTAGACCACCCAAAGCAGTAACAATATTTCCTAACTTGGCTGCAATATTCTAACATGGGCATGACATAAGGGAATAAAAAAGTTAGTTCTTGTAATGAATTTACACTAGAAAGGTGGAAGTTCCTAAAGCAATCACTAATAACTCCATCACCATCACTCAAAGCATTTATTTTGGCCATTAACCTACCTAATAAAGTCCTAATCTCAATTACTAGATAAAATTTGACATAGATTGATGGAAAATTATAATGGGTGGTTTTGTAGGTGTTCGCATTATTGAGTTGGTAGGTCATGGATTGGCTTACCTTAATTGCAACCCCATGAATCCAAATCAATCATTGAAATTATACACTAGATATCAAGGTTAGAAGATGGAAATCAACCCATTTCTTATGGCACCTAGTTTTATTTTCTAACTTTTTATAAATGAATTAGAATGATGTAGAGTTAGTCCAACTCTACTCACTTACCATATCTGGATAGCAACTTCGGCACTTTGGTGTTGAATATTTTATTAAAGTATAAAAATAAGATTCAGTTATTTGAATATAATTTTAAAATATTTGGTAATCAATTCAAAGAAATTGAAATATTTGGCAACTACTTCACATCTATACCATAAGTCAAGTTGTTTGTTTGTTATAGACTTTTGGTAAGATCTCATGGACCATGCATTCCCCAATCACGTTCATGGTACCATTGGAAAGCCTTCATTAAAGAGGGGTGCATGGACTTTGTTTTGTGGCCTTTGGACCTATGGTGTGAAAGTTATGGATTTTTGAGTTATTTTTTAATCTTAAATTATGCTAAGTTATGAATCTTTTGGACTATGAATTCCCCAATCATGTTCTTCTTATTGTTAGAAAGCTATGGATTTATTTATTTATCTCAAATTATACTAAGTTTTTTTATTTTTTGGAATGTGTGTCAATTGGTTGCATTTTTGGTATTATTGGAAAGCTCTTTGTGAGGAGAGGTGCATAGGCTTTGTTTTGTGGCATTCTAACTTATGGCAAAAATAATACTAAAATTTGAAGTTTTTATGAATTAATAAGTAAAAAATTTCCTTTACTTTTTATTTTGGTTGTAGCAATGGCACAAGATACATGTTCTTGGTACCATTGAAAAGCTCTCTACAAGTACTGGTGTACGGGCCTTGTTTTGTGGCATTTGAACCTATAGACCATACCTTAAGTTAGGTTGGTTGTTTTGTTTTGTTTGTTTGTTATAGTCAAAATCTCAAGAATTGTGTATCACTTGGTTGCGTTCTTGGTACTGTCAAAAAGCTCTTTACAAGTAGGGATGCATGGGCTTTGTTTCGTGGCATTTAGACCTATGGTGTAAAAGTTATGGATTTTTGAATTATTTTTGGCTCTAAAAGTATGCAAAATTATGTATCTTTTGGACTATACGTCAATTGGTTGTGTTTTTGGCATTGTTGGAAAGCTCTTTGAGGGGAGGTGCACGTGGGATTTGTTTTGTGGCATTCCAATTTACAGTAAAAAAATGAATGAATTTTAAAATTTTTATAAATTTTAAAATAAGAAACTTACACAAGGCACACTAAATGCTTTAAAAAACACTTTTTTGGTAAGTGAAAAAATGAGAATACAATCTTTTCATACAAACGAGGTGGTAGGAGGTAAAGCAACATGTGTGGGATATGTAAATTAGGATTTGTAGGAACTCAACTACTAATAGTTAGGAATTGTGTTTAATGTAAAATTTTAGATATCATTTAGATATAATAGAATAACATTATTAAAATTATTTTACCTAAATTAATGTGGAAAATATAGCTAAATTTAATTTGCAATCAAATGTTATGAATGAAGTTCATAGAGGGTTTGGAATGTATAAATTAATGCAAAGGTGATTTGTAAAGAATCCAAATCCAAATCCAAATCCAAACCCTCTATGAACTCTATCCATAACATTTGATTACAATTTCTATATTTTGACAATGAGCAGTCAAGCTCTTGTCTTCAAATTATTCCATACCCTTTAAAGATTCATGACTAACAATGGATTTCATTATAAATAAGATCTCTCCACCACTAATTCTCATAGATGTCATTGAAGTAATTCCTTCATTTCATCATTAAATTTCTTTTAATGTTAGATTGTCAAATGAGAGATTGGATTTATGGATTCTCTACAAATCACCTTTGCATTTATTTGTACATTCATCAATTTCTTTTGTAATTTATTTAAGCCAAAGTTGCTACCCATGTATGGTAGTCTAATTGTATTATCTAGATTGCAATCTTCATTCGAATCATGAATTGGGGTTATGAAACAAGTATGAGAAGGTTGAAAGCTCAAAATTGAACTAAAAAAATATGCAATATTCAAATTTGCAATTCCATTTCAACTTTGAATGTTTTTTTAGTGTTAATATTTTTACCTCTTGGATTGACTAAGGTTTCAAGTCTCTACAGATGCAATTGGTTTATTAAAATAGGACTCACTCTATCAAGGCCAACAAAAAATAATTCTAAAAATAGATGTCAAGATGTTAGGAATGTTATTTTTTCAACCAAAAACATGTGTGGTGAAAACATGAATTTTGTGGGGACCCCCTTACTTTAAGCATTTGCCAAATTGATTTTTTTAAACTTTAATTCATTATTTCGTATAAATTTTTGAGCCTAATAACTATGTATGGTTCTATGTTTTTAGAAGTGAAAAAATAACAAGATGAAAGAGGATATGCTTTGATTTTTATTATTTAACCTCTATGTTTTCTATCAATTGTGTAATTTTCATGTTTAATAGATTGAAGATTCAACCATTAAATGTTGAGGTATCAAATAAAAAAAAGACAATGGATTAAAAAATATGATTTGAAACATTTGGAATATGGTATATCACCCATCTAAAAATTTTAGATGAATTTGTGAATTTTATGCCAACTTTCCAAAGTTTGCATTGCCTACAAAGTTTGAAAGTTCTTGTCTACAAGTATTTGATTAATTGTTGAATGGAAGTATCCTATGATCCTTAATTATAAAAATAATATCAAAAATATTTTTTATAACTAAAACCAAAAACTTGAAGACTTTATTTATAGATTTCAAAAAATTCAAAAAAAATTATTATTATTTTTCAATTAATATTGAAAGTTTTAAAGTTAAAGTTATACATTTTAAGATCTTTGGAAAGTTTTTTTTGAAATGTCTCATTAGAAGAGTTTTGGGGGGTCTAGAGCTGTTGTCAGATTTTTTTATTTTTATATATTTTTAAAAATTTAATGTAAAAAAAAGTTGAAGAAAAAATTCAAAAAAAGAAGTGATGTGGTAGTCACTGTACCAAGTCAAGCAGTTGTTGTAGGGCAATTCCTAGGGTCCGGGAATCCAGGGGAATGCACAACCCTCCAAACCCCCCAAAACTCCTCTAATGATGTGAAATCTTTAATAAATTTTAAAATAATTATAACATTAATTCTTTTTATATCATGAAAAATGATTGGTAATAAAATATTGGCATCAAACTATATTTAATGTAATTTATGGATATAAATTTATACCTAATATTCAAACACTCCAATTAAAATGATTTTTTTGAAGAGTATTATCCTAAACCATAATTTCTTATTAATTATCTTCATGCATCTTGTAATTTTCACGTGTTTCCTCACACAAAGTATGTTCTATCTTTTGAGTGGATAGTGAGGATGAGGTGTATTTCAATTAACCCCTAAGCACTCTAATGTCCATTTTCTAAACAATGAACAAATAGAAACTCGAGTTTCACCTCCTAACTATTTGGATGAAAGTTATTGTAATTTGTGGAGATACTTTATCAAATTGTTGTCCTATCACAAGGTTGGATGTGGTGTTATTAGACTACATATTTTTCTAAAATTACTAATATGCAAGTATGTCAAGAGGTCAAATTGCATTAACTTTAATTCAAAACTAGATTTGCCAAAATGAGGTCATTGATTTGAAGAACACAAAAATTTCAAAAAATCAATATGTGAAGAGAAACTCATTTCAAATCCATCCAAACAAATTGTACTCAAATAATAATAATATTTTGCTTGTAATTAAATTTTGAAGGAGTTTTAAAATTACTCTTTCAAAATTTATAAAAAAAGATTGGTGATAGAATTGGTGAATCTAATGTTATAGATGGAATCTGCAAATCAAAATCTACAACTTTTACTTGATTATCAATTCCAAAATATGCATCCAAGTTGAATTTTATAATGATTTTTTTCTGATTGCCAATTCTAGAGATGATTCTAGACATTAAGGGTTAATGCACACCTCCCCTCCATTCACTCAAAAGCTCCCTATGGAAATTGTTCACGTGTTTCTAGAAAAAAAAAGGACCCCCATTTAATTTTTTTCTTAAAAATATTTCTTAACCTCAAACCACCCCACCCCCCCACCCCCTTATTTGTGATTAAATATTTTTGTATCCACTACCCCTTCCTCCTATTTGTAATTCTAAGAGAGTTGGGTAGTTGCAAACAATATGGGATATGTGAATATACGTATTTCATATGTATAGTTGACCATAATCGGTTTTTGTATCCATATCCATATTTCGGACCCATATTTGTATCCAAATCTATATTTCTTATTTTTCAAGATCAACGACAAGTCAAAAGGGAGGGGGAATTTTTCTTAAAAATATCTAACAACTCTCAATTTTTTTTAGGGGAGGGGGCTTGGTTAAATTTTCAAGAATGGTAGGTTTACATCTTTTTAGTGGATGGTTAAGTTTATAGATGTACAATTCATTTACAAAAACAAAAATATGTCATTAAATTTTCGAAGACATTCATTTGGGAGGTGAGAGTTAAAACACTCCAAGTGGTGCAATCAATGTATTCTATAAATAATGATTTTAGGTGAATACATAAGATAGAAGTTGATAATTTTTTCTCTCTTAAAATTTGTTTGCTTTTATTTATGTGTACAATAGTTGTAAGGCATATTTGGTAGATTATAATTCTATAAATAGATACTAAGAGTTTAGAAAATTCGTTATTTCAAAAAAAAGTTATGTGGTAGGAAAAAGAGTATTCAAAATAAAATCTACTTTTAACTTTTGCTAAGCCTTTAGTTTAAGAAAATAAAATTAGCAAAGATGTATTGATGTTGTTCTTCACTTATAGTATTATGCATGTGATCAAAATTTTAAGAACTTTTCAAGGCAATGAGTATTTTATGATTTTACGAAAGAAAAAGAAAATTATAAATAATCAAGAATGTGTGAGACGCCTATTTTGAACAATATATAAGTCTACAATATATGCATACTTATGGATGTGTATATGCATCTATGTTATTCAACTAAATAGAGGTACTAGAAAATATCAATATGTTAAATTAATGTGTTTTATCCATCTCACTTTTATAATTATAAATAATTTTGAAATTGACATAATTGTACTCATAAATGATGATGAATTGATTTCTATTAATTCATCTTTTAGTCTTAAAATAAATAAATAGTTAAATTGAAATTATTTTATGATTTAAATATAAGAATTACCTGATGTTCATGTCTCACTCGTATAAAAACACCACTTATTGCAGCAACACAAACATTTACAGCAAAGTAACTACCAATAATCACCATGACAATATAATATATATCTACAAAATAATAAAACTTGATATGAAATTCTGTAGTAAATTTAATATTTAACTAGTAAAATAGAATATATAAATTATATCATATTTTTAAAAATTATTATTATCAATTTCAAACTCTAATTTAAACAAAGTAAGGATGTTTAACTCAAGATTCTCTGAGAATTTTAGAATTTAACTTAAAATTTAAAAAAAATCTTAATCTTATTTTTTATTTTGTGAAATTCCCACATTGCAGTACACCACTTTTTTTTTTGTCACAGTGCACTATTTGTGTTGTTTTATAACTTTAAATTTTCCACCGCAAAATACACATTGAATCTAATGTAGAAGAAGTTTTTTGCAATGCAAATCTATCCAATTTACATAACTAAATTGAAAAAATCTTGGAAAAAATCTCTATATGGTTTACAAAAAAAACTTTTTATTTAAAAGTGTACCTTATCAAAGAGTATTGTGCACACTCTAATTAAAATGAAAATTGATAATAATGAAGAATAAAACTAATAATAATGTAGTTTTGTAATCCCTCAAGCTAGGATTGTGTTTTTCATCTTGATACTTCACATTGATACTTGAGACCTTAGATTTTATTTGGGATTTAAAAGAATAATTTTCTTACCTTTTATCTTTTCAAATGTGCATTTGAAGTACAAGATAGAAATTATCTTAAAACTTTAGGTCAAGATCATCAATTAGGAACAACAAAATGAGGTGTGGATTTCTATTGCAGATTGTGGTCCCCCAAATGTTTGGGTTGAATGCAAAATTAGTACAAATCAAACATTTCATGCACCTCGTATGTATGATGTTCATTGGTATAACATAGTGTGCAATTTTCCTTTTAAAATATTGATTTTCAAACTTTTATAATGTAGTTGAAAGTATGCAAGTACCTGAATTTATACCAACACTATCTGACATACTATACATTTGCAATGCCCAACCTTCAAATGACATTATCTGAAAAATTGTTAAGGTAAAATAAAATAATAGTATTAAAATAGTTTTGTTAAAAAAATTTAAACATGTTTTTGTCACTTCATTATTAAAAAATGTTCATTACATAATTGAATTTATTCACATCAATTTCTATGTGAATATAAATACAAACTTATTTTATTATAGTAAGCAGTACATATGAAAATTATAGTGCAATTTTGGAATGATTGTCATTGAGAAATTGTGTTGACATATAAACATACTTAAACTTGAATAACAAATCAATGTTTATACTCAAATGAAGATTGTATTCTAATGAAACCAAAAAACATATACCTGAAAAAGGATCAAGATAGCTTGGGGAAATCCATCATAATTGCTTATTCCCCAATTTGGATTACCATAGCTCTAGAGAATACAGTAGATAAAAGAGAGGATTAAATTCAATCATTACAATTTTAAATTTTTTTAAATGAAATTATATGATTTCAATGAATGCTTTATAAATTCCATTCAAGGATGAAAAACATTATATTCATACATTCAAATTTTACAATTTTGTTTTAGCTTTATTTTTTATTCAATTTTATGATTGAATTAATGAAATTTTAAAGTTTGTAGACTTTACAGCATTACAAACTTGTAATCCAAGAGAACCATTTGGTATTGTCAAGTTTCCTTGACAAACAAGACCTTTCACACAAAAAGTACTCATATATGAAACAATGGTAGTATTGTCATCACATGTTGCTCCTTTAGAACCACAAAATTCTTCTATATATGGCAATTGACCATCTGTTTTTCGTGTACACCTATTAGTGCAAGTGAATTGGTTATTTTCAAATATGACATCATCATTTTAAATGAAAAATGATATATTTATGTAAAATAAAAACAAAAATTTGAAGAGGGTTCTATCTTTGTTATATATAGATTGAAGTTTAAAATTTTTTTAATTGAATATAATTGAATATAATAATCAACTTGACTTTGAATGATTATTCTCACATGATCAAAAGATTGTTATAGCACAATTGTTTTGCAACTTCAATAAGCAATATATGGGGTAATGGAGGGATACAATTTTTTTTCTTCTAGAAACTACTAGAGTTGTTTTTCTAATGATAGAGTCAGAAATTTAATAATTGAGGTCAATTTCTAATTATATACTACAAAGTATTGGAATTTTGTTAGTGTTTAAGAATTTACTACAAGGGAGAGTATCGGTATTTTTGTCATCGATTACTTTTTTATTTCACGAAATGAAAAAAATGATTTAGAAAAATTAATTAAAAATATAAATATTTGAAATAATTTTTTCTTGTTAATATTCAAGGTTAAATTTTCTGAAGATAATTTTCTGACTAAAAACAAGAATTCTTGAATGTCTAATAATAGAGATATATTATGTATATTTTATCTAAAAAATATTTTTTAGTGGAATCTTCAAATGACTAAGTCATATGAAGAAGCTCATCACACTATTATTTCATAGTTTTGTAGTATTCATAAATAAATATGAGTACAATATTATTATTGTAGAAATGATCAATTTCAGCCATTTTCAACTTACTACTTATGATAAATTTACGCAATAATGGAAATTTTTCTTAATACTAGAATAAAATGGGTTGTAAAACACATGTGTGAATTTAAGTATACCTGCTTCGTAATTTTCCACCAAAAAAATGAACACCTACAAGAGCATAAAATGAAAATATCATTGCAATAAAAATAAGTACATTTCCAAGTGGAGCAAGACTACCTTGACATGCATCCATAATTGCCTACAAAAAATTTCAGCAATCACACAAAAGAAAATTTTTAAGTATTTTGAGTTATATGAATATTAAATTTAATTATACAAATCATTGTTTTGTAAACATATAGTTGTATTGAATTTCTAAACTACTGAAAAATTATATATTCATTTTTAGTTTCAAAATAATATGATTTTATTATCATTTTTGATTTAATATCACCAAAAATTCAAATAATCATAGAAGCTCAAATTCAATATCATTGTATGTATTCATATTTGAATATTTTTCTAATATATTTTATTCGTAGATTTACAATAAAAGTGGATAATCATATATTTTAGAATAAAAATAAAAATATTTTATATCCATGTAAGTATATTAAAAACATTGTAAATTTGTTTCACTTACAATAACATTGGCAAAAAATGAGAAGTGGCGTAGTGCCAATAATGCACGAAAAGCTCGCAATGTAGCGAAGCGGAAGAATCCATCTTTATTTTGAGTAGCCATATAAATGTGAACCCTATCAAATGAAATATGTTCAACAAAATAACAACGGTCAATGTACAAATATACAATTATAATTTTCTTACCTTACAATTATTTTGAATCAAATAAACATTGCAATTGGAAAAAATAAATTTAAAATCAATAAAAAAATCTTCAAAATATCATAACAATATCATTTAATCCATTTAGTCATAGTATTTTACCATGAATCAATAACAATTACAAAATCAATTTTGTTGTAAGTGCTTCGCAAATATGAATGGGGGCCTCTTATGAACCCTAATGTAAAAATACGCAAAGCGCATTCAATACTACACATGTGATAAAGATTGAAAATCAGCTTGAAAACAGTGCTTTAAAGTTTGATTGTGATTATATTATTTGATTTCTTTTATGTACGTTGTTCTAAAAATATGACTAAATTTTTATACCAATCATTATATAACATCACATCTCAATATAGTAATAATATTTTATTGATATATTTGTATGTGTGCTTGTGTACATTCTAAAAATTATTATTTAAAAATTATTATTCAATTTTTTGAAAAATTAAGAAATATACATGCTTACGTATACAAAATGGTAATAACAATATCTGTGGTAATAAGATTGTCTTTAACATTAGCAGAGAGGTTGGCAGTGGCTCTTTCAATAAGAACTATGAGATGAGTTGTGATAAGAAGAAGTAGACAATATTCAGCATTTGTAGTTATGTGTCAAGGATGTTTGAAATTCTATTTAAATACAAATTATTAGAATAGAAGTGTTTAAATTTTAAAATATCAAAATATACATTAAGAAGATTTAAATAATTATTCAAAATTTGTAAATCATACAATATGCTTCAATAATGTATGCAATTTATATTTTAAATTTTTGTGGAATTTATTATTATACTATTTTATTTTATTTTATTACAAAAATATTATTTGGATCTCTCTAATTTATAATTTAAAAATAAAATAAAAAGATAAGATGAATTTGTTAAAAATTATATTGGTTAAATCAAAAACAATTCTTTACATCTCTCAAGAATTTGTTTGCATTATTTCTTGTGAATAGTACATGTTATAGACTCGTAGAAATAACAAATGTAGAGTGAACTTTGATATTTGGAAATCATTCAATATTACTCCCTTAAATCCTATATATGTGTATTTTTTGTCATGAATTAATTGTTCAATGTGCTTTGCCTAGCATCACAAGTATTGTACATTGAACAATGTTTGCATTGCAATAGAAGCAAGTAAGTAATTTTGCAACTTGCTTCAATTACTATTTTACTTATAGATGTACATTGTAGAGTACTCTCTCCACTCTTTAGAGCTACATTGTTTCAACATTTGGAAGATGACTATATTTCAAGAATACAAAAATCCTAAATTCTCAACTCTAAAATCTAATTTCAGAATCCCATTCCTTCAAATGTCATAAACTTAGTGCAACTTTCTTATTCTCGTGGACTTTCTTGCAATGGGACACTTAATTTAAAATAGAGGAAATACTGAAAACATTTAAAGATTTATTAATTGAAAATTCAAAGGTAGTTAAGGTATCATACCTCTCTAATTTATAGCATATTAAAGATATTAAAATATAATCAAATAGAGATTATAAAATTTTGTATAATTTTTTTAGAAGGACCTTACATTATATATTCAACTTCCAATTCAATAATGCTAACTTTTATTCATATATTAACTGCAATTTATTTTTTGAAGTTGAATTTAAAAATGATTGCTACAAATCCCTCAGTAGAAGAAAACTTTGTGTTTAAACAAATATTTTTTCTAAAAATTAAAGATCATTTAAAAAGATTTCAAATTGTATTTTATTCTAATTTTGAAAAATGAAAAAAGATTTTTTAAATGAAATTTGTGAATTCTAGATTTATTAATTTTTTGGATTTTAGGCTTCAACAACATTTACTAAAATTAAAATTTAATTTAATAAAATCACATTTTGAATTCATTTTTGTATAACAAACATTATTTATTGATCAAAATTTCAAAGATTCATATAAAAATAAATATCAAGCTTTATACAAATAACAAATTTGGTAAGGATATTGGCAAAACATATATTTAAATAAAAATTTCCTTATTGGATGTTTTGGTGAAAATATTCCCAATGAATAACCATCAAGCTCAGCTCCAGGACCAACTCTACTTGTTCTTTCTAACTTTCTTAGAGCCTATTTACAATTTATTTTTATTTTATGTCATGTTGTTATATCAAATATTAATAAACTAAATATATGAAGTATAAAATGCATTGTCTTTACCAAATAAATATTGTGTAATATAATATAAATTATATTATAAAACAAATTATTCTGTATACCAAAGTAATAAATATATTTATCTTCCAACTTATTGAAACTTGTAAGAAGAGAAAAACACATATTAAGAATACATATTTAGTTCTATATTAATTGATCAAGTCATGTAAAAAACAATAATGTAAAATAAAAATCTACATTCAAATACCAAAAGTCTTTTCAATGTTAAGTAAGCATTTTTCCATCGCTTTTGAGCAGCAGTGTGATGTTTACTAATGAAGACACCTCCATCTGCATTTGCCATTGCTTCAAAAGCTTTTTGTAATTTTCCTTGTTCACTTTCTTGTTCTTCTTTCATAGTTTCATTGATATTTGTAGGTTCTAATGAATCTTCCCATGTAGGGTTTCTTTCTAAAAAATCAGGTTCATCTTCTGGGTCTTCAGTTTTTATCCTGTATTGTAAATATTAATAAAATTATAAATTTATAAGAATAATAAATTCTTCTTTAAAATAATGATTAAACACTTGTTTTTTTTAAGTATAATGCATACAAATGTTTTATAGCTTTGTGATAAAGTTAGTGCAATACATTGTCATCTCTTTGATAGTACCGATCATTGATAAAGACCCTCTTTGACTTTGAACCTTTGGGCCTTCAATGTTAGAATTTCTTGAAGATTTAGGCATATTGATTTCCATGTTGTTTATGCTAGATTTTGAATAACGTGGTAGCAAACCAATGCTTCTATCTTCAATTTTTGATTGAATACTAGGTGAGATTTCTTCAATTGGAACTTCTTTATTATCAATCACTAGAGGAGGATCATGATATTCACTATCTAAAAATGACCAATCAATCACTGTAGAATCAGAATCAGAAGGCGATTTTGCTTCTAAGCTATCAATTATAACAGGATTTGTGGGCCACCATGATTCTGATGAAATATCTTCTTGAACATTGTTGGTTGTTGGCCACCATGAACTCAATGCACTTCCAAATAAATTTGCATCATTATTAATTACTTTTTTTTCCTCCGATGTTTCTATTCAAATGTTCATTTTTCCAACAATTAGTTCACTAAAGTTTCATCTTACATAGTGTATTGTACCAAGAAACTTATAAATTTCATAAATGTAAGATTTGTTTTTGAGATTTTTAATAATTGAATCTAATATGACTATTCAATTTTTATTATTTTAATTAAATAAATAAATACTTTAAATGAATTTGATTTAGAAATTATTTTATAAAAAAGTCAAATTTCAAATTAGGTTTTATCATAATAGAATAAAAAAAATAAAATCAATTCTATGTTGAATATTCAAATTGATGAATTAGAAGCATTATATTCTAGAACAACCAAGCAATTATTTTAATACGAATAGAGTAGTAATTATCAATCTTGACACCCAAGATTATTAGTTAATTGTTTCAAATTATTTTAAATAAGCATGACAACAATGCTCAAAGGACTGCTTGAAATTATTTGATACATTAGAGTCAAGCATGTGAAGGGAGCCTATGGGGTTCAATTTGAAATCATTCTTTAAATTTTTCTTATGAAAATTTTATACTGTCATAAAAATTAGACTTGTAATGATGTATAAGGTATATAGCCTCATATTTATACCAAATTAATTGACATGTAATCAATTCTTTGGGACTGCACTTATGAAATTTGTATGAGCCCTTATGCACTCAAAAGTATTTTGTGAAGGGCTATGATATAACAAAAACATTTTATAAACCTTCTATGAATTAAATAAAATATGGAATATTTTAAAGGTATATTATGAATATTGGAGGACTATTTGGGAACCACTATAAGTAGTCTTAATAAGTGGTTCATTGTTTATATATTTAGAAACTTACAAAACCCTATCCTTACACTCATGTGGTTTTTAAGACTTTTACACATTGTCCTCATGAGAATCCATTATCAAGTGATAGAAATATAATTGAATCATTTACAAGTGCATTCAACATTAGAAGAATAAATGAATGTATATATTTTACATGCACTTATAGAAAAGATGGCCTATATCAATAAAATGTGTTGATTCATAATCTATTTTCTACTAGTGGAATTAAAGATGCTTTGGTTATTTGCATATTATGGTACACAAGGTTTTTTGACAAAATGCACTACAAGGTGGTGTTTCAATAAACTTGAAAAATGTCCATAATAAATAGACATTGAACATGAGATGGAAGACAAGTTTGGGAAAGAGACTACTTAGATTGGATGCTCCTCCAAAAAATAGAAAAAAAAGAACATCTCTTAGTACTCGAAATCGAGAAATTTACACCCATAGAATGTTTTTGTCACAATGCATCATGTACACAACTTTTAGAGACTTTGATGAAATTATTGAGATGATTTTCATTTTTTCAAATATTATTCCTTCCAATTGTAAGGATTATATTTCAGATTTCTCATATTCATACTATTTTAGTATTTTTTTGAAATTTATTTTTGACTTTGAAGTTCAAAATCTTATATTAGATTTTATTCTTTCAAAGATTTTCAATAGTATGATTTTCAACTATATTTAATTTCAAATATGCATTTTATATGAAATATGAAGAGAAATTTGTCTAAGTTTTTTTGGTGAAGATCATACATTATGTATGTGTTGTAAAAAGTAGGACAAACTATTGCATTATTTTGGTGCAAATAGCAAAATTTCAATGCAAAACTAGTGCAAATTGAGAATTTCTACGAGACTCTGGAGCTTGATGGAACTATGTCTATTGTAATGTGCAATTACGCCCCAATGCCCCCATCATTTGCTTGAGTGAATATTGCATACCAAAACATAGTAAGAAATATTTTGTACTTCCATTCTCTTAAACCAGTATACAATATAAAACATTTTCAGATGTCAAAAATTGATGATATCATTATTATTTTTTATTATTTAAATAATAATTTTCAATATTATATAATAAAAAATTCACTTTTTACTACATTCATTTTTCATTTTTGAAATTTTAAATAAATAAATTTTTGAAAAATTTACCCCTTGTCCCATTGTCCCCTCAACCAACCAAATGGATTTGGGATAGGTTCCTAACTTTTGTTGTAGTCTCAATTTTCATATTGATTTGTTTCATTTATTCTGAAGATAGAAAAATACATTAGCTTCTTGGAAATATAACTTTATTTGAATTTGTGCTCAAGAGTAAAATTTGTGCCACAATAATGCCCCAAACATAACTTGTTTGGTAATACCAAAAAAATCACAAAAAGTCAAAAATAGAATTCTAAAAACTTTGTTTCAGATAGAAATTATTTTTGTCTATATAGAAAGATTTGATTCATTCTACTTTAGACTCATGATGAGAAATTTATGATCAATAATGTTTTTTTGGACAATCTAAGTATTTTCTTGAAAAAATAACTTGTAGCTAGTTATAGGATTCACTTTTGAGAGAAATTTTTGCAATTTTCAAGAAAAAAGAGTTTGACAAGGTTTAGTTCACTTGCTAAAACAATCTCACAATTTGAATTGTTGTGTTTCAATTCTATCTTAGACCTATAAATGATTTAGATTTTCCTTCAATCTTATATCTACTTCTACTTCACAAATTTTTAGTGAATTAAAATAAAGTGTTTTTAAAAAAAGATTCTAGATTTTTAATTCAATTCTTTAAAAAATATTAGTAGTGGGAAATTTAAAGCTAACAAAATTCAAAGTCTGATAATCTAGTCAAAAAAGGTGTTTAAAATGTGTTTTTTTTTGTTTCAAACGGAAATATCTTGCAATCCACATGGTCAAAGTTTAAAAAATTTCTTCTACACATTTTTAGACTACCATACTTAGATAGTAGGTTTGGCACTAATATTTATTTAAAGTACAAAAACAAGATTTAGTAATTTAAAATATAATTTTAAAAAATTCAACATTTCAATCAAAATAAATTCATTATATTCAATAGCTAATCTAAAATATCTTCATCCCATATGGATGGATATTTTAGAATCCATCTAATTAAGCCTCTCATTGTTCAATAAACCTAACCTTTTATCTTATATGGCTAGTCCCCTTTTGAGGGTTGCTATTATGTGAGCCTAGGAGTGTAAGTCCATGAGTCTAGAAGACTATACACAATATACACCTACGTTATAGGTGTGGAATTTATAGAAATCCTCCATGAGTATAATACAACCATGTTATAGATAACTATATTATAAGTAGGTTTATAAAGAGCTCAACCACTGATAGTCAAGTTAATAGCATGAATTGAGTTCAAAGTAGAATTTTAGACATCATTTACTTCTAATAGAATAATGTTTCTCAATAAACGTTTAACTAAGTTAATGGGGGAAAATCTAGTGAAATTTTTTCTACAAATAAATGTTTGAGAGTTTGAGCCACCAATCAACAATTATAGATAGAGTTCATAGAAAGGTTGGAAGGGACATTTTCTTGTGCACTTTCAAACATCCTCCTTGAAATTTGTCCATAACTTTTTTTTGGAGGCTCAAAATCACAAATGGGAATTTGGAGATGAAATGTAGCTTGATTTCTCAACTTTCTTAGTTTAAAGGTTTTAGAAAAAGTTATTCTATTATAACAAGATGAGGTTTGAAATTCTACTTTGACCACAATGTTTTGACAATTAGCGGTCAAGCTCTCATTTTCAAATTATCCCATACCCTTTGAGGATTTATGACTAACAATGGATTTCATTATAAAAATTACCTCTCCACCATTAACCCCTAATGGGACCATATGACCATTAAAAGCGTGAACATGTACCCTTAAAATGGGAATATAATTTTTTTTATCTGATCAGCAAATCGGGTGCGCACTCAAAAGTTATGATGCCCTAAACTTTTGAGGCAACTTGGGCAGCATGTACAAAACTCCTCCCATAATTTTGAAATTTGTTAGGTATGTAATCTACAAGATAGAAGATGAAAATGTCCAAAAAAATAACCATGTGTAGTACAAAAATCTCACTCTAGGGGGATTTAAACTTTGTTGGCCCTATCAAGCAAGGTTGGAAAAAAACTTCTACTTCAAACATTAAAAAATCTTTCAATCTATGTAGTCAAAGTTTCTGAAATTTTTTCCACACATTCCTACATTAGTCTAGTATAAATGTATGTGATTGAATTTTGAAGAAAACTTTGTTCTTTCATTTTTTCCTCACTGCCATGAAAAAGTGAAAAGTGATAGTTTTTCACAATTTGTGCTCAAAATACGTCGAGGTCTTTTAGGAGTTAATTCTTATGGAATGTCAATGAAGTAATTCCTTACTTTCATCATCCAAAAATTTCTTAACGGTAGATTGTCAAATGAGAGATTGGTATTTGACTAAATGGATTTCTGGATTTTTAGCAAAGCATTTGAAAATTTACTTAATAGATTGAGTTGTTTGGTCCCCAAATGAGAAAAATATTTGGAATTTTTATTTTTTAATAAATTCAACCCCTAAAGGACCAACATGTTTAGAGGCCCAAAAGTACTTTATAACACTCATTCCAAAAACAAGGTCAAAATTTTCATCAATATATATATTTTAACAAATCCAATTGTAGGATCCTTTGGTTGACTTGTTTAAGTACATTGTCCCAAAATTTTTGAATGAATATCCCCACCAATTACAAGTTCAATGTGCCTAAACTTCAAAATGTAGATTTTTTCTAGTGCTTCCAAAAAGAGTAGATGTGCAATTTTATCTTTTAACATTTTTAGAAAAAAAAACATGTCCTACAATTCATGCATTTTAGTCAATATTTTGGAAATTGGGTTAGATTTGAAAAATTTAACAATTTTTTTTCATATTCATTGAAAATAAATTATAAAGAAGAAGATAGTCTAAAATGAAAGAAAAAACTAAATTCTAATAACTTTTTCAAGAAATTAAAACTTAAAAGTACCTAATCTCAATGGTGACAATGTTCTATTTAAAAATTATTATCCTTCATTGTTATTTTTAATTTGAATATTTTGAAATTTGAAAGCAAAAGACGACATTATATTTTTTTCTACCTTCATTTCTAGTAAAATAAAAATTTCTGTGACTCTTACTTCATTATTCAAAATAGAATGGTTCAAATAAATTTGAGTAGGTATCAATTTATCCAATTTCAAAATAATAATGAATATTTTCTTAGAATATATTTTTTGTTGCCCATTTTGACATTGAAGTTGAAAAAAAACTTCTAACTTTTGCAATATTTATCGAAATGGTATGAAGCAAAGTTTCACACATAGATTATGATGAGTAGCATCCATCCTAAAAATTTCATGCAAAAATTTCAAATTATGAAGTCAATAGTGTCTACTTAAGTTCTCAAAAATCCCAAAGTGGGCTCCTTGGTCCTTTTGGGGTTAAGCCAAACTTTCTATTTGAGTATGGTAGTGTAGTACAAGATCCTATGGTTAAATAAGCATAAAAATGATTTTTTGCATTTTGCAATACCAATGGCAGTTTTGAGTGGAATTTGATTAAAAAAAAGAAAAGGCATGAGGGCCTTAGGACTTTAGGGGTTAATATACTAAGTATTTTCAAACTTTCCAAACTTTTCTTTCATTGTATGCTTTGAATTGTACATTGAATACAATGAGGCTACAAATTTTCTGAACTATTATGATTACATTTATAAGATATGTAGTGTTTAAACATTGAATTGAATTTTTCTTTCAAAATGAAATATAAATAAATAAAATTTTACAAGGTACTTGCATCATAAATGTTAAGCATGAAGGCTTCTAAGGTTTTCAATGAAAACAATTCATACATATTCTATATAATATTCTCATGAATGTCATGATGTAAGAATTTTTTTTAAATTAAGAAATAAAGGAATCCAAATCCAAAATTTTAAATTAGTATATTTTTTATTACTAATTTTTAATTGATAAATTGAAATATTATATTTGTTTTATAAAATCATAAAAGAATTTCAAGTCAAATCAATATAAATATGATTTTAACCTATAAATTTTATTCAAAAAATATTATTATTATTATTTATTAAATTAAAATATAAAAAAATATTATTATATATAATGAAAAACAAAGGAAAAAAAGGTTTATATGAAAATTGAATATTACCAATTAGTTCTTGTTTTTTAAGAATTGTTTTTGGCATGATAGAATTTGATTGTACATTTTCTTTTGTAATTGAATCTTGTAAAATGGATTCTTTTATAGATGGATCTAGAATATTATCTTTGTTGGCAATTTGATTTGCAAAAATTTCAAGAGGTTCTGTTGTGGTTGGTTCTTGAGTATTAGATACTTGTACAATAGTCTCTTGTGCGATAAATTCTTGTGTAGAAGGCTTTTGTGTAGTTGGTTCTTGAGCAACAAATTCTTGTATAGAAGGCACTTGAGCAATAGGTTCTTGTGCAATAAATTCCTTTTCAATAGGTTTTGGATCAACATGTTCGTGTGCAATATTTTTTTGTACGTAGGACTCAAGTACAATGGATTCTTTTGCAACAAAATTGTTTATATTGGAGGGTTGTACAACTATATCTTCTAAAATAGTCTCTTTTACAATTGGTCTTTTTTTTTCAACAACAATATCTTGTGGAACATATTCTTGTACAACAATCTCTTCTTGAATTTTATTGTTTGAACTTATAGATTTAATTTTTGTTTCTTCTACAAATGTTGAAGTTTCTCCACTTAAATTTGGAGTTGTTTCTATAGTTGATTCTTTTGGAATTTCTTCAATGATTTCATTAGAAGATTGATGTGTTTCTATTGTGAGAGGTACAAATGATTCTTGCTTAGGGTCTTCTCCAATAATTTGATTTGTCTCTTCCTTAAGTTCATTAAAAGTGTTTGGCTTTTGCTCCTTGTTTTCTTCAACACCATCTACTATTGTTGTTTCTTGTGAATTTTTTGGTACACTAGTTGAGGTATCTCCAATATCTCTCTTTTTAGAAATATTTGGTGATATTTCTTCTTTAAGATCATTGGATGATTCTTGAGGTATTTTTTCAACAACATTTGGAATTTCTCCTTGACTCATTTCAATTGTATTTGGAGTTGTTTTTTGATTAAAAACAGAGGCATCATTTGAATTCTTTCTTTGTTCAATTTCAATTGAATCAATTAAAATTATTTCTTGATTTGCTTCAATAACATTATTTGAAGGAATTCCTTGATTTGCTTCAATAACATTACTTGAAGGAATTCCTTGATCTAATTCAATTGCAACATTTGAGGTTACATCTCTACTCATATTTTCAGCATTATTTGAAGTGAGACCTTCAACATTATCAACACTTTGTTCTTTCCCACTATCTTGTTTTAATGCACTTATAATTCTTTCACTACTACTTTGTCCAACTTCAATTTTCCTAATATCTTCAACATTTTCATTTATAGTATTGTCCAAATTTTCTAAAGGTTGTAATTGTTCATTAATTAATGTAGGGCTGGTTGATGTGGAAGTAGATGGTGTAGTATTTTTCCTTTCTACATTATCAATTTTTTCTTGAGCACTAAAATCCATTGTTTTTCTCCTGTTTGATGTTTTATTTGAGTTGAACAATATCAAAGATTATCCAATATGTTATTTTAAATATTACATATTTAATTTAATCAAGTAGCTAGAAAATTCTTATTACATTTTTAACTACGAACCTTTTAGTACCAAATGATATTTTTCTTTATAGTTTTTATTTATTTAAAGGATTATTTATGAAGATTATTGACATTTCCAAATTTTTGAATTAAAGAAAAACTTTTCAATGAGTAATGCATTATTATTTATACATATATTATTAAATATAACTTTGTCAAAAATTATACTTTGTACTTGCCTTTTCAACTAATACCTCTCATTCCATTAAATTATAAAATCAAGTTACTTTATCAAATGTTTATTTTCATTTTCATTTTAAAATAGCTCATACAATATATGTAATATGTAACTACTAATTCAAAAAATGCAAAATGCTTGTTGAAATTTTAAACTTTATTTCAAGTGAAAAAAATTTCCTTTATGTTGTTAAGAATCTAGTCAAGGATTATTGTTTCAAGACTTAGTTATTAGTTTAAACATTGCCAATAGTATAATGAAGGATTTGTTTCAAATCATTTGAATTTAATTCAATCTTACGATGTTTTGAGATTACATTTTTTAGTAAAGATATTTAAATTAGAATTGATTTATACGTTAATATGAAATAAGTCAGATTTTTCAAGAAGAATTTAAAATATTTTCATTGTAATTTAAATTATTTTTATTTCTATGGTTTCAACAAAAATAATGATACATTATTGCATTATAGTAACTATACCTCACATTCTTTTTAAAGTCTTTGTCTTCATCTTTGAAATTTTTAATAAAGCTCATTGATTATTCGATTGTATCTAAAACCACAATTCAATTCAATTTTTTTTATTCAATTAAAATATTATTAAAAAATTTATAGTATACTGAAATCAATAATGAATTTAGTACAAGATTATAAAGAAAACAATTATAGTAAAAATATTGTTGTTGGAAATTTGGAACTATCAAACTTTATATATTATTTTTTTGAATTTTTGGATATTCAAAATGAAATTTATCAATTAAAATTTTGACAAAGCTTAATTACAGAAAAATCTGCCACGTGCACTTAATTTTGTACATGGTATTCATTTGTACTAAGTATTGATTGTAAATTCCCTAATTCTGTTTATGAATCTGTTTTCTTGACATAATTGAATTATTGAAAGATACTCACTCTTCACATAACATATTATATATGTTTATAAATTATAACCTCCAAAATTTTAAAATATATTAGCCTAAAAACTTCTCAAAACACTCTAAATTCTATTTGGAGTTTCAACTTCCTTAAATCATAGCAATTATATCCAATTTATCATTTTTCTACTAATGACATAATAATTGAATTTATTTTTTATAAAATAAAATAAATTCATATGTGAGCAAATTTTTGATGATATTAATAGTTTACAACTCTTACATTTAATCAATTTTCTATACTATCCACAAAATCCTAAGTTCTAATCAATTGATACCTAAACTTCTTCCAACTGAATTTAAACATTATCCTTAACACAAAATCTTTTATAATGTCTTCATTCAAAAAAATTTGAATCAATCAAAAACTAATAATAATTCAAGAAGAAGTAATTACCATATAATGTATCGTAAGCTACAACAATTTTTTTGCAAGTTTATTTGTAACCTCAAATTACCACGCCTAGAAGACATTCGGTGTCTCTCCTAAATATTCATACAATTCAAGAATTGCCATAACTAATTGAGAAATTCGAATTTTTTCAACAAATTTTGGAGAGATGGAATTGTTGAAGACAAGTATTACATTTGTATGAAATGATTTTTCAAAATTTTCAAAATAATTTAATCAAATTAATATGACAAATTTTCTTAAGATTCTTCCAAAATTGGAATGAATATTCTTTTTGAAATTTTCTGATGAGAATTTTAGTAATTTTAAAATTTTATTAAGTGAAAAATATATTTTTACACTTTTCAAATTTTATTTTTCAAAGTAAATTATTAAAAAAATAAAATATGGAGTCATATTTAAGTTAGTAATATTTCACTCAATGTGCAAAAATTCTGGATTCTAAAAGAATTGTCATTCTAATGAATTTTTTTATTAAAAGTTTTTTCACTAATTAATTTGATTAATTATTAATAAATATATTTTTTGAAAATTCAGAAATTTTATTTTATGCCAATGCTATTTTTATCACAACATATTAAATTTTAAAAAAATATGTAGTTACTCAATTTGGCTATTACCATTTTTGTATGTGTACTAATATTTGGAGAGACAATGTATTGCAACTACACATAAACTAAGCAACATTGTCTAAAATGATATGTTGTGAAAAAAATTATTGAAGATTTTTCATCCAATTTAACCATATAAATAAATAAAATTCTAATCATAAATCATACTGAATAAATAGAATTAATTATAAAAATATATCTTTATACAACAACTTTGAATTTGAATCCAAAATAGATTGGTATCAAGGTAAGATATTCTAAGTTGGTGGCTACTAATTCCCCTAAAAACTTTTCAACTAGTGAGAATTATAAGTTAAAACATATATATTCTATAGTGGACTTAAATGTGTAAGAAGCTTTTGGTGTGCAAATATAGACAAACTACCCTATCTTTTGGACTTTTGTGACTTGACTACTAGATAATAGTACATATAGTTGATTTGGCAAAATAATTGGTTATTATTAAGTTGATGTGTGAATCCAAAAGTGTGAAAAGAACTTGAAAAGACCATACAAACGGCTTGCTTTAGATCATGCATGAAGAAATCTAACTATTCAAGAATGTCTAGGCAACAATTTAAGAAAGAAAATATACTAGCTCATACATTCTAAAGTCTAAACTCTAAAGAAGAAGAAACATTTTCTTTTCTTTTCTTACCTTCAATAAAACCTTAAACAAGATGATATTGAGAACTTATAATTGGTGTGCAAGTACCTTCACCAATAAGAAATCACAAACAAAAGAAGAAATATCAATTAGACACTACTTATTTAGGCTTTAAATCCCATGCCTAATTCAAACCAATATAAAACCACTCGAATTCAACTACTTAGTAGTACAAACTTTAGCTTTGTAGGTAATCCAAATGTCTATAAAAATATTTCTAGAAAGCAATTAAACCCTAGGTTCAATAGGTTATGAATTGGATCTTCTATTTAAGTCTCACATTATATCATATTTGTTTGTAGCTATACGAGATGTCAAGATTGATATCAACAGACATGATGATGAAGAAACGAAGTCTTCTTTGCATTCCAAAGAAGACTTTTGATTTTTCCATTTATCCCAAGCAAATGGTATTGGCCTTCGGGGATTTTGGTTATTCTAGACCAAGATGTTGTCGCATTTGCGTCCATTATGTAAAACATATTGACTTGTCGATTCAAAGTTTTTTTTAATGGAATCTCAAGAAACCAAATGAGTGACACTTTCTTGAAACTCTATTTTTTTTACCTTTGTTAGGCAACGATTGAAATTTAGTTCTTTTATTTTTATAATTTGAATTATTTTCAAACTTTATTCGTATCTTTAAAGTTTTTAAAACAAAAGGTGAAGCTTGTTTTACCTTTCTTTTGTTTTTTAAAGGATTAGAATTCTATGTAGAGAATATGGATAGACTTATGGGGAGTTAGAAGATGGCCAACAGAGGAAATGTGGTCTATGTAGTCTTTTAAGAGCTGAAATATACTTGCTTAGGTGGATGGTATAGAGGATGAGGTGGATACCCTTCTTCTTCCTCCTTATATCATCTTGAAGAGAGCCATGAGTTTAGAGAGACATAGCGTGTTGTGTTTTGTGAATTTTGTAATAAAATTTGGAGAGTATGTTCTTTTTATTTCATTCTATAAACCTATCACTCACTTCATTTGAAGTTTTTATGAGAAAGTTATACTTGATGGAATGTAAAAAAGTTAATTGTCTTAGAGTTTGAGTGCAGAATTTTTGAAGGCTTGTATTTTTTAAATGAAAAAGTATTTTCTTTTGAGATTTGGTATGAATAAGTATTGAGTTTTTAGCTTTCTGAAAAGCTATAACTTTCTTAGTTTCAAGATGAGATGCAAAAGTTATGGGCTAGGAAGTGAAGTAGTAAAGAGTTACCTTTGAGTTGAAGAGAGAGAGTTTTGACCTACTATAAAAGTCAGACAATATCATATTTTGAATTGAGGTTTAGAGTGTTTATAAATGATTGTATTTTCTTTTTAAGATGTCTTTATACTCTTAGTTTGGAGTTGAGATGAAAAAGTTATGAACTTGGAGGTAGAGTAGTGAAGAGCTTCTTTTGAAGTGAAAAAGGAAACTTTGACTGGCTATGGAAGGTAGACAATATTATCTTTTGAATTGAGTTTTAAAGGGGTTATAGATTTTTGTATTATCTTTTCAAAAAGTTACCACACTATTCATTTGAAGATGTCAAAAGAATTTGGCACTCAACCAAGTACTTGACACTTTTTCAAAGGAATTTTGAGGTTCATATTCAACTACTTCTATCTCCATTCAACTTTATGGTGGGTTTTTTTTTACCTATTTACATTATATGAAGTTCATCCAATTATTAGTATAACTTGGAGTATATTATGAGGTGAATTTCTTTCTTGATTATGATATCCTTCATATCCTTGGTCAATTCTAGTTGTAGCTAGAACCCCTACATTTTCCCATGGCAAACCCTCTCTACTTGACAACACCTTAGAGATACTTATACTCTAAATATTTTAGAGTTTATAGATGAATCAACATCCAAGGGTCGAGAGACTTTAGAGTCATCTACAATTGAGGATTCTGTGATTGAGTCCACTACAACTTAAACTCATGAGATTGACATATCTCTGGAGTCAAACTATTTTGTGTTTATTGATTGATTGATTGAATTTGTGTGCTTTATGGCTATATCTTCGACATGTGTTATTTTCCTTTGGATTTTGTGTACCCTAATATCTATTAAAATTGAGTACTTTTGGTTGCTACAAAGAATATTTTCAAAGAAGGTTTGCAAGTGCCTCAAATTTCATAAAAATGACATTGCATTTCTTGAACATTAAAGTTCTCTACACCCATGGTCATAGGTTACGAATCCCTAATTTGGCAAAAAAATTCCTGCTCATAGGCTTGCATGTTAGCAACCTTGTAGGAGGCGACAATGAGAACTTTTTTTTGGAGTTGAAGGGTTTTATAGCTATTTTTTGTACATAGTCATGAAGCAACAACCGAATGTGCAAAATTGTTGGCATAAAAGTCCTCTATTTTTCATTGCCCTACTATTTTAAGTCTCATGTCACATAATTGATTTCAACTTCTTACTAGATGCTTGCATGCAATCGACCCATCAACCTATGAGAGGGACAAGAGTATGATGAGGTATGATAAAATGGGTTGAGTCTGGTGGCTCATCAATGCCATTTGGGAAAATTGCATGAAATCATGGAATGTGGGCAAACTTTTAACCATAGATGAGACAATGATCCATTATAAAGGTACATATTGTCTAG
The DNA here is from genome assembly GCA_963920665.1 of Straminergon stramineum. Taxonomy (NCBI): domain Eukaryota; kingdom Viridiplantae; phylum Streptophyta; class Bryopsida; order Hypnales; family Calliergonaceae; genus Straminergon; species Straminergon stramineum. The sequence goes on from OY987266.1 coordinate 10,975,268, forward strand.
TAAGGCAATATATGTTTTAGAAGTCCCATAAGTGGGGCTTGAAAGTGTAGTGCTTTGCGGATTTAAATTTTAAGTATGCCTCGAACTTTGAGGTTTATTGTAGAGAAGACCTTGTGGTCAATGAGGAGTTCTATGTGACAAGGGGGGGAAAGTCATGGAGAAGCAAGGTTGGCGTATAAGGTAGTATTACACATTAAAGGAAATCTAGTCCTTGCAAAAGGGTTGTTTGACTACATGAGAATATGCAATTACTAAAAATATATAAAAAAATAAAAAGATTTAGCCCACATGATCATCGAGTTTGCCTTGCAAGAATGAAGACTCCATTTTTTTTCAAAAATAATTTAAAGAAAAAGGATACTTTTTTTCCCCTAGATTTGCGCATCTGCCAAAAGTGAAACGGCCTTCTCTAAGGACCAAATTTTCTCTACTGTTTTGTTGAGACCAAATGAAGGGAAAGGGTACATAATTACTATGGGTATTTTTTTTTATAAACATAGCCCTATTTAAAGATTTATTGGAGAGAGGCATATGTGCAACGGGGACTATATTATGCAAGATATTATGCAATTAGGTAGATCTTCCTAAAGCATTGAAACATACAAAAGAATTCAACAAAAATCTTCAAGGGACTTTGGATTGGCACAAGCACAAGTTGAAGCAAATTAGTGCCTTTCTGTGGAAAGACAAGAAACTTCTCTTTATAATTTCAATGCATGCAATGCTTCTTCAATATCTATGCCAATTTCTAGTGAATTTGGTTCTATTCAAGATGACATTCATACTTCACTGGTGCACTTAAAGTTCACTACACATATGCATGGTGTAGATGTAGTAAACCACTTGTAGGCTTTTTATATATGTCAAACCCAATCCCACAAATAGTGGCATCAGATTTTCTTTTTTCTCATTGATGTGATTGTCGTGAACATGTACATCATTTACATTGACAAATGCAAGACATGTGATCCACCTCGCTTAGTCGCCAACCAATGACACATTTACAATTTTGGACTCAATTATGCAAAGCTCTAACTTTAAATTGGGTGAAGAGAAAGTGAGGAGAGTATAGTGTTCTTGCTTGGTGTACGGTTCACAAATCTCCAAAAGCCATGCGTTGTTGACAACAATTAGCTAGGCCTAATGACAAGGCCCAAAACTTATTGTCTATCTCGTGGCAACAAATTTATGTGTTGGGGAAAATAAATTGCTTTTGTCACTTCCACAAACGCCTTCAATGATTATCCATTCATACTATGAGTATTTTTTTCTTATCCCATGTTTTTTCATAAAAACTTTGAATGAGTGGATGTAGAGGTATGCCTGAAAATATATAGTAGTTTGCTCTAATTCAAACCCTCTTTTTCAGATTGTCCCTAGCCAACATCTGAAATGGACATTAAGAGGTTGTAAAATGGATATGTGTAAAGAGCATCGCCACCCATTGACGCCAAAGTTGGCTGGCCTGGTCTAAGGCGTGGATGGCCTCCAACAAATGCCCCACCATGGACCTAGTGTCGTGATGATTGCAATTAGTCCAAAAAAGCACAAGGCTTCTGGTTGTGGAAGTGCTTGTTTGAAAACCAAAAAACCTATGACCAAAAAAACCTCAATTCCAACACCCTCTCCCCCATATATATTATCCTATGTCATAATTCTAAATTATAATAATTTTCAACTCCCCCTTATATAATCGTATATCATAATTAACTAATTGCCCTTACTATTGCCTTTATATACTAGTTTAATATACTATTAAAAGTAAAAGCAATTAGAAAACTACAAGCTCACTCAAAAAAATAACTACCAATCGGCCTTTGAGTTAACTCTAACTTGTAATTATAGAACTAATATTAAAATATATAGATGTCCAATTTTAACTAATAGATGGCCCACATCATGACACCTGCCAGGGATAAAAAGAGATTGGTTACTCCAAAAATCTCTCGGCAAACACTAGGACATTGTCCCTGCCATGCTTGTTATTTGATTGCTTGATCTTGTCAATTTGTTGGTTTGTGGGCCACAACACATCATATCTTTCATTTTTTTAATCAATTGGCATGTTGATTGGCTCCTTGGTCTAACAAGTCATTAAAGCTTTGAGATTGACTTGTTTTGGCATGACTTGAGGGCAGGGATGACTTGAGGACAGAAATAAACCAAGAAGTGCCAGATTTGGGCCACCCCATTTCCCAGCCCTATTTGGGGGGAATGGGTGGTGGTGCTCTGAGCATTGAATGTTTTGTCAATGATGTCAGAGTGGTCTAACATTTGTCAAATGTTCCTTTATTGCATTCAATTTCTGTAGTGAAGATTTGAATAAGGTTCATGTCATTAGTGTTGTAAGATGTTGCAAGAATATATTATAACTAGTGACAACTAATTTGTGAAATTTTCAAACAATGCAATTTTAGTATATGAAATGATAATGCAATTTTGGAAGCCTTTAGTATAATTCACTATCTACTGAAAAGATAGAGCAATTCTTGCTTAATTAATTAGGCGCCCCCCCCCCTTCCCCCCAAAATTAGTAGCCATTGATCTTTTTAAAAAATAAATAAAAACACCCCCTTCCCCGCCGTTGATCCTGATACCGTACACATACCATATATATATGGATATGTATATGGATACGAAGAATAGATATAGACATATATGGATACGTATACCATATACACAGATACGGATACAGAATAGATACGGATGCAAATACAGATACGGAAAACAAAAATAGATACAGATCATCCCATATGGATTGTATTTCGACTTCGTTTTGGAAAGTACAAGAATGAGGCGGGGGGGTCGTGTAAATTTCTCACCCAGGGGTTACTGTTTTTTCACACAAGGTGGGGGGGGGGCTATGCAATTAAAATTGAACCCAAATTTAATTGCCTCAAACAACCTCCTCACTATCCACTCAAAAGACAGACTATCATTCACTAAGGCATAAGGCATTACAAATTCAACTCAATTCACTTCTAAGTATTTTTCAGTTAGGCATTAGGAATTAGGCATTACAAGAACAAATTATGGGTTCACTCATTGCAAGGTTTGAGAGACCAGGGTATGTGAAATGAATTTGTGAACTGCATTGCTTGGACATGTGACCACATGCATTAAATTTGAAAGGGACATCTAGAAGGGACAATTGTTGTCCTTGCAAGGGGCTATGAGTAACTTTGGGAACCCAAAGGGAACTTCAATTAATTAAATTTGATGTCCATGGTGTAAAAAATGACCACAAGAGGCGGTCAAAAACCTTCTAAAATTTTCGAGTAAGGCCTCTCAAACAAATACTTCACTAATTATCTTTCAATCCATACGGTCAAACTATACTAAATTTTTTACCACATTATCTCATATAAGTGTAGTACAAGATCCTATGGTTAGATTCTTAAAAAATTCATCTCATACGTTTTTTTCAATCAATGGATTAGAAATGGTAGTTTTCAGTGTTTTTTAAGCAAAAAATCCAAGAAGGTGCCGTGGGACTTTAGGTGCTAGTTTGCTAAATATCAACTCTTCATCTTTGCAAGCTTTTTCATTCTTCCAACCCCTATGTGAACTAATTTAGAATCTTGGATAATAATCTGAAAGCATTTAGTAACCACGCTAGTGACATCATTGAAGACTAGACAAAAATTATTTTTTCAACATACTTGGATGTACTTCATATGTTTCAAATAACATATAAGATTAAGTGGTCATTGAACGTCCAATTGAAAATTTGGGTGATTTCCTATAAAGTCAAATTTGAATGTATCTTTCTGAAATTTGATACAAGGTGTAGACACATAAGGAATTTTTTTCCAATTGAGTGCTTGAATTGAATTTTATGCTACCATTGAAGTTTTAGGCAATGTAGGCAATTTGAAATTTTGAAGCAACATATTCAAAATTCCTCCTTAATGCCTAAAATTTTGTACATAGGTATATAACTAACATGATATGGGATGAGATAGTAAAAAAATCCTGTGTAGTGAAAAATCTCACTTTAGGGGAAGTTAAAGTCATTTGACCGTATCAAGTAGGGTTGGAAAAACTCTTTTTCTTGACTAACTTCAAACACTATAATCTTACAATCTACACAATCAAAGCAATAAAGAAAAAGCTTCTACTCATTTGTATGATAGTCTACTACAAATGAGTACAATTGAATTTTGTTCTAAAATTTTTTTTTTCCATTTTTTTCTCATTGTCCCCCAAAGTGACATTTTTTCAACAATTTATGTCCAAAATGTGCCCCTATCCTTTTGTCCTCTAGGGATTAGGGTTTCACCATTTTATTTTTTCCCTATTATTGGCTACCCATGAGGTCACGATTGTGAATGTTCCATGGATTGAAAAGGTAATTTAGAGAGTAAGTTGCATTTGCCTTTGATCTTGTTGTAATGTAGATTTTGCCTACTTGACAAAACCCAGGGGAATATAGTATAGGGGGTAATTCCTAAGGAAAGGTCAATAAGTCTAACGTTTGCATGACTAAGGTCACTCGTTTTTCGTATTTTGAATATTTATCTATTTGGTTTTACGTTTTGTTCTAGAGTTTTAACAAAGAAATCCACACTCTTAGTCAAATAGTCTCAGTCCATCCCAAATGCTATTTATAATAGACTCCATGTATGCGGTCCCAGTCCTATATAGTATTTTTGGCTCGTGGCAAATCCTCTAGTCAATTCCTTAGGTTTGATCAATTTGTCTTGACAATGCATGCACTATCAACATAATCAAATGCACCAAGGTATATATTTGAAATACAATAAACTTTTAGAGAAATTACTTTAATTCCTCTTTATTTTCCCTCGTCTAATCCGTACTACATTATTAGCCTAATTGCTAATTTTAATATGCAAATATCAAATCCGTATTTTCTATCCATTTGATTAGTATGCAGAGTATGAAAAGTTTAGAATTTCATTCCTTATTTAGACGATTTATTCTTCACGTCAGCCCCATAGCTTTAGCTTTTCCAAACAATTTATCTTTTGCAGTTTCGCTTATTCCAAACTTTATTTCAATCAATTTGTCGCGACTAGAGTCCAATGGCCATACGACTCTATGAATACTGGACCAGCACCAAAGACTGTGCTTCTCCGGTTATTGGCTATAGTTTCGTCGACTAGCCCGTAACTCTGGCTACACTGTTTATTGGACACATGCAGTAAACTCGCAACTTGACCAACTGATCGTAACTCAGGTCTAAACTGAATTGTCTTCAACTTGTTTTATATTCAAATTTAACATACTGTCACTACTTTGTGAATACAATTATCTTCAAGCATTTTCTAAATCTGTCCACTTGTTTTAACACATCTTAACCAAATACTATCAGTCTCAGTCAATTATATCTTTGTGTTCATCACACAACATTGTGGAATTATTCTATAAATTTCCAACTAGACTCACACAAGCTATTATACCTTGCAATCGTCTATTAGATCCTTTGCTCACGACTATTTGATCATACATATGAAATTTACCCAAGCTGGGATTTATACTTCACAAACTCACACACTTGGATTCGCTCCACATTTCAACAATTAGCCATTTAACTAGTCAAGCAACTTTGATAATTGCATAACCAACTAAGTGGACACTGATCCATATTCTAACAATTTGATCATTCAACTCGCTTAATTATTTGATAAACATTTCACACTTAATATTATAATTAAATTAATATTCACCATTCGACTACTCCAGTAATTTGAGCACACAATCACAACAATTAGATTACAAGGAAACTCCCACCAAATCGACATACACTGTTGGCCACTTGATCTCGCTCCACCAGTGCTCTATTAATCTCCAATTCGACCTCACATACACAGTTTTCTACTTGCAACAAATACTTATTCGAATTGACTCAGTAATCTTCACCGACTTTGAGTACTCAATAATTACTTGGATTAACACAAATTAATTTAAAGCTGACAATTTGATCTTCAAACATAACAGACACAATTAACAGAATTTGACCACCCAAAAATTACTCACAATTTCTAATTGACTTATTCCAGCAACTAGTCACATGACTTGACCAAACAATTTTTCACCACCTGTGAGTTTTATACAACTTCGAAATGCACAACACAATCACAGTTGAGCTACCCGCTCAAAAGACAATTAGAATAATTCTCAAATATATTTATATAAATTTCGACAAGTAGTACAGTACTTGAAAAATTGACACGCTAGAAAGCTTGGGCTCTTTTCTGGAGAGAGAGAGAGAGAGAGAGAGAGAGAGAGAGAGAGAGAGAGAGAGAGAGAGAGAGAGAGAAATGCAAATAGACATTTGGACTTATAGTCCCAAAAGAAAAATTGACAAAGAGTGTGACTGTTCATTGGAAATGTACCTTCATCTATTTGACCTGCTTCGAATCCTAACCTATTAGACCTATTCAAATTTATTAATATGTCTTTTCGCTTTATCTACAAAATATTTGGCCACTTCACATACTACAAAAGAAAATAGGCTATTTGTTCGCTCTATCTACACCTGCAAGGCCAATTAGATAAAAGAAAAACAAACTATTGGAACTACACTTGTGTTGACCTCAAATGAGTAAGATTTTTGAATGAGCATTTCAAGCCTGGATGACCACCCTCTCTAATCCCATCCACATTTAATGCACAATTTGATGGCATTTGCCTAACTCATAGCACACTTTTATGTTCCTAGAATTGGACATACCTTGCATACACAATCCATTAAAATTAGAATTCTACATTGTGCGATAGTTGCAAGAGGAGAATTAGAAATGTTAAACAACAAAATTTTGGAGAGTCTAGTGAAAATCAAGGGAGGCTAGTGAAATGCAAGAGAGGCTACTTGTTTTTTTATTAAAAAAAAACAAGGATCAATTGTAGTTTTGGCCTTCATCTTATTTTGAATTGGTTGTTTCACTTCTATTGCTAGGTGGGATTTTGCCTTGGTTGTTGGTGTTGTATTGTTCGTCCTCACTTTGGAATACAATCCTTAGGTGTTTTTTTTATAAAAAGTGGAGGAGGTAAGTTTCTAACTTCATAGAAATTATATTATTTAACATTCAACTTTCACTTTTTGGTTGCTTTTTGTTTGACATCAAGGCAAAGCTATTCCTAAAATCAATGATGCTAACATGTGAGCATAGAAATGTGAGCCTACAAGCCTTGAATATACGTATAAGTAGATATCCTACAACCATTGAAGGGTGCTTATAACATAGGCACCTTATAATCATGGAAGGTTTCTAGAATATAGACACCTATAACATAAGTGTATAGTCATTTAGGTTCACATGCTTATGATTCTAGGCTCGCATAATTTAACAATCGTGCTCTTAAAATCTAGTTTCTCTCTACTCACATAGAAATAAAAGCATCATGAAAGTAATTTCAACTCTCAAAAACTCCAAAGTAATTCATCATCAATTTTGACACTATGTGTACTGAATTCACTCTCAACCATGAATTTTTTTATGTGTTCCTTTGATGTAACCTAAAACCAGAGTGCATATTCATGTTGGAGTTTGAATTGATGTATGGATACCCATAGTGGATCCTTTGAGAGTTTGAGTTTGAGCACTATACATATTTAGATTGATTGGTTTTATAAATTTTTTGTTGTAATAGAACAACAAATTCAAGAGTTTTATATAGGTATTTTGGTCAACTTGCTTTTTAGTAAAAGACCCACACATTATAGGTAGTCAAAGCAAAAACATATATCTTTCTATTGTTGTCTCTAGGGAAGACTATTCTTGTCCTTTGGATTCTATTGTGGTTCTTTGAACTTCCTACATGGTTGCAATAGTAATCCAAAAGCATCCCTTCAAATGGAGGAGTAATGAAGGAACCTTTATCTAGGGTTGCTAGCATGTGAGCCTGTAAGCATGAGCCTGTGAGCCTATGAGCCTGTGAGCGGGAAGGGTAGGGTCAAGGAAAAATGTCTAAGGGACCTATGACCGTGGACATAAGAAACTAAAAAGTGCATTGAATGTACACTTTATTTTTCAAAGTTTAGGGCTCTTCCATGGGTTTTTGGATCTAGGGTTTTCCCATAACAAAATGTATTCAAAATAGATGAAATTCATGCAATAAAAAATAAAAATGAGGATAATGCACGTCGGAGATATAGCCATAAAACACACAAATCCAATCACAATACCAATCAACAAACAATAGCATGACACATGAGATATGTCAATCTCATGAGTCTAAGAGGCTGTGGACTCGGTCAAGGAATCTGATGTATCGGACAAGCCTGAAGACTCTCTACCCTCAAATGTAGATCCATCTATGAATTGTAAGACATTTAGAGCATAAGTGTCTTTACGGCGTTTTGGTTTGGAGCAACCGAAATCCGCAAAGGCCATTGCCATCTGTTGTGCATAAAGAGGAAGGGTGTAAGTCTTCTCCGGACTGAATAGAAGACTTTGTTTCTTCATGCTAGCATCTACTGACATCAATCCTGGATGACTGTAAAGAAAAAAGGCACCTTGTTAGAGTTTTGAAACGTGGAAGTCACCATACAAAGAAAAAATTAAAAAAGTTCCAACTTACTTACTAAATTTTCCCTTTCGAGTGAATTTTCGAGGCACCACGGGCATTTCATCCGGATCTTGAGAAACTGCACTTGGCGGTGGGGGAGGTGTCACCACCTTTGCCGTAGTGGACTTCCGCATGGGTTTCAGGATGGCATCAAAAATGTCCTTGTGCTCCTCCAAGGCCACAATGTGGCGGCCCGTTCCATGACAAGCGACAATGGATGCACCTGGAGGAAAGGAAATTCAAGTACATTAGTTGAGAAATGAAAGCGGTAGAATGATTACAACCAAACCTAGAGATGGTAGAGTGAATGAATTGAATCCTGACCTGTAGATGCGGTGCAGTCAAGAATCACATCTCCTTCGACGCTCGTAGCTTCAAGGAGGATTTGGAAGAACCTTGGATCTTTTTCGCGAGCCCCCCCGCCAAGGCTTTCCACCATTCATGGCCATGTCATCTGGGTGGGTGTATTTCATGACCATGTCGTCCCGTGCAATGTCGACACCAGCCTTGACCATCGTGGTCGTGCATTTGAAAGAGAAATTGGATTTCCCTTTCGCGCCTAAGTCCTTCACGACAAGGGTGATTCCAAACTTTTGCGTCTACAAAAGAATCCAAGACAGGTATAGAATTATGAGAAATGAGAAGAATGTAATGCATTATGAAGTTCTTTTAAAATTTGGAGAAAGAGAATGAAATATACCGTCTTTGTTTTGTCTATAGCTGAGGTCAAGTGCATGCGGTTCATCCCCATCCACTCCTTCTTCTTTAGCATATCGTATGTTTCACACAATCCTGCAATATCCGACTTTGCTTTGGCACTCCACGAATGAAATACAATGATGCAACCGTGTTCTTGGAGATGATTGGAAGCAAAGCTGAATGCCGATTGTAGAGCCTCATCTCCCACGTTCTCGTTCCAATCCGGCACCTCATCTGGCGGAGAAGACACCCCCAGCACGGGCAAGTTCTCCAGACAGTCGAAGAACATGACGTCAACCCCTGGCCTAGCTGTAGGGACACCATGGAACATGGTGCCTTTCCTCGTCGACACCTGCAAAGAAATAGTGCATCCAAATATGATGATAAATAAACTCAGACTACAATAATTTGAATGAGAACTTAGATCCACATTTTTAAATTTAAATAAAAAACGCACACCTTGTTGAAGAAGTCCAAGACTTCTCTGTAGCATGTCTTTCTCTTGGACTCCATGTCATCGATGAGGTCGTCAATAGAGATGTTGAGAATGAGATTCTCAGACTTGGAGAGCTCGTCTTCAGTGAGGACAATTGCTTTGGTCACATGAGTGATGACCTCTTCCGTGAGTTGAGAGAGAGTGGCCTTCCTCTTCACTCCACTCTGCGATCCGACTTGCATCTCTAAGCCTTGATCCATCATTGGTGAAGCTGGAACTTGGCCTCCAACCTCAGCCTTCTTCTTGCCTTTTGTCTTGGCCTTCTCTTCCTTGTCTTTGTCCTTGTCTTTCTCCTTCTCCGCGAGCTTGGCAAGTCTCTCCGCTTCCTTCTTCTCTTTGGCGGTGAGAAGGACTTGGAACCGGGCCTCTTTTTTTTTGTCATTGGCTTCCCTCTTCGCGATGGCCTTCCTCCTTTGCCTGTCCCTCATTCCCGCAAACTCATCCACATCCAAATCGATGGCGCCCTTGCCATCCAAAGATGCCCGTAGCTGCACCTCTGATGGATGAGTGAATGCTGGTGCGCAATCCAAGTACCACGCTCCTCCACTGAGGTGAGCTGTGGTGAATGTGCACAGTTGGTTTGCTGAGAACATGCAGTCCCCTGAGCTGCAGTCCAACTATGACGCGAGGAAGGGAGGTAGGTCCTTCCTTTCGATGGCACCCTTTGCTTCAAGCTCATACTTGAAGTAGCTGGAGAGAAGAAGAAACAGTCAATAGAGGTATGTAGAGAATGAAGAATGAGGTATACTCTATCATGTGACTGGAAGACCATTTTGAAAATCAAAGAATACTGTAGACTACACAAACATACCGGTAGAGGATCCTCCTAACCACCAAGTTAGACCCCTCGGAATTCAAGGAGTCCCCCTTCTTGAAGTAGTTTCCTCCTTTAAGATAGGGATGGAATCCGTGGTCCCAAATCTTCCTCCTCCATCCTTCAATGTACTCTTGCAATGTCTCTGGTTGTAGTGGGACATTCATATTGATCTTGATGTTGTCTTGTCTGACCACAGCTTTGAAGTACTCCACTGCTGCATCCTCGACCTGTGCAAATGGACAAGAGTAAGTACTATTTTCACTCCATCATGGAGAGTAAAGACAAATTACAAATTGACCTATGTCGTGGTTGATAGCCTCTACGAAATAGTAGCATTCAACAAATAAATTTGAGTGAGGCACTTATCCCTGCAAACCAAACACATTTGTTCAAGAAAGGCCCGAGGTGTGTTTCGGAGACATGCCTGGCTGGAAACTTCGTCGCATCTCGCAATGGAATGGAGGAGTTCCACCACTACAGGAATTTGGTCTTGTGCTCTGCTGTTGTGTTGCAGGTGGCCACCATTTGCAATTTTTCAAGAGTCATCTGTGGCACCTCGTTGGAGCTCCAATGTCTCTCCACCTACACCAGCCAAAATGAAATGTGTCATATGCGTAAGTGAAGAAAAAGATTTCTGTAAATCATTGCATGATTTACAGAACATTAGAACTTACCTCTTCAAGGAAGCCCGCCCCATGAGCGGGATTGGCCACTGTGAGGAATTTGATCATCTTCACATAGAGCTTCATGTTCTTCTCTTTGGCCCCTACCCTCATGGCTTGAGCCGCCCCTTCCACTGTCTTTTCCTCCATCGGTGTGGTCTCATGGTATCTTCGGAGCGCTGCATCTGCCACCTGCGCAATCTCTTGCTGCAAATACACGAGGATCTTAAATCAATGATTCACTCGAAACTGAAATAATAGAAAATGATACAATTCATTCATGTAGAGAATGTTTCTCTTACCCTAAAGACAAATGAGGTGAAGACCTCCGCTGGCATAGAGTACCATGTCTTTCTTGGTAGCAATGCAGCACATTGTTTCCTCTCTGATGGCCTCAACATGTCGTTGAACCTTTCCATGGGAAGTAGACCATACTTTTGCACCCGGTACAATGTGTGTACCAAGTTTGTCTTTACGTGGGAGTCCTCTATAGATCTGCGTAGTGAGAAGAAAACAATCTTGTGAGTAATTCAATCCTCATGAGGCATAAGATGGAATCAAACTCCATATGAATGAATAGTGGGATTAGTGAATGCACTTGTTGATGTCGTGCATGACCTGCATGACAATTTCAATTTTGCCTTTGGTGTCCAAAAGAATGCAATCCACTGCATAGTGCCACTCAGGATTCGTGGAATACATCCTAGAAATGACGTTCATCCAGGCCAAGCATCGGTGGTTTCCATCACAGACGAAGAACTTCAAGTTCTTGAGGAACTTGAGAGCGGGTTGTAAATCCGTGTACTCCTTGAAGGTAGCATTCTTTTCCTTCCAAAGAGGGTCCCACTCATCCATCTCCTCCGCTGTGAACTCTGACGTCTCGCCCGCCTCATTCGTGGTGGAAACATAGAAGACTGCTGCCCCATCAGGCCATCACGGTATCCACACGCGAACTCTTGCTCAAGAAATTGCACATCACACGAAAGTGTTGGCCTCACCATAGGCATGGCTACAAGGCGGCAAAGTGGAATCAGAAACTGGAACATGTTTTCCGGCTTCATCCTCAGTGAATTGATAGTGGATACGGAGTCCACTTTCTGTAGCTTTCGGAGGTCATCTTCCAATAGGTCTTTCTCCTCGTCATCCACCACATCCATCTCCATTGCATGCCCTTCTTCCTCCCCTCCGATTTCTGGTTGAGTGGTATCATCGGTCCCCGGAGTTTGAACAACTCTCTCTTCTTGAGTTTCATTCACTGGCGAGACATCCATCTGTCAAGGCAATGACAGAAGAATATGACACACTTGTCATGGATCGAATAGAATGGTTCAGGACAAATTTAAAAATTGAAACACACAATCATGTCAATGATTTTCTTCAAACAAGAACTCATGAAGAACTTGTATTTAATAAGATGGTAGTTCTTCCAAAACAAGTCCACTCAAATATCACCCGCCACGAACATCATATATGGAAAAGTACATATTTGAACAAAGTCCACTCAACCCTCTAAAATCTCCACATCACTCTCTGAGTCCGAGCTCAAGAGAATGATCACCTCTCCAGTCCAGCCCACACTATCACTACAATTGCACATTTCAAAGAAAGGGCTATTAATGGACATGGAGATCTGAGGCTCCGAGCTGTACTCGGTCTCTAAACTCTCGAGGGAAAATTCCGGGTGCCTTCGCTTTCTAGAGTATCCTGCAATGAGGTGTCTGGGCCAATCAGTGTTGCGACTTAGCTTGGTGTCCATTGAAGCACCTACAGGATAAGAAGTAGGGTTCTTAGAATCCTGAATCCTTACCAAGTCTTGTTCATCCTCCTCCTCGGATTCACTTGATACGTCGACATCCTCATCTAGAGGAGTCTTTGGCTCAGACTTCTCTCCATCAACTCCAACTCCAACTGGCACAATTGGCTCTATGGAGGTGGATGGTACACTGTTGTGCCCACTGAGACTCTACATTCACAGGCAAAACCAAAAACGATCAATTCCATGCATTTCACAAATTCCATATGAACTCTCTACGTATACAAGAAAAAGTCAGACAAAATAAAGAATTGGACAAAAGTACTCTTACAAAACTAAGAAATAAATATACTGGTGTGTTGAGGAGGTGCTCAAAGGAAAACCCTGCGCAACCACACCCTCGTTATCAACGTCTGATGGCCCTCTTGTAGATAAACCAAAAACTGACTGTCCCATTTCGAGAAGATAGAGCCTCGCCCTCCCAGGGTCCAGGAATTTCAAACACCTCAGATGATGGTGTCCCATAGCTCAGCTAGACAAGGTGAGCCCTCGCAGCGAGAGGCACACAAGACGCAAGGTTGTGTGACTGGGCGGGTGGGGCTGGATGTCACTCCGCCCATTGCGAGGCTCTCGCCGCCACGGGCTCAATGAGGCACTCCCTATGAGCTTCTCGAGACATTGCGTGCATGAGCCCCTAGCTGTGATGAGCTCAATGCGTCACTAGCTGTGAGCTTCTCGGGACATTGCGACTGCGAGCCCTTAGCCGTGATGAGCTCAAAGCAGCCACTGGTTGTGAGCTTCTCGGGACTCTCGTGGGTGATCCAAAATCTGAGGGTCCCATTTTGATGGGGTCGAGCCGAGCCCTCCCAAGGTTCAGTCGGATCCGACTTGCCCTTCATGGGTGTTGGCTTGACCCCCTCAAAATGGGACCCTTCTTTTTAAAAATCAAATTTTATCATGACCTGGGTCCAGGAATCCCAGTCACCTCTAAGTTGCGGCGGGTGGCGACCCAACTAGACAGGGTGAGCCCTCGCAGTGAGAGGCACACAAGACGCAAGGTTGTGTGACTGGGCGGGTGGGGCTGGGTGTCGTTCCGCCCACCGCGAGGCTCTCACCACCACGGGCTCAATGAGGCACTCCCTATGAGCTTCTCGAGACACTGCGTGCATGAGCCCCTAGCCGTGACGAGCTCAATGCGTCACTAGCTGTGAGCTTCTCGGGACATTGCGACCGCGAGCCCTTAGCCGTGATGAGCTCAAAGCAGCCACTGGTTGTGAGCTTCTCGGGACTCTCGTAGGTGATCCAAAATCTGAGGGTCCCATTTTGATGGGGTCGAGCTGAGCCCTCCCAAGGTTCAGTCGGATCCGACTTGCCCTTCATGGGTGTTGGCTTGACCCCCTCAAAATGGGACCCTTCTTTTTAAAAATCAAATTTTATCATGACCTGGGTCCAGGAATCCCAGTCACCTCTAAGTTGCGGCGGGTGGCGACCCAACTAGACAGGGTGAGCCCTCGCAGTGAGAGGCACACAAGACGCAAGGTTGTGTGACTGGGCGGGTGGGGCTGGGTGTCGTTCCGCCCACCGCGAGGCTCTCACCACCACGGGCTCAATGAGGCACTCCCTGTGAGCTTCTCGAGACACTGCGTGCATGAGCCCCTAGCCGTGACGAGCTCAATGCGTCACTAGTTGTGAGCTTCTCGGGACACTGTGACCGCGAGCCCTTAGCCGTGACGAGCTCAAAGCAGCCATTAGCTGTGAGCTTCTTGGGACTCTGTGATCGCGAGTCCCTTGCCGTGATGAGCTCAATGCGGCACTCCCTGTGAGCTTCTCAGGACTCTCGCGGGTGATCCAAATTTTGAGAGGGTTATTGAAAGTAAAGTTGAGAATTCAGTGAGGTGGGTACCTTGTGAGTGTTGACAGGATTTGGTGGTCGTGGGGTGGAGTTTTCCTCCTCTTGCCTATCCCCATCCTTTGCGCGGCTTCTCGTGGTCCTCATCTGAAGGAGCGTCTCCTCCCTCTGCGTATACATCAGGAGAACAAATTTTAGATTCAAGTACTGAAGTGTTGAAATCTGGATCCGGAGAGCCACATGCTTGCAGGCGGTTCAATTCAGTGTGAGCATTGGAGACTTGCGGTGGAGCTTGCCGAGAGGGGAGAGCTTCATTTTACGAGTATTGAAGCTCGGAAAGGGGGGTTGGTGGAGCAGCATTGGCGGAGGAGAAGGGTGGAACCCGGTGTAGATAAACTTTTTGGGTTAGATTTCGAGCTTTTTGAAGATAAAGACAATTAGACAAGTTAAAGTAATTAGGAATAGAAATGAAGTGTGAACTAAGACAAATAGACAAGTAGTTAGCGGAATGACTAATAGACAACCAGTTAGGGTTAGTGAAGGCAGTTAAGGACTATTAGACCAAGCCGTTAGCCTCAGTTAGTTACAATCAAGAAACGTATAAGACTAATTGACTGCCGTTTCTCTCTCTCTCTCTCTTTCAGGCTTGCAGTGATTGCATTGCCAATTTTGTATTTGTGCATTTTTAATACAAAGCTGTCTATTCGTCTATTTTTTTTGTGTAGTCAGGGATTGGCTTTTGTAGGTTTTGTTTAATTGTCAGTGATTTGCTTTGTCACTTTGTTATTTATTTTATTGGAGCAATTGCTAGTGATTGGTGTTGTCTCCTCAGTCTTCTTTTTTTCTTTTGTATGACAAATCGTCTTTTATATCCAGTGCTTGGATTACATTTAAGAGAATGTCCATTAGCTTGTGAAAGATGTTGATGATCCGGAGATGGATCGGGGTTCGAAGTAAACGGTGACTGTCAACTAGTCTGTGACTACAGCAGTGGTTTGAGGTCAAGTTGTCTGCAGATGAGTGGAAAGACAAATTGACAAGAGCTTTGGGCCGTGAATAGAGAAGACCAGTTGACGGTAAGTTAACTAACTTGATAAACTTATACTGAAAATTCATTCTTGATTTGTGTCAAATTGTCCAAAGACCTTTTCTCTATTGTCGTAGTCCAATGGTCTTAATAATAAAATTTATAAGTTAGGTTGAGCCAGAGATTGGCAAAGTTAATATTTGATTTAAAGTCAAATTGTCAAAACTGTGAGAGTTTATTTAATGAGGATATATATAATTGAGTCAAGTAGTCTAGTGGTCGAGTTTGCCAGAGATTGGTAGGGTTATTATGTGAAGGACAATTAGCCAGTGATTGGTGTTGTTCACTATTTTGATTTTAAACTAATAGACAAGTTGTGATAACTTTATAGAGATTAAGTGAGTGAGCAGCTTATTAGTATTTAAGTTTATATAATGTCTACTGGTCTGTGGAAGAGAATAGTTTAATTACCAGTGATTGGTATAAGTATATTTTCTTAAGTTGGAGCTTAAGTCAATTTGATCATTGAGTCTATAAGTTATGTTAAGATTAATTTGGTATATGTTTGCGATGTCAAATAGATAGTGTAGCTTCCTGTGAAGTGTGAGATAAAGGAAGAAAGTGTAGAAGTCAAATAGTCCTTAATTTTAAATGTGATTATGTGGGCCAGGGATTGATGTCAATTATTTTGTTATTTGAGTCTATTGGTCTCGAATAGATTGGTTTCAGGTTATAAGTTAGCCTAATGATGACCACTCAGCGTAAATTGAGAATTAATAAAATTATTTGGGAATTGTTAAAAGATTGAAGCTAGTGGTCAAATGGTCTGTGTTATATTGGGTGTCGTTGTAGTCAATTTGTCTGTGGAAATTTATATTGAAATAATTTACGGTATCACTAGACTAAAGAATCAGACAAATAGTCAATTGATTACAGATAAGTGATATAAGACATTGATAAATTGTGGGAGTTCGATAAGTGCAGGAACAAGGAGCGCAATTTTGTGTCCTTATTGTGATTTAATAAGGAACTTGATTAATTTGACCATTTGCCATAGATAAAATTTTCGTGTAATTGTTTTGTTAATCTTGTGTGGGAATTTTGGACCAATTGACCATCTGTTTGAGATTGATGAGATTAGCCATGAATTAGTATAGTAAGACCAGTTGACAAATGACTCTTTGACAAAGTAGATAGAAATCTTGTTAAATTGTAAATGTGCATTGTGGGACTTGGTCCAATTGACATATTAAAGCTATGAACTAAAGAAAGAACGAAAATGACTATTTGACCTGAATCAAAGGATTCAATTCTTACCTTTGCATACTCTGCATACTGAGACCAATTGACATCATTGACTGTGATATTGCATATTGCATGTGGTAATTAAGTTAGCAAATAGTTACTGGACTAATTGACATTCCACTAAAGTAGAAGAAGTAATTAATGAAGATGTATTTATACAAATATGTATTGTGGGTTGATTAAGTTGATAGAACAGGAGCCATGACTAATTGACATATCCTGGTCTATTTGACATTTAGAATTCTAGTATAAGACTATGACTGTAGGTCTATAGCATTTTTCATGGTTAATGGACTGGTATTCGTATAGGTTAGGATGAAGAATACATTCATACACCATAAACACATTAATAAATAACTTTTATACCTTTATTTATAAAAATGAATATTAATCTTACATAAAAGTGACCTTAGATATAAAACGATAGACTATTTGACTATTCCTCTAATTAAAGAACCACCACTAAGTATTTCCTTGGGTTTTGTTCCTGAGTGAAATAAAAGACTACACCCGGTGATCAAAAATAGAAACCCAACAGTGGGTGGCAGCAAGTAGTCTCCCGCATAGATCGATGGGGAGACAGGTAGTCAAGGTGGGCAGGGCGATGGAGAATTTCGGGGTTGGCCCGAGTGAGGGTGTCGATCTACTCTGGTCCACCCATGGTCCATGAGTTTTGACTCATCTTGTAGTTCGATTTAGAAAGTCCATCCACTTCCCAAAAACAAATCTCTTTTTTGTTTTTTGTTGATGATGATCTGGCCTAGTGGAAGAGGCCATTCTTGACTGCGAGGCATGGTGCTCTCATTGGGTCGGAGTGGTGAACTGGCGGCGTTGCGACCGCGTGGCACAGGGAAGGCGTGCCATGCTTTGTCGATTACGGCGTAAACCACAGGTAGCGAGAGAATGTAGCCGCCTCATGGAGTGGCCGCGACCATATGAGATTTGGGTAAATTTCTCTCGGTTTCTACTTCACATCTGCATGATCTCAGTGCTAAATTTGAAGTATTCTTCATAAAATACTCCTTGGTTGAACACCCTTGAACCCCTTCTAAGACCTGCGGTAGATATGAGACATTCCAATTGACAATTACATTTATGGTCCCTCATGGCATGCGAAAGTATTTAGAGGAAATTTCATGGAGCACTTATTTACTCTGGTGTAGTTAAACTTTCTAAATTCCTAGTCCTATTCATATACTCCTCTGTCTATCTATAATTCTATCTTGACATATCTCAGTGAGCTTGTTCCAATTTGAGGTCCAACTAGGATTGTATTCTTGCTCGACAACTCTGATCATTCTCTTTGACACATGGTTGTTCCGGCGGACAGTTCGACAACTCGACGAATACAACGTCTAACACGTCAAGTAGACCCTCTTGTTTGTCTAATAGAGTCAAACTTACCTTTGACTTTTAAAAAAAATTTCACCCTACCCGTGAGGCCACCTGGATGCCATGTGGTAGACACGTGTCTTCCATGTAGCATCCTAAAGGGGCGCATGTGGGTATGGGCGACCTCGAGTTTGGACAACCACGGGTAGGGCGACTTCGGGTTTAGGCTGGTGGGCGACTGCGGGTGTCGAGTACGTGGCAAGCTGCGAAGCAAAGACACGAAGTGAGAACCCAAAGAGAAGTAACGCCCCACAATTACCCGCAATCGCCTCCAAACACCCGTAGTCGCCTCCTAAGGCACCCACACGCGCCCTAAAGACCTGCAGTCGCCCCCCAAAAGACCTGCACACACCCCTGTAACCGCAGTCGCCCCCCAAAAGACCCGCACACGCCCTTGGACCCGCAGTCGCCTCCTCGGACCCGAATGTGCCCTACAAGACCCGTAGTCGCTCCCCGAGATCCGTGCGCGCCCCCTGGAGACTGCGGGTTCAACCGGTGGTCACCTACCCGCACACGCCCCATGACCAACTCTCACCCGCGCTCGCCCCACCTATTTATCCACTCGCCCAAGACCTTTTGGGCACCTTTCATGGAGGCTTCTTGTCTTGTATCCTTTAGTGGCTACATGCGTGAACCTTGACTATTTACTATTTATTACATTCATCCACCCTTCTTACCTTATTAGTTGTGGACCACCTAAACTCCCAAACGAGTTTTTTGAGCCTTAGACACGACAATCATTGATGGCCATTGGAGTTAACAATGCCAGGGCATTGCCTATCTCCGCTGCTGCACAGACTGCCGGGGCATTACAGAAGGCTGCCAAAGACAAACATCGCAAGCGTAGGGGCACTATTCATCGAAAGCGATTGCACGTGCTCAATAGTGAAGCCCACCTTGCTTTTAAGGGTTGGAATGAAGAACCAGAGCCTTGGACAATACAAACCTGTGAAGACTACATCGAGTGGTGCCACATCGGTGTCGAGTAGAGAGGCCTTGCCTTGGGAAAACGCGGGGCTTCTTGCTGCAACTAGATGTGGTTCAAATAATGAAAGATCCCATGGCCAAAGTCACAAACATGAGTATGAATCCCCCCCAATGATGCCATATGAACCAAAATACTATCACCCTTCCATACACCCCTCCAAAGATGTCATGGAGTCTCAATATCCTCCATGCATGGTAAAAAATTGTGGAAACAAAGTCATATTCTTCATGAACTTCCCTCGAAGAAGTATCTGATAGTTGATTGAGTGCCACGTTCGCTATACAAATCCAAAATAAGAGTGTGATATGCCTCTGGAAAGCTAACAAAAAGTTCTACAATATCTCCAAAATTCACTCAAAACTAAGATACTGTCCGACTTTTATAGTCGGTCAAAGTTCACCTTTCCCAACTCAAAGGCAGCTCACCTATACTTCACTCTCAAGCCCATAACTTTCTCATACTAACTCGAAATCAAGAAAATAAACCCATTTTGAAAAGCTAACATGAACATCTACAAGCTCCCCAAGTTTCACTCAAATACAAAATACTTTCCACATTTCATACCCTTTCAAAACTCACTTACTTGAAAACCCGAAAGTATCCCTTCACCCTTTCACTCTCAAGCCCATAACTTTCTCATACTACCTTCAAATCAAGAAAATAAACCCATTTTGGAAAGCTAACATGAACATCTACAAGCTCCCCCAAGTTTCACTCAAATACAAAATACTTTCCACATTTCATACCCTTTCAAAGATCACTCTCTTGAAAGTTTGAGGCAGCTTCACCACACCTCACTCCCAAACTCATAACTTACACATACTAACTCCAAACTTCATGAGTGGTAGCTTTTTGAAAACACAAAAACAAGATACACAAGCTCTCAAAATTTCATTACCAAACTCTCCATGTACAAAGTGCTATTCCTTCCCAAAGTGATGGCCTCTTTAAGCAAAAAAACAAGGAGGAGGAAGAAGATGATCCTCAACCTCATCCGCTAACTCAACCTCCATGCCATCCACTCAAGTTAGTGGATTTTGGCCACTAAGAAGCCACATGGGCCACTTCCTCTTCTCGATAAGTCTATCCATATCATCTATGTGGATTTCTAATTCATTAAAATAAAAATAAAAATAAGGAAAAAGGTAAAACAAGCTTTACCTTTTGTTTTTACAACTTCAACTTAACTAACTAACATATTAAAATATCTCTAGTATAGAAATCAAAGAACTAAGTGTTTGTCAAATAGAGGTAAAAAAAAAGAGTTCAAGTGGAGTATAACCCCATTTGTTTCTTGAAACTCTACAAAAAAAACCCTCCAATTTAACAAACAATTATGCATTTTCACATAATGAACACATTTACAATACGACATCGGCAAGTTCTTTCCTTTATGGCGTCATCATTATAATTGGCACACCAATAAGGCCAACTTGAAGTACTGTGAGAATCCAGCATTCCTTCAAAGATGCATTGAATTGTGGCAAGTCCTCTACAAAACTGCCTTTGTAGATAGGAACGAGGTCCCCCTCTTCCTTGCTAGAGGAGCATATGTTGAGGTCGCTCTAAACAAAGAGGTTGATTGGAGCACAATCAAGGGAAGTACGTATGTCACTCGTCCAAAGAGTGGTTTCATCCCAAAAGAAGTTTTAGCTTTTCCTGAGGGGGGACTCGGTCCTATTCGAAGTGCATACAAAACGCAAACCCCTGCCACTGAGGTTGACACTGAGGAGTCTGAAGAAGATGATGACTCTGATGGTACGCGCGTCCATAGGGTCATACGAATCGTGGAGCAATCTGTTTGCCCTAATGAGGTTCAAAATGAAGTTGTAGAAGGACCCACGACATCCACGGGACAACGACCAAAGCAACCATCTAGAGTACGGCGTTCAACAACACAAGTGGGACCTGCATCGATTCCAACTATAGTTCCTAACCCATCACTGCCAACACAGCGCACAAATGACGTCTTCGACTTTGGGCCCGATGAGGACACGACTATGGAAGAAACTAACCGTGTTCCCATTTCTCCATCAACAATGGGCTCAAGCCATGACATTATGACTTTGGCAAAAGCTCTGGACCTCCTCAAGATTAAAGATGTTGAAATTTCTTCACTACAGAATGAAATGAGGAAATTGCGATGTGAGTGTGAACAAAAAAGTACACTCATCTCTCAATAAACTACAGAACTGCAATGCCTCCGTGAGAAAGAGCCTGACACTTTCACTTTGTTGGATATGGATGACGCCTTTGTTGAGCAGAACCTCCAAAATGTGGACAAGGTTGTGGGGGACCTTACCAACCATATCCTTCACCGTTCTCCTCTTGCCAAGCGCACTAGACGCTCCCCCATCATTCCAAATACACTTCCTACTATTGTCACAAGATATACTACCAATGACACAATTGACCTCAATGGGACCCAAGACTCTCTTTCGTTTCCTGTGGTTCCATCAATTATTCAATTGAAGAAAGACCATGGACTTCAAGAAGAAAATAAGATGCTTCAAAGAAAGTTGGCTGAGTTGACTACCACATACTACCATTGGAAGGTCGCCTGCATTCTCTCCGTGGATAGATCCCAACAAGTTGCGAAGGAGCTAGAGAAAGTTTCTAGAAACTTTGTTGCAAATGCTCCTAAACGTGAGAATGGACTGACATCATGGGCATTGTTGGAGGACATGTTTCCCAATAACATGTGCATGGTGGAATTGCCACAAAAGGAGGTCATAGATTGGAGCAAAAATGGTTGGGACCACGAAAACCAAATGTCTAGCCACATAGAAGAGAAGAAACGAATGCTATTGTGGCCCAAGCCTGCACCTTTTGTTTTGGACTATACCAAATGCCCCATATGTCTTGAACAATTTGGCCCCGAAGGGGGTTGGGCACTAGGATCTTGTGCACATGTATACCACCCCCAATGTCTCATCACACAATGCTTGATTAGATGACGTTGTGTGATTTGTTCAGCACCATTCCATGATCGCCTATATACCATGTTCAACTTGACGACCTACATGCCTCCTTCTTGGGAACACACACGTGATACTACGGCTAACACAACCTTGTGGGGCCGAGATTTGGTTTGGAGTTGGCGAGAAGGACAACATGATCAAGAAAAAGGACCTGCTAGCTCGCAATTGAATTGGGAAACAGACCTAGACGAAATTGCCAGAGTTGCACCAAGGCTCATGGGAAAGGGGCCACAAAATGAAGGGAGGAGGGCATTCTTCTTCCAATGCCTTGGTGGATATTGGGACAAGACCTCCTCAACCTTCAAGTGGGGTCCTCATCCGCAACGACATCGTTGGAATTTAGAAGGAGAAAGGGTGGCTAATCAAGATGATAGTGCTTCCCTAGAAGACTTGACTAGTATGGCTTACCTGGACTCTACGTACGGACCATATTACCAAATTCAAGCACTTGACTACTTGTTGGAAGCACATTCTCCGCAAACAACAAGGACCCTCCAAGCTCTACAGGACTCCAACGTGTTGCAATCAATTTTGAAGGCAGACGGACCAGCTTCACGAACCCGTGCAAAGCGAAAGCTAGGGGTTGGGGAAGCATCGACCTATGAAGAAGGTGAAGGAAGTGGCTCTCAAAACAACCCAAAATGTAATTGACTAGACATTTGTAGAAATCATGCAATTTAGCCTTACTTCCCATCATAATAGATGACAAGTAAGGGTTAGGTTTTAGTTACACTATGTTTCTAGTTGTTTTGGCAAGTACGATGGAGTGGTTTAGGGTTTGCTTCTTTCATTCCACTTCTACGACTTCCTAGCATACCTATGTACGGCAATTCCATATGGCATTGATTTTTATTTAATACTACCTTTTTTTCCTCTCTACCAAAGCACCAATTTCTGAAATCATATCGAGAATGATCTTTTCCAGTTCTTCCAAAAATATTTTGGATGAATCAAATCAACAAAGCTCTTAAAGTTTAACTTTTCAAATTAATTTCACTTGCATTGAGAATGAAAACTAGGTCACTACTCACTAGAGTGGAGCATCATTGTCCAATTGGATATTTCCTTTCATATTCTTTAAAATCGTGAGGTTCTAATTATAGGAAGCTTTTCCTCTAAGCTTTCAAGATACTTGGCCAAAGAAGGAATAAAAGGGGTTCAAATACAACATGCCCCTTTTCGTGGATGTTGACTTGTTGACTTCACATTACCATACCTTCAAATGGTTCACCCTGTCCTTGGAGGTCAAAATTTTGATTCATAAAAAACATGAGTAGGCCAACTTACATATCAAAACTACCTAATTCCTCAATATCCATTGTAATTTTCTTCAAATTACACTAAAGCTAGAATTCTAAAAAATCCTATATACAAGGAGGAACAATGCAGCAAATCACCCGAGACAAATAAGCTCAATAAATTTCCTCGATTAATATGGTATTTGGGGCATAATTGGTTTTTCGTTCTCCACTATTCATATGAAAATCATTAATACAAGTTGTACTATAGATTTCATGACAACATTCTCACAAAATAGTGAAAATACTATGTCAACTTTTACAGTCAAGAATCAAGAACTTCCCATCAATCCCATGTTCCTATTCGATTGTAATTATGTGCAAGAATCCCATTCCATTCATCATACCATCACCTTCTCCCAAAACATGAGAGAGACATATTCATCCATATAGAAAAGTTGTAAGATCCCAAAATGGTGTGGCATTTTCTCCCTTCCATGCACACCACTAGTGTGCCCACACCAATTTAACTATTCTAGTACACACATTGCTTCAAGACACCATATACATTGTTTTATCTCAAAACATTGCATTTCTTTATAACACCAGGATAGGCAAAATACAAAATAATCATGGTGAAAGTATTTATCCTCATTGTATTCCTAGGTATTTTATTTTGTGTTGAGGTAGTCCTTCAAAATGGGCTCCGAACCCATTTGTTGTAATTCTGCATCAGACTTCCCTATGCTAGCTCTATTCCACTTATACCAATCTGAAAAAAAACGACTTTCTACCCTCAAAGCTTTCAACTCCGATACCATCAATGGTAATCTTTGCTCATGGAACTTCACCAACTTCTCAAGCGATGCTACTTCTCCAGCAACACTACCATATGTTGAGGAAGAAGCCAAAAGCTCTACTTTTGGAATGTGTTGGACGACGGCCTCATAATATTCTTTCTTCTTCTCCATTATTTGAAGTTCTAGGCTTCGCCTTTCATTCTGTGCCTGCTGACGTTTGCGGACAAGGGTTTCGAGTTTTGATTCCCATATCAAATAATGGTCCATTTTATGCACCTTCCCACTCTTCATTTCCTTCAAATAAAAATCGCGATTTCTTTTGAAGGAATGGAAGCCCTTGTCATTCTCTTCAATGACGTTCATTATGGCCTTCAACCGTTGCTTCAACACCTCTACGAAAGTGGGATTCATTTCTTGCTCCTTCAAAGTTTTCAATTGCTCGTTCTTTGCACGCAATGCTAATTTTGCACTTTCTATTTTGGCAAGCAACATTGCCTCTTCATTTTCTGAATCGCTTCCTCCACCACTCCCGTCACCCTCTCGCAAAACGGGGTCCACTCTCCTAGCCACCCCATCATCCATGCCTTCTTCATCCGTATCTTGTACTATGATTGGCTCTTGAGCTGATTGTCCACTTTGGTCGACTCCTACATCCACAGCTGGCCTAGATTCTTGTATGGCAACCTCCTCCTCATCGCTGTGGAAAGAATGTCCATCGTATTCATGGGTGTGTAGATCAGAGCTAGAAGTCTCTGACCAAACTACGCTTTCATCGCGAACAAATGACTTCCCACGCTTCACCTTGGATAACATCTTCTTTACATCCACAGGTTCATCTGGTGGTAAAATTTTTGCAGTCTCTAGAATGATCGCAATAGGGACCTCCTTCAATGTTGACCAATCCACCTCCTTCAACACATATTCAGCATACACCATTCTCACAAGAGAGAAACAGAAATTGTCGTTTCGATAAGTTGAGTCCTCCAAATACAAGTGCTTCCACACCTCAAAACATCTAAGTATGAAGCCCTCGTCCTTCGAATATGCAAGATTTACTTTGTTTTGCTTCAGATGTTCTTTGTGCCAACACAAGGGAAATAATTTGCTGATGTGGCACCAATCCACGTATTTGCAAACGGTTTTGTAACTCCAAGGCTAAGGTTCATTTCTCCAACCTTTAAATGCCTTAATCTTTGGATGGATCAAAATGGCCACACGCTTCTTGTGAATTTTACCGGACTGTTTCCGCCCCTTGTCGCGGATGAGCTCCATCTCTTGTCGTGTAAGGCGTTTGATTGTGGCAGGCGTCAATGGTGGGGGCTCATTCTCCATAGTGCTCAATCTATACGATCAATTCTACTCGGATATTATGCCAAATATACCAAGCCTAAAACTGTGGTTGTCCAAACTTAAATCTATTACCTCGTGGTAATTCACATTTACAAATACATCAACATGAACATTTACAATCACAATCAAGTTTCAAACAATTCGGTGTGATTTACAATCAATGGATGAAAGTGACATGAGGAGACATAGAATATCCTCCTCACAACACCCACCTCCCCTCTCAAGCTTGCAATTAGCCACTTCCAGGTGGATAAAAGACAAGGCGCAAAAGGGAAAGATAGAAGACTGCGGTTTTAGGGTCTGATTTTGTACCCGCAGTCGCCTCAGGGCGAGCACGGCTCTGGATGGGGCGCGTGCGGGTCCAAGGGGGGGGGGGGCGCGTGCAGGTCGGGAAGGCGACCACGGGTCTAGGACCACCGCCAGCGACCGCGGGTGATGGCGACTGCGGGTCTGGGGGCAATTGCGGGTACGGTGGGGTGACAACGGGTTTGGTGCAACCGCGGGTGAGGGGAACCCAAACTGGGGGCGCATGTGGGTCTGGGCGACTGCGGGTCTGGCGCAACTGCGGGTGAGGGGAACCCACACTGGGGGTGCATGCGGGTCTAGGCGACCACGGGTCTAGCGCAACCGCGACTGGGGGCGCGTGCGGGTCTGGGACGACTGCGGGTCCCAAACCCTCGATCGCGACGGTACATACCTTCACTGAATAGTGAAATTAGATTGCCTTAACAATTAGATTGACTTACCCCCAAATGAACCATGCAAAGAATTCATATTCAAACCCAAATGCATGCAAGTAGGTGATGTGTCTGTACAATACTCAATATTTTGGGTC
This sequence comes from Straminergon stramineum, assembly GCA_963920665.1. Classification (NCBI taxonomy): domain Eukaryota; kingdom Viridiplantae; phylum Streptophyta; class Bryopsida; order Hypnales; family Calliergonaceae; genus Straminergon; species Straminergon stramineum. The sequence goes on from OY987266.1 coordinate 11,001,995, forward strand.
CAAACATGCACTTCACATTAAAAATAGTTTATACACTTGCATTGCTTTTCCAAAATGAGATGCTCATAAGGTAGCCAACGTTACTATTCTCGCTAGAAAACTATTACATCAAATCCTATGAGAGGACAGAGTCCCAAAAGACGAATTCGGGTGGTTTCATGAACCATGGTTTACCCATGAGGAGGTCCACCACTTGCGCACATGTTGGTCTTTTGTTAACATTAGCATCAACTAGTTCACGTAACTTCATGGCAAAGTACCTTGATGACTCATGATTTCTAAATAAGTCCTTGTCGTATTCAACCATGTGTTCTATGTTCATGTGTTGGGTCAACTTTCCAATGGAATAAGAGTCGGACTTCACCGAATATTTGTAGGTCGCTTTCATCACATCTAAACTCGTATCTGAACCCTCTAGCCCAAACAAATAGAACAACTCTGGAGCTGCCCACCAACGGCCCATCCTCTTAGCATCAAGTTTTTCTTGTTTTTCATATCCAAAATGCGACGGAGCTCCTTCTTGAATATGACTTGCAATTCCCCAATCACAAATCCCAATGTTGATCTCTTCGTCCGAGAAAGGGGGATAATGCAACAATATGTTCACAGGTGACAAGTCATTGTACAGCACCCTAGCATTGTGCATGAGACTTGTCACATAAACCAGGGCCCACGCCAACTTCACCTTGTGTCTTTGAAAGAGGCTAATTTCTTTTTGTTGATGACCTGTAAGTTGCTTGACCAACTTGATTTCATGCCATTCCGCATGTGGCACCACCTTCTCATTCAAATGAAGCGACTCTTTGAAATTACCACCATTCCACCACAAAGTGTATGCTTCCATTGTTTGGTCATGGACAGCTAAGAATTTAATAATGGCCGGATGATTCAACGGGCATACCAAAGCCTCCACTGACTGTTCCACCCTCGCATCGCGTTTGTTCCTTTGCTTTGACAATTTCCCCGCGAAATGTACATGTGTTGGGATCAAGGTCATCCCTTCAATGCGTACCTTGCGCACCTTTGCATATCCTCCTTGACGGTCAAATCCAGTAAGTGGGACCACCTTGGCCTCTGAGTAGACCCACATGATACATGAACCACTATCTCTTGTAAATGCAGCCTTCAATGCATCCGTCTGCCACCCCATACCCCTAGCTTTAGACCTTGACAATCTTTTTGCTGCAATTTGCCACCAATCCATCTTCTCACGGAACTCCTGGGCCCTATCCGTTTCTCCAAATCTAGGCACTATAGGTCGCAACTCAAGCATCAACTTCTTAGTGTTGAATATACCAATTTGTAGGCAATTGCCAATCCACGTTTGCCATTGGTTGAAATACACTTCATCCACATCTACATAGTCCGAAGATTCCTTGCATTTCCTTGTAATAAATTCCTCCAACTCATCCTTCAAGGATTGGATGCCTGCCTCTTTATTTCTCAAGTATTTCCTCTCCAAATATTGTACACTTTTTTCCTCATACCATTGGAGACAAGCCTCATGCGCATAGGTCGTATATCGTGCTGGAGGATAGGTAGGGTCCTTATCGTGTGTTGTCTTGGACTTCTTTGTCTTGGATGATCCGGCACCCCCAATTACCTCCTTGGTAGTTATATCTACAACAAATGCTGTAGGATTATCAAGGTCCTTGTCCCAAGCCGATATCCAACATGTACTACTTCCTTCCTTTGAAGTAGACATGGTCCTCTTTTGTAAAACGAGGCATTCTTGACTTGAACTTGGAGAGAAAAATGGGCAAAAACTTCCCCTTCTGAAATCACCTTGGCCCATGAGCACGCATTCAGCCACTTCAAGGTGGATGAAAGCCAATGCGCAAGACCAAGAATGGCGACTGCGGGTCTGGGCGACCGCTTAAGTACCCGAGGTCGCCTTGGGGCGCGTGTGGGTTTGGCCCATGCGAAACGGGCGACCGCGGGTATGGGGCGACCACGGGTATGGAGGCGACCACGGGAGGGGCGACTGCGGGTTGGGGCGACTGTGGGAGGGGGCGACTGTGGGTTCCAGAGGTCCTCGGGGATGGAGGCGACTGTTCGCATGGGGGCAACCGCCGGTCCTGGGCGACCGCGGGTCCAAAAAGGATGGACCATCCTAAATAATAGCTAAAAGAAACCTTCATATGGGGTAGAAACATTGGCATTACAACTTCCCACTTCTATTTCGCTTGCTTTCAAATAAAATCATAAGACCACTATGATATGGTCTAGAATGTGGAATTAGATTTTGACTTGTTTCTTTATGGTTCCAAATATATGTCTACAATGTTCACAAAGAGAAAAAAGGAATGGGCCAAAATGGAAAAAGGAAATCAGAAATATAAAAGTACTGGACATGATTGACTTCTATTGAAACAAAAAGGGAGAACTTGAAATACTTACATTCTACCTTTGCATAATGATATTATAGAGGTTACTTTAGAAGTGTCCAAAGTCTTTTTCTAATTTCTTCAAGTTTGCTCTACAGTGAACATGAATTTGGCTTTTTTACACAACCCTAAACCCTTTTGGGGTGGAAGAGGTCATAAATGCAAACATACATGTTGCAGAGCACATTGAAATGAACAATAAATGAAGCATATGCACATCAAGTCAAAAGATTGTTATCCTTGATGAAGACATTGTTCAAACCATCAAGGGTGTTTGAATGCTATCATTTCTTTTTTTTGCATGCCAATCCTTCAAAATTGGTCACCCACAAAATACAAGAAATTTCTAAATGGACTAATGGGACACCTTCGAAATCATCCTTCTTAGACGTTGTAAATTGTTAAGTTACAAATTATAGATGCGGTCTTCGGAAGTAAACTTTCCAAGCAGGACCACCCCTTCTTACACTACAAAATTTACGAGATGATGAGATGCTCTTCTATCCTATATAGAGAGTTTCTATCATTTATGGACTCAAAATTAGCCACCCCATCGTTTAAAGATGAAGAACCGTCACATGCAAATCCTTATACAATGTACAATTTCTTTGGCTAAGTATTCTATGGAGGACATTCAATATGTTCTTGTAAAAGCTATCCAAGGTTTACTTCAACTTTTGTATACAAAAAATAATCTCTCTCCAAAGAGACAAAACATCAAGTTTGGTCATTCCGATAGGTGAGCAGGAAACATCATTTGATTCCCAAGATTTCGGAGATGTACTATGAGGGTTGAGATGGTCAGTATTGAATTTCATACGGAAATGTATGAGGTGCAAGGTTGCACCACATACATTTCCGTACGAAATTCAATACTGATTTCTTATAACTCTCATGGACCATCCCCTAGACCTTGAGAATCAAATCACCTTCCCTCCCACATACCACAGGGAATTAGCTTGACGTCTTTTTTTTTCTTTTTTGTCGGTTGGCTACAAGAACCAAACCAAATTGATCTCATTGGGGATCAAACCCGAGACCTCCACAAGAACAATGACTTCCAGGAAGCCAAAACCTTCCATGCATCACCTGAAGATGCCTTGAAGACCCCAAGGTCCTAATGAAGTGACTTGTTCTTGGATGTTAAAAGTTGAACTCGTTATACTTATTAAAACTTCTTTGGATTGGAAGGCACGCCCCCACCCACGGTTGCCACCCAATCCATGAAATTGGGCTCGAAACCACTAGGACCTGAAGTCGCCCCCCATCCGTGGTCGCCCCCCCCATCCACCAAATTAGGCTCGAAACCACCAAAACAGAAGCTCGCGCCCCCACTCACAGTCGCCTAGGACTTGAAGTCGCCCCCACCCGCGGTCGCCCAGGACCTGAACTCGCCCCCCACCTGTAGTCGCACCCCATTCCACCAAACTGCGCTCCACAACCATCAGGACCTGAAGCCACCCCAACCCGTGGTCGCCCCCAATCCACCAAATTGGCCTCGAAACCACCAGGACCTGAAGTCGCCCCCACCCGCGGTCGCCCAAGACCTGAACTCGCCCCCCACCCGCAGTCGCCCTGGACCTGAACTCACCCCCCACCCACAGTCGCCCCATTCCACTGAATTGGGCTCAACAACAGCAAGCCAGAAGACCAAGCGCCCACCTGCGGTCACCCACGACCTGAACTCACCCCCTACCAGCAATCGCCTCTATCTTAAAGTCACGCCAATCCAAAAACCACCGTAGCAGAAGATGTGAACCATCTCCAACACTAATGAAGTCAGACTTAATTGCGTGCTTCATTGACTACAACTGACCTATCCTTCAATATTGGTAGCTAGTTAATACTACAAAATCAGTCTATAAATACAGAATTATAGTAAGACTAATTAGATAAATTGAAGAGGGTTTTCCAAACCCTAAACCCTAACCCTATACCCAAAACCCTATAGAAAAACCATGGACCTTCTCCATGTATGCCACCCCAAAAGTAATGTACTTCTATTTTTTAGGGTGGATAAAATGATAAACATATGTGATTTGCTTTTCATTATATGTCATAAAAAAGTTTGAATTCCTAAACCTTGCACTTGTAAGATATAAACCATTGAAGGTGTCATTTCCAAACTTTTTAATCTTCAATAAATTCAATATTCATTCACCCCTTCAAATGTGTTTTAAATCCCCTTGATGTATCAAGAGGAGGACCCTATTCAAATTCCTATGTTTGAAGATGGAAAATGAAATGACGAGGAGAAGGGCTTCCCCAAGTCTCCATTTTTACAAAACACTTCCTATGTAGATCAAAAGATTTTTTTCTTCATGCATCTCATGGTGTTAGTATTTTTTTTGTACATCGTTTCCCCCCAAAGGGAATGTCTCCTCCAAATGTACTCCCTCTAAAAATTAAAATAGGAAATGGTCATGTTGAATTTTACATGAGCACGAAGAAAAAAAAATTGTGAAGGAGAAGAGCTTCCCCAAGCCTCCATTTTTAAAAACCACTTCTTATGGAGATCAAAAGATTTTTTCTTCATGCATCTCAGGTGTTAGTATTTTTTTTGTACATCATTTATTCATTTCCCCCAAAGGGAATGTCTCCTCCAAATGTACTCCCTCTAAAAATTAAAATAGGAAATGGTCATGTTGAATTTTGCATGAGCACGAAGAAAAAAAAATTGTGAAGGAGAAGAGCTTCCCCAAGCCTCCATTTTTAAAAACCACTTCTTATGGAGATCAAAAGATTTTTTCTTCATGCATCTCACGGTGTTAGTAATTTTTTTGTACATCATTTATTCATTTCCCCCAAAGAGAAGGTCTCCTCCAAATGTACTCCCTCTAAAAATTAAAATAGGAAATGGTCATGTTGAATTTTACATGAGCATGAGGAAAAAGAAAATGTCAAGGAGAAGAGCTTCCCCAAGCCTCCATTTTTTAAAACCACTTTTGATGTAGATAAAAAGATTTTTCTTCATGATTCCCACAATTTCAGTATTTTATTTGTACATCGTTTCCCCCCACAAGGAAAGGTCTCCTTTTAATGTACTCCCTCTAAAAATTAAAGTAGGAAATGGTTACGTTGAATTTTACATGACCACATGGATGGATGAAGAAGAAATAAAATGTTAGGAAGAAGGGCTTTTCCAAATCTCCACTTCGTCAACCAATTCTCTTTCTTTATTACTTAATTAACTTTTGATCACTTAGTATTGAATGCCTCTGTCTTAGGATTTTTTGGAGTTAATCCTCAGAAAAGGGGGGAGTGGTACTTGAAAAGTTTGAACACCTTCCTTCCAATTTGTTAGGGCGGAAACTCAAACTCATGTTTTTTGGCGCCCCTGACCCGCGGACGCCCCTGACCCGCGGACGCCCCTGACCCGAGGTCGCCCCATACGCAGCCGCTCCCATCGTCATGAACTAGGGAAGACCTTTTGGAATTTGAGACCCACGGTCGCCCCATTACCCGCGGTTGCCCAAGAAATGACCTGTGGTCGCCCTATATGCAGCCGCCCCCTGTACCCACAGTCGCCCCATTACCCACAGTTGCCCAGGAAATGACCTGTGGTCGCCCTATATGCAGCCGCTCCATTACCCGCGATCACCCTGCACCTGAGGTCTCCTTCCAGAAACTCTAATTTTTCCTGAATGGCAGTTTCTGAACAGTGGGACCTAGACCCGCGGTTGCCCAAGACCCACACGCGCCCTAGGCGACTTCGAGTATTCAAGGGGATACTAGATTCCCAAGTTGTCACTTCCTTCATCGCACCGCACCTTTCATCCGCCTTGAAGCGTCTGACTGTCGGTTCGTGGGTTGGAAGTTTGGGCATCTACACGTGTTGTGGCTTCCATGTTTACGAATTCATTTCTTCGGTTATATTATCAACAAAAGTCTAGTTCTCTTTACGCTAGAGTGACACGACAAGATGACGAAGAAGAAAGGAGATCGCCATAGCAGGCAACGACGCGCCCTTCTTGACCCAGCGGCTAAGGCATATCGGGGATGGCATCATGTAAATTCCGATTGGACCTTGACGACTTACAAGTTATTTGTGGATTGGTGCCATATCGACAAGCTCTTCCCTTCCCTTCGACACATTCACCATGTGAAGCAAAACCAAGCAAATCTTCATTACTGCAAGGATGATGCATTTGTTCAGAGATGTATTGAAGTGTATCGAGCATTGTACGGAAAGCGAAAAATTCCACAGAGTGAAGTCTCAATGGGCATATGCCAAATGGTATATGTAGAGTTACAATTGGGGAAAACGGTAGATTGGATGACCTTCAAGACATCCAAGAATGTCACGCTTCCAGATACAAAAGACATTCCAAGAGCGGGTCCTTCAAATAATCCTCGAGATGGGCTAGGGCCCAAAAAGAACATTATAGAAGGAGTGGCAGATGAGGATTATGTTTGGTCAACATCAACTGGAGAATCGGACTCCGATGAAGAGCCATTGCCTGAACCTAGGGACATGATGGAAGATACATCAATGGAAGAAAACTTAGCATTGGTGGTATCCGAAGAAGGCAACATGCAACGGACCACACCAACGGATGGAGAACCTTTTATGTCTGTGGAACCGATAGGGGTCCGTCGTCCCGAAGATGACAAAGTGTTCCATTACGTGCAAGCTCGCTTGCAAGAAATTAATGAAGATAGGTTGGATGGGGAGAATGAAGCCGAAGAAGAGATTCCTTTGACCTTGATGAATTTGCCTTCCATGGAAGGATTGCGTGAAATGGAACAAGAACATCAAGGTGTACTTGGAGAAGACAATAAACAACGGACGAAAGAATCCTATAAAGTGGAGTTGGAGATGCTTTTAAAGGATCTTGAAGAAAAAGAAAGGGAGTGTGAGATCATCGAGAAGCAAAGCGCACAAGAGATTCAGGTTGAGGATGTGGGCACCCTCAAAGAACTAATTCAAGCTAGACAAACTCGTTTGGCAGCCCAACAAAGAGAAATGGAACAACTGGAACAATTTTACCTCAAGTTCAATAAGGGAGAAGATGGAGGTTCCAGTTCAAATGTCAATCCTGTTATGGATGAACGACTTCAAACAATAATGGGAAAATGTAGGATGGAAGAAAACAACCTTGCCATTGAAAAAGGAGGTGTGGAAAAGGCAAGATCGACATTGAACCACTTGAAGGAGATGAAGGATGCAAATCCTATTGACCGGTCGTTGCAATCGGATTCATTGTCTGTGGATGTTGAAGATTTGTCATCCACTACGGAAATAGAGAAGTTGAAGATGAAGTTAGCGTCTGTGAAAAGATTGGAACACAAGTTGGAGGAAAAGATGTCGTGGCCGAAGGCACACATCAGGTTCATGTCATTGTTCAAGAAGTGGTGGATCCAAAATAAGATGTGGAACCATGACTTGACTCTTTTGAAGAGGGAAGAGAGAGTGGCAAGAGCCCAAATAGAATTGGAAAAGAAGAAAAGGGAAGAACAAGGGGAAATGGATGGAGTATAAATTAGGTGGCTCTTGTTTCTTTTATGACTACGTACTTCTTCCAAGATATATGAAGAAAAAGGCTTTGTCCTTATTTTTGTTGAAATACAAGAATGTTTATTTTTATTTTTTGTGTATGAAAATGTGATTGCATTTGGATCCAAACATTTGAATTTTTGACAAATTTTGATGATTTCAAGTTATGTGAATGTTAATTTCTTGTTAAATTTGTGTAGTGTTTTAAAAAAAAAAGAATTCTAGTAACTTTGAGTCTACACAAAGAACCCTCAATAAATTTAAGCTGCATCATCCATGAGAGTTTCAATATAAGTTTATATGGTTGCATTTTTCTGTATTTTAACATATGGTTTGAACATATTGTAAATGACAACATTCCCATGCCCTTCACCTCATAAATGTATGGACTCTTCTTGAGATTTATAATTTGGGAAAAAACATCATAAAAAGGTACTCAAAAGAATACTTTTGGAATTGATAGAGAAATGGAAGTTATACATTTTGAGTTGTGGATTCCATGTATATGGTTTGATCAACCAATGTTGTCCCCCATTTTTCTTTTTAATTTGAAAGAGAAAGTTCTTAATTTTTTCCACATTTGAGTACAAGCTAATTCTATTTATTTTTTATTAAGTTTGTTGGAATGGATTTGAAATGAGTTTCCCTTCATGTGGTTGTTTAAAAAAAAAATTGCATTCTTTAAGTCTATGACCATACTCCCGAAAATCTTTTTTTGAAGTATCTATAAATACCACGTCAAACCCTTGGATAGCGTTTAGGGTTTAATAAAATCTCTATCTAAACTAGGATGACTTTCATCTAGAAACTCAGCGATGGAACACTAACGGGATAACAAAAATGGCCTTGGATCCTAAAGTATAAGCGTGGTCGCACTTCAAGTACCCGAAGTCGCCTCTTGAGACCTGCGGTCGCCCCCTTCTACCCGCAGTCGCCTCCCCTAGACCCGTAGTCACCCCCCCTGGACCCGCAGTCGCCTCCCCTAGACTCGTAGTCACCCCCCCTAGACCCGCAGTCACCCCCCCCCCAGACCCGCAATCGCCTCTTTCTACCCGCAGTCGCCCCCCTTACCTGCAGTCGCCTCTTTTTCGACCTGAAGTCGCCCCCCTTGGACCCACAGTCGCCCTTTGATCTGCATGCGCGCTCCTAGTGCAAACCGTCAACCCGTAGTCACCCACGGGGCGAGTGCGCCTGTTATGATGTCGCCCGTTTCCTGCACCCATTCTGGCTCTCAGGGGGCGACTTGCGGTGCTAGCAGGACGGCAGTATAAAGCTGAAGGCCCAGACTGTGGTTTTCACCTTGCTTCAGGGATGAACTCTTGCCTTGAATCTTCGAAAGAGGCTTCTTGCGGATGTTTGGGTCTTTGGAGGGCAACGACTTGGTTTGTGTGGTTTAAAAGACCATTCAAAGCAAGTGGCTTTGCCATTCTTTTTTCTAAATCAAGGCTTTGATTCATATGATAATATTGTTTGAAGAACTCATAAGCGAGGAACAATATGGCTAGTCGGGGTGAGGGGAAGAGGACTACCATTAACGATACAAGGAGAGCCACGAAGGAGTGGGACCCTTGGTTGGTTGTAGACATTGACCGTCAATTTGCGGGAAACACACGAACATGTGTTTTCTGTGGGTGGACCTCCGTATTGTACGAAAGCGGGCATTTTATCACTTTGGATTTGGCGGCAGGACTGCATCGGAGCAATGTAAGAAAATCCCATGGGCAGTATTGCAAAAGTTTAGGACTTGTGGTGGGGTTGTTCCGAAGGAAATGAGCTTTGAAGAAATGCATGAGGAGGTTCTAGAATTTGATGTTGTAGATGAGACTGTGGTTGAGCCTATGTTGGAGGGGGATAGGGAGAGGTCAAAGGAGCCTAGTGCTACGAATGAACCAATGCTCCCTATTACAAATTCAGTAGATTCCACTCAAACATTTTTGAGAAGGAGGAATAACCCTTCCATTTCTAGGCAAACTAGCATGGATGAGGCATTACAAAGTAGCACAAGAGCAAAGTTAGATACCATGTGGGCTTCCTTTTTTTATGAGGCTAGCATCGCGTTCAATGTTGCGCGCCATCATGCCTTTGTGAAAGCAATGAAAGAGACAGCGGCATTAGGACTACGATACCAACCGCCCTCATACAATGCTTTGCGTACAAGAATGATAGAGCCAAAGAAAGAAAGTGTTTCTAAAATGGTCACTAAGCGGACAAAGCACTCTATCGAAGTTTACGGAGCGACTATCTGTTCGGATGGTTGGTCTAATACTAATAGCCGTCCATTACTAAATTTAATGCTCGTGTGTCTTGCGGGGGATGTGTTTCTTGGATCGGTGGACACCACGGGGGAGAAGAAGGACATTGCATACACAACCAATATGATGGCGCAATACATAGAAGAGGTTGGCCCCAAAAACATTGTCCAACTATGTACGGACAATGCCGCTGTCATGACGGGGACTTTGAAGGCGTTACAAGAGAAATATCCTCACATGTATACCCAAGGATGCGCAGCACACATTTTGGACTTGCTTTTGGAAGACTAGGAAAAGGATGTCAAGGTGACGAGAATAGTGCGACATTGTATGCAGATAGTAAAGTACATCCAGAGGTACCATTCCACATTGGCTCTCTTCCGAAAGTACTCCCCGGACAAGGCATTGCGAATGCCTTCTAAAACACGCTTTGTAGTGAACTTCCTCATGATATCACATGTGGTGGAGTGCAAGTCAGCATTGATGCGAGTGATAATGGATGAGACATATGTGCAATTTGAGGCTAGTTTGGAACGTCGCCAAAATTGAGATATATTGAGAGCGTGAGCCACTATAGCGCGGAATGACATTCATGCGGAATCTTTTTGGGTGGAGTGTGAGAATTTTTTGCACATGGTGGAGCCCATCATTATTGCTCTCCGAGTGTTTGATGGGAAAGCCCCAGCAATGCCTAAGGCTTGGTTGGTTATGAAGACTCTTCAAGAGCACGTGTGGAGCTTGAGAAACGAACCTTTTTTTCTGAATGATGAAACTGCAACGAAGTTTGAGACGCAATTCAAGGCTCGTTGGAAATTGATGCTCACAGACCTACACTATGCGGGGGCACTCTTAAATCCTTTCTTGATTGAAGTAGGAACCCTTCGTAACGACGGTGTGGCCAAAAGAGCCTTAAATCGGGTGCTTCGAAAAATGAGCGAGTCATTGGGATTATCATACATGGAGGCATTGTAGGAGCTCACACAGTTCGAAGAGAAGACAGGTCCTTTTGACCCCTTAGAAGAGGCTCCTGATATTACACAATGTAAACTAATGCCTCATCAATGGTGGAATCTTGTGGGTGCTAATGTTCTCCCAAAAATTACAATGAGAGTTCTATCTTTGACATGCTCAGCATCATCATGTGAAAGGAATTGGAGCATGTATTCGTTTGTGCACAAGAAAGTGCGAAATCGCCTAACCACATCCAAGGCGGAAGCATTGGTGTATATCTACGCCAACAGTAAACTTGAACGTGAGAAACATGGACGCAATCCTGCAATGTTCTACGAAAAGTACCTTGTGGATGGAAATACCTCAGAAGAGAATGAGGAGCCATTAGGTACAGGATCATCATGGGATGGCGACCCAGTCAGAAGGGCTCGAGCTAATGAGAACATTAGGTTGGCAGAAGAGCGTCTACGTGGAAATATTTGGACAGGACTGATTCGTAGAGAAAAGAGTCCTCTACGGAGACACAACTATGGAAATACATTTACAGCTGAGAATAATACGTACTACTCTGAGGAGGAGGAGATTCAACGTGCACCGCGAAGGCCCCCGCAACCCTACGTCTCTGCTAGGGATAGGAATGTACCTCCTCCAATAAATTCATCACCAACTCGGGCAAGTAGTCCCGACAACCCCAATGAAGGCATACATAGTCCAATGCCCATAAGAGTTGAGGAAGTAAGATCTCCAAATGTTGTAGATCAAGGTTCTACAAGGGTAATGAACCTATGAAGTGCCGCTCGAGTTGCTGAGGTAAATGAAAGGCAAGAGGAGGCAACATTGCCAACACACGTCGAAGATGTTGTACATACAAGCGTTCCACTTTCTCCATTACGGAGCCCCTTAAGAACAGAAAATGTGGAATATGATTCAGACTTGCCCTTGCAAGCTGTTATGAACCGGAATTGTACGGTGCCCTTAAGTGGAGGAGGAAACGCAAACAATGCTAGGGCGACTAGGTCTATACCAACCCGTGCGACTAGGCCGCCCTTGCATAATAGTCATCTTAGGACAGTTGATAATGAAGGCCATGCTTCAGCTCCGCAACCCACTCAACCCTCCTCTATTTCTGGCCCTGGAGAATCATCCTTGCTCGTGCGTGAAGGCACAAGAGGACAGAAAAAGTTATTGAGGAAGACGTAGGAGAGGCTACAAAGAAATCCCAAACGACAGAACCATGTTGTCTAAAGATTCATCATGGGTGAAGCCAATTCCAATCGAAACATCGGGCAATCCAATAGAGGCGGACGACACCCTGCATTTAACCTTGATGGAACAAGAGATGCATTGAGGTTGACTAAACGATTGGTGCAAACTAGCGGCGATGGCGTCATGGATACTGAAGTGCGGAACGTGAACTCAGAGGTAGAACATGAAGTGCAAAATGAACGAGTACGAAGGGAGGACGACGAGAATGATAACCGTGATGATAATGATAGGGGGGAGGAGTCGGATGATGATTCTGACCCTGACGCTGATGAGGTGCCTAGTGATTACACATTTTCACCGTAACTTTATAAATATAGATTTAGAGGTAGTGAAGTGGTAATGTAATGCTTTTGCATAATTTTGGTGTGTTGAAGTTTTCTAGCTTAAGTTCATAGGCAAATAGCCTATAGATGAGTTTTGTATAGTATCTACTTTAGTATGAAAGCATGATAGTGTTAGAATTACAAAGTTTTGTTCAATGTCTTTAGTGTGGACTTCTACAGGTATATACGTGGAGATCTTAACAAAGTTCATGGAAGTACAATTGAAGTAGAAGTTCATTTATAAGATTGGGTCACTACTCTATTAGTGTGTACAACTTATAAATACAATAATACTAATTATCCTTACTTTTTTCTTATTTTTGTATCTATTTTTGGTGTAATTATTATATCCAATTGCGATATTGGCTTCTACACTTCAATAGGAGTAGAAAATTTGAATTAGAAATTCCCAACCATATGTAATAAAAACATGTAGAACTCGGAGGCTCCTATGAATGAGTGAATGACCACAGAATGTGAAATACTTAATTTAAGGCTTAGGAGAATGCAATGGCACATGGAAACTGAAGGATCCTAAATCGTGAGCAAGATTGAAATGGTTGTTATATCCATGTTTGCAATTGCAACAGCACACGAGGTTGCTCTTAACCTTTAACGGATGGACTAGTGAGTATGAAAATCATCTCCAATGGAACTCTGTGATGTGATGTACTTGCCTTTCCCCTCACAAAAATACTCATTTCCGGTATGGAGACTCAATAAGATCTCTCTTTTGGGAATTGGGACCCAATTTTCAAAGATGGACAATTGCATTTATGTCGTATATTAGAAGTTCTTATCATCCACAGAACAAAAGAAATTCCTTGCGTATGGGATAAAGCCAAGATCGCCCTTTTCCTTACACTCGCGGTCGCCTTTACACCCTCAGTTGCCCTGAGTTGGACCCGCAGTTGCCCTGGATTTTGGACCCGCAGTCGCCCTCATTTTGGGACCCGCGGTCGCCCTGGATTTTGGACCCACAGTCGCCCTCATTTTGGGACCCGCGGTCGCCCTGGATTTTGGACCCACAGTCGCCCTCATTTTGGGACCCGCGGTCGCCCTGGATTTTGGACCCACAGTCGCCCTCATTCTGGTACCCGCGGTCGCCCCACCTTACCCGCACGCGCCCCACTCGCAGTCGCCTATGGTGACGTGGTCAAAGCTTTCCATGTCACTGTTGACAACTCGCCACGTAAGATAAAAATTTTGGATGCCCTGCCCGAAAACCCTAAACCCTAATTTCGCGCTCGTCAAATTTGTCTCATATATGCGACACTCATCTTATACGACATGCGACATCAGACAAACAACTCGACACCCAAACCCGAAAACACGTTCGATAGAACAACTCTGCTTTGACACACATATTAGACCCTTAGATTATTGGAACCGTATCACTCTTTTACATAAAGGACTACTAAAAAGAGATGAGAGTCAATAACATAACGACAAGAAATGATTGAAATACTCACAGTGGCGATGCAATTGTCTTCTTCAAGGTTTCGGACACCTCCAGACTTTTGTGGCATTTCATGATTCATAGGAACATTCTTTGGTACAGTGCCTTCTTCTTCTACATTACTCCCTCCACCGAAGCAAAGGGACTTCCTCAACTCTCCGGGGATGGACTGAGAAACCTTGGATACTACCTTCTTCTTGTTCATCCTGGACTTCTTCAAAGCCTTGGAGGAGGAGAAAAAAAAACTACGATGCCTCTTTTTATTCCTCACGCTAATCAACTCAGGCTCAACTCTACATGTGTCTACATGCATGGGGTGAATGAAGTTGACATAAGGCCTCCTTCTCCTCTACACAAGGTATGTGAAATGAATAAACTAAAATTGGATCAAATATGATGCCACAATAGACTTGTCAAATGGTCCAAGGTCTTCTACAGTTTTTCCTAAGCATAGGACATTAGGATGTAAATTCCATTAAATCATTTCTTGCCCGTAGCCGTCAAGGACGCTAACTCCATTTCATGGTACACCTTTGAATGGGCCAGGAAAGGGCAATTAAATGAAACTCGAGGTTTTAAGAACGCACCCCAAAATTAACTTTGCCCAACTTCCAATGTCGAGGGGCTACAGCTCATGCATGTATTGAGAGGACTGTCGGAATTTAATGCTCAGGGCGTTACAATGCTTCCACAGTCCCCAACACGTAATAAATGAAACTTGAGATGGCGGTTCTGAAATTATGGTGTCCTATGGCGGCAGATTCTTTTGCTCCATAACTGAGAAAATTAACACCCTCAGTGCAATTTACTAATTGGTCACCTACATTTAACTTTCATGAAAATAGGATATACATAAGGCCACAAAAATTTGGTTGCCTTCACTATTTTCAAAGTCACGCTCCCTTCAGAATTCCAACCACCTACAGACGCTGCTTTGTGAGGATGGCTTGTGTTCGAGTGCATGGTCAAGATGTTCCACTAGTGTTTCCTATAGATGAGGGAGAACGTGCCAAAGTCATGAGTCACCTCCTACACGTTCGCTTTAGATTTGTAGAGTCCTCAATCTACATTGAAGAGGAGAAATTGTCCCAGTCAGGTGAATTGGTGCAATCCATTTCGGTTGTCAAGAGTCTAGATGGAGATGGCCATTGCTGGTACCTAGCCCTAGGGAACTACAGGGCTTATGGACTTCCGCTTTCCATGCTAGGGGTTTCAACAAAAATTTGGAGTCGATAGTCAAATAACTCCACTGTCGACATGCCATACGTTGCAGGCAAGGTGTCACCCACTCCACCTCGTTCAGTCTTCCCAGTGCTACCCGACAATACACTTCTACGGTCAGTGAAGGTAGAGAAATTAGAATCCATCATAGAATTGTCGAGTGAATCGGAAGGTGAGTCACCTAACGTGATGCTTGAAAAGCAACACTGCCCGATCCCTTCTGAATCAAGGGAAAAGGCTTCTACACACTCAGAACCAAACACCCCCTCTAGTAGTCCAACCCCATCTCTATTGTCACGTCCTCCGGTGCACCCATCACCAACTCAACAAGTCAACATAATGGAGTGTTTGAAGAGATTGGCAACTATACGGCGTTCTCAGAATGAACTGTCCAACATGGATGTCAACGCCGTGAAGCACCACTGTGTGCAGTACTTGCCGACTGATTTCAACGGGGACGTCATCTTCGAATTACCCCCGTGTCGATCTGCATCTTGCTCCTCGGCGGCCAAGAGCCTTGAGGGAATGGACAGGCGGTACAACGAACACCCGTGGTGTAAGCTAATGACCACGAACATTCACAATTCGGACAACCTCAAGTTCCGTAAGTCATACTGCGCCGGACACCTTGCTTGTCAAAATCCTGAATGCGATTATGTAAAAAGGGCTTCCAAAATGAATGAAACGGAGTGGACCGGTTACACGATCTGCCCTTTTCCTAAAGGGGGGGGGGCTCCCAATGATTGTACTCTAGTATGCAAAGTTTGCAAGAGCCCTCCCCTATGCTTGAATACATGTGATGCTAGAATATACTACGTATACTGCGAGAATGAAAAAATGACTAGGGCCGCTATACACTTCGGAGATCATATGCACCCTATAGCAAAGGGTGTGTATAGAGACTCCACGGAGAAAATCTCGGGACTCATTGCCCAGCAGGTGGCCAAAACGCCCACGGCCACCAACTCTGCAATTGCACTCTCCGCAAGCAAAGAGTTCCTCACGAAGTACTTGTTTCACACTGGAGAGGGGGAGAAAGAGATGTTGAAGGGAGAGGAACTAGAGGAAGTCATGGATCGATTCCAATATCTTAGCAGTCCGAACATTAGGAATGTGATATCATCGTTTCGCTCCAACAACAAGGGGGGGTCATCAACAACATCATGACAATGAAGAAAGAGTCAAAGTTCGAGTTCATACATGACAGTGTCTTCCCAGGTCAAAGAAGGGAGAAGGTCTACCTCTTCAAAATGCTCACAAAAGGACCCGGAAGTAGAGTGGACCTTGTCAAACGAATGCAGCTTGGAGGAGATTTACAAAACGCATGGATAATGTTTGACCACGTCAGACGCGTCAATGAGTGGAGCACCATGGCATGCCACGTGTACGATGCAGAGTACAAAAAAGTTATGACCGTGGCCAACTATAACATGCAATCGGAGAATACGGAGATCCAAGTCCAATTCTGGAGATCTCTAAATACGGTCATGGCAAGACACGAAGTGGAACACACCAACTTCAAAGGATTCATGGCAGATAGCGCGATGGCCAATTGGAATGCGGCGCGGATTGTCTATGGAAGTGGGTTGCCTAATGAGAAAATGGAGAATCAGGAGAGGACGTGTTTGCTGCATTGGAGTAGTTCGCTGTACAAGCATACCCAGAAGCACATCAAAGAAACATTCCAACAACAACACATTACCCTCTGCAAACAATACAAAGAATCCAAGACTGTTGAAGAAGCAGAGACACGGTACCTCGCAATTCGATCCTAGTGGTTGTCGTCGGGTGCTGCAAGTGAAGAAGATCTTCATCACTTAGACCACTGGCTGGCCTTTTGGCATTTTCGATACCTACAATGGGGAGGCTTCATGACTATGGTAAGTGACTCCCTAAGTTGATTTTGAAGTATCCGTTCTCCTCTATCTAAAGCGGTTGTTGAAAAATAGAGGCGTACCCTCCAAACTTAGGGGCATGTTCGTGGCGACTTCGATTCGTAATATTCCTGTAGGAATTACTTTTAACTTTTATGAATTTATTGATGAGCAGGTGAGGGGGGGACCCAAATGAGGGGTTCAAGGATAGGGCACCTAGACCTCAATCGGATCCAACTGAAGGTTCTAGGCTCCCAAATGTTTCTTTTTTTTTAAAAACTACCGCTGAAGAAGGAGCTCTTGGCCCCCCTCTAGAGAATCTCATGTCAATCTTTTCCCTCTTGAGTGGACGTCTCCTGTAGTACTCATTCGTAGAGAAAAGAATCTCTTTTGTATTTTTATATTCACAAATGTCTTGCTGTGTAAGCAAATGAGGTTCATACATTTGCAATGAGTCCGGGATGATCACATGGGCTATGAACCCTAGCATATGAGATTGGATGTCCTCACTCATGTGTTATGGATGGGTGGATTTGTAGAAATTAAGTTTGGAGGAGATGACCGACCTACCTTTCTGCAATTTGTCCGAAACGGTTCACAACAAATGGCTTCAAATGTCGGGAAAGCGAGGAAACAACCTCTTCGATGCAACTTGCAATGACAGCATTCGTGCATGGATGCAAATGACCAACTATCGGGCATACCTCAGAGGATATGCATCTGGATCAGGGCCATCCAAGGGGGAGCTAAAACTCAAAGCTGTGAAAAGAAGTGGATGTCCGAAGAAAATCGCAAAAGCGTTGAACACATTGCCTGGAGCAAAGGGGGTGGGAACAAGAATACCACACTTGGAAGGGGAGGAAATCTTTGGGAGCACGAAGAGGAAGTTGGACATACCCATCAGTGATGCCGGAGATTCACATAGACCGGACAAAGTGAACTTCTCTCAGCTGCGTGTGAGAACCAGGTCCACAACGGCTTCTCTTCAATCTTTGGAGGGCCCAAGTGAACAACCTCAAACCCAGAACCCTAAACATGTCACTACGGCATTTGAAAGTGACTATGACACCTCCAAGTGGCACATTGCTAGGATCAGCCACAAGTCCAATGCAAAATGCCACGCTCAACAACGGACCACCAACATCACGTGCGCCTCCAAAATCGCAAGGGGAAGGAAGGGAACACCAACACCAACCTATCGAGGAAGGAAAGAAGATTATGGAAGCAAGCGGGAGGTGGTGGTCGACTTCTGGTTCTGTTGGGATGACATTGAACGATGTGTAAAAGGTATGAAAAGGAAGTGGGTCATTGACTGGCCTGAGGTACCAGAGGTGTGGCCCGTTCTCAGTGGGACCATCCTCAATAGGGAGGAGACTCTGCTGCTACAACATGTAAGCTTCTACCTTCTGGAAAGGCCGACATTGTCCCCACGGCGACTGTTCACCATGTCAAAGGTTTTCCAGATTGTATCGTATGACCAACCAACGCCCAAGAACCCGGATGCATATCCAATGGTTAGGAACAACCGAACCATTCGGAGGATAGCCAATGCACCAACTACGGAACAACGGAACAAGTGGGAAAGTGCAGCAAATGTTAGAGGGCAAATAGTGGGAGTCACCTTGCTCCTTTTCCTAGGCCTTGGTGCAATAGTGGCGCTTACGACAAGGACAGACAGTACCCAAAACAGGTATCGAATTACAGTGGATATGTTCCCCACGTGCACATGCCCGGACTTCGTGAATATGGCTGTTTCAGCTATTGGAGGTCGACCGCAATATGTGAATTGCAAATACCTGTACTACTTGTATAGGTACTTTTGTAAGATGGACATCTATGAAGACAAATTCATTCATGCACCTAGTTATAGCTTCAATGAACTGAAGGTACTCCTAGTTCGAGCGGGAATCATTACAGTTCCAGAATAGGCAACCCTACATTTATTCGTGTACTTCAATTATATAGTATTCATTTTCATATATTGCGATTGAAATCATTTGCAGTATACAGAGGGAAAATGTTAATTCATTTCTTATTTATAGAAGCATGTTTCATAAGTGAAGTGCTTTGTTGCCAATTCATAGAAATGACTATATTTCCAAGCCTTTTCCCTAGTTTCAAAACGTCTCCATAGTCTTTTTACTTCCAATGTGTTCCCATTCATTTTTCTATTTTCTTAATTTATGTTTTTATTTAATTTCTCTATCCCCAGTTTTCTTTTCCCAATTTTTTTTCCTTTCTCCATTTTTTTCCTTTCCCCATTTTTTCCCTTTCTCCCTTTTTTCCCTTTCCTCATTTCTTGGATTCCTCCTTTTTTTTCCTTTTCACATTTCGTTTACCTTCTCGATTCTCTACAATTTGGGAGAGGATGTCAACATTTTGGCAATTCTTACAATTCTGAAGAGAAATGAATTTTATAATTGTAAATTATGTAAACCACCAAATCTAAAGATTCCAGTGAAATGGCGACCCTAAATCCACCATGGCTTCTACTCATCATTTCACCCAAACCTTGAGGTTTTCTACTCACCCTACACATATACACTTATACAAATTCACCCTGAAATCCCAATTGTTCTCAGATAACCCTAAACGAAATCCTATGTATTCAAATTAGATAGTGAAAACCACACAAGTAAGTTGTGTCCAAATGGCATCTATCTATAATACTGAAACCGTCTGGCATATTTCCCATTGTAATCATTGAACTAAGTGCTACAACTTTCCAATAAAATTTGACACTCTTTTTCCATAGTAATAGGCAATTTTAGAAGAATAAAAAATAACTCATTCGAGAGTCCACAGTTTTAGGGGACACGGTCATAAGTCACAATATTCACTTAAAATAGGAAAATTTTGTCTATTTTGGGAGAAAAGTTTTGGAGGCTCTAGGCTCACATACTCCACGCTCACAGCTCACAGGCTCAAGCCTCTAAGCTCACATGCTAGCGTCGTTGAACCTTTATCCATTTGTACAAACCACATGGGTTATTCCAAGAAGCTACAAATGGTGATTATTCAACCCAAGTCTACCCCTTTGAACCCCAATTCCATTCCTTGTGCAATTTTATTACATTAGAATGCAAAAGGGTACAATAGGGTGCCATTTTAGATATACAATAAAATAAAAAGTCCATAAAGTGCCCATTTAAGAGTTGAAAATTAATTTGGAGGGCAAGTTAAACTTCTTGAAATATTTTTCAGTAAATTTTCCTTGAATTGGCATCTAATTCAAGTAGATTTATATTTTTTTTGAGTTTTGAGGAATTAGTTATGAAATTTTGACGTTGAAATACAACAGTTAGGAAAAGTGTCCACTTCCTAAAATGTACACTATGAGTACATAGTTGGAGCAATGAGGAAGAAAAATGTATAAATAGTGTATACTTTAAGAGGTGGAAGCTTTTAAAACATGAACATTGTATGGCATTAGAGAAAGTTTGGACTCTCTAGAGAGTTGCCAAGAAGTGCCGGTAGGGACCCTCACTGTATTACATTTATTTGATTGAGGAACTTTTCCCCTATTTTTGCACTTCGTCACTTCCAAATGTCAGAGCATTCACTATGAAGTACTATTAGTTAGGGTTGTGACAAGTGTTGTTTTGATATTTGAAAGCACCCCGAAGCACCTCCCTCTGACAATTGTGGAATAGAAAACTGAAATATGCTTTTGAAACTCTTGATATTCATACAAGGTGAATATTTGTTTTGTCAAAAAATTCCCTCTCCTGAATAGCTTCAATAGGCTCCAAAAATAGACTAGTATGTCAAACCCTAGCAGCCCTCCGGAGAGTCCAAACTTTCTCTAATGGACTTCTTATATTACATATCTTAGAACATCTCCACTCATGCTCCAAAGAAGTAGCCTCAATGATTCTTTGAGGGCTCACATGAAAAAGGTCCCCCACTTAGGCTATTGCAATAATTAGAATTTGAGAAGGCTCCATAATATCAAGCTAGGGCCAACAACCATTCCAAAGTGTCGATATGGTATTATCTCTGACATTGTTTGGTCTTATGAGAGGTTGATTTCCTACTTAAGAGTATTGTGAAATGTTGATCTAGGAAGTAACTATCTAAAGTTGAGAGGGTGGACAAGGGTGCCGAGTGACTCAATGTAAGGTAGACAATACCATTTTTATTCATTGCCTAATTTTTTCATCTTACTTTGGCCCCAATACCGTCCAAAAAATCATCCAAATTTGTTCATTTAAAAAAAAATCACTACAATAATTGTGTGACTTAAAGACATTGGCAAAACAATTTTACACTTGCAAAAAGGTGGTAATAGAGATTTAGGTGGCAATTTTAGATACATGAGATTTGAGGCCAATGACAACATTGCTATTATAATGGATTTGAAGGGGGTGCACCATCGAGGTAGGATCATTTGGCTCTTGAAGTTTTATAGTTAACAATTGGATACATAGAATAGTGGTTATGGTTTTTTTAATAGGATGTTCATGACTCTATTCTACACAATGAATGGTTTTATAATTTCAGGGTTGATTACTTCACAAATTCACAAAATTTACAATTTTTATTGAAAAATTATAATTCCACTTAGATTTGATTTGTGAAACAAGTGCACACCTTTGAAAAGATATGTGCTCTTATTTGAGTTGGCTCCAAGACATTCAAGTTGCTAGCCTTTGCATGGTAATAAGCTTGTCTACCTTTTAGACCTCAGAAACAAATCCAACAATAGCCCCTCTATGATAACTACACCTAATTTCGACCCCTTTCTAAAACCGGCCCGTAGATAATGATCTTGCCTAAAATGTACTCCTCTGATTCATGAGAGTGTAGGATTGATTTTAGAAAGGTTACACCTATTTTCAATTCTTTGAATATTCATAATTTATTCATACGATGTCCAAAAAATGCATTCTAAGAGAAATCAACCTAGAATCCCCTTTCGACTACCAACAAGACCTCACATACTGTTTTTCAATATATTAAGGGGAACCATGCTGAATGGCTGTCATTTGGCTGATTTTAGGTCTAAGCTTAACCGGTACCTTATATCATGAATCAATTGAGGCTGGGCCACTTTTCTTGAGTACGGGTTCGGGTCTACGGGTGCTCCTCCACATCGTGAAGGGAGCCTCTCGTCAGTGCACGAAACTCATCCTCATCAGTGCCAAAGTGTCGGCAAGTGCCGTCATCGAATGATCCGCTACAGCTCTAAAACAAAATGGAAGTGCACTTGCAATAGGCTCCAGAAATAGAGTCCAGACAGGCAGTCGATCAGACACGCCCTGCTAAGCTTAAATTCCCGAAGTAAGTGCAAGACTGCAAGTGCTCCCTTGCCGAAAGTCCACTTGCAAAAGCCGCTCCAACCTTGCCTAGTTGGGGTTCCAATTGCAAACTCCCAATTCGGTGAGTGACAGTGGCGAAGAGGGAGCGCATGGATCGAACCGATCGGTCCCAGCCAACATTTTTCTGATAATTTCTACTGCATCCCATAGCGCCTTCAAGACACAAAAAGAGGAAGAGGAAGGCAGATAGTAGAGTTTCATTGTAAAAGGAGGAGTCATGCAAAACTCCTACTCAATACTTCTTGTGGAGATACCGTAAGGTAAGAGCACCCAATGGCATCCCTGTACCCAATGGCGCCCCTTCCTAGACCAGGAATTCATTCTAGAACATAAATATAGCTGGACTGTAGATATCTTATCATTTTAGGTCAAAAAAATAAGCTCTCTACTATCTACTTACATTTACAACCTGAAATGATTATGCTATGTAGAATCTGACACCATTGGGTATAGGGACGCCATTGGGTGCTCTTACCTTAGTAGAGTTGAATTGTAAAAGTCTACCATGCAAAACTCCCGCTCAATAACTTACTTCTTTTAGAAAACAAGCAATGTGGAGCCTCTTTCAATACTTACTAGAGTACCCATGTTGTTGCCACAAACAAAAGTATTGACAAGAAAAGTGATTTTTTGATTTTTTGAATTTTAAATTCAATAACTTTCATAGTGTAGGTTTATACACCACAAAACAAAGCACATGCACCCCTCCTAGCATAGAGCTTTCTAATGGTACCAAGCACATGACCTAAGGATACATGATCCAAAAGATCTCAATGTAACAAACAAACAAACAAATAAAACAAACAACCTAACTAACTAACTTAAGGTATTTATTCTAAAACAACCAATTATGGTAACAACATTTGATAGCACGTGATGACCATTGGACATAAAATCATGCCCTTGTAGATGAGCAAAACCAAGCACTCTTATTTTACAACAATAAGGACAAATCTTGGTCACATTACTTACTAAGAACACACCAAATTCATTTGAATTCTGTTGTGATTTGAATTTGATTGGAATGACAACAAGGCATGGCTTAATTTTTCTACAATGACAACAAACTTTAAGCATGTTATTACCATGCAATCTAATCACGTTGAATTGGGTTCTTCTAAATAGATGGAGATTTTGGTCCTAACTTAGCAAATAGAAGGGATCAAATACAATTTGCACCGTTTGAGGCAAGTTTGTAGTGGGATTCTGGTCACTCTACTATATGTCTGAGTGGCGGTACCAGCTTTCTTTGGGAGGACAGAAATTAGGAATTTCACTCTAAATTTTTACCTGAACGAAAACGCAAGAAAGAATCATTTACTATGGATGATCGAATTTTTAATTCATATTTGTAATTAGAGATCTCCAATTAGGCAGTTGCAGTCTTGAAATACAAAATTGACGGCCCCAAATGGAGAGTAAGTTTGGAAATAAACAAAATTCTCACCCCTCTTTAGAAGGTACATAGCACTACTTTGCCCCTGTAACACTGCATCTGAAGCCGGTATCTGACATAAAAAGGCATAATTATATTCACTGAAAACTTATTAGGGAAGTTCTTTGAATTGTGCTGAGTGAACAAGTTTGAAAATGAGGCCTGCACTTGCAGTTTGACACATTCTATTTGAAGAGATTCTGGATCAGAGGCACTTTCATTTCAGTTGAGAGTTGTGATTCAGTAAGCTTAATTCAAGTGACAGATGCTTGGCAATTTTTTAATTTCCCCACCTGTTGCGCATGCCTTTGCCATCTTCACTATCTTGACACTGCAGTTATGCCTTTTATATACATACTCCGGGATCCGTACAATTCAGAGAGACTCGGGTCTGAAAGTCTTACTAGCATGGAAGTCGAGGAGCGTCGTGAGCAGTTGTTCCAATTCTGGGCACATTTTCGCCAGTTTCTTACTTGTTTTGGATACTGGTTAGAAAAAATTGGAAAAAAAATTGGATGAAATCACCAAAAATATCTCCGATAAGTATATTTTTTGGTCAAACTTTGGATGAAGTTTACTAATCGTAGTCAATGTGATGATGAAAGTGATGTATGTATGTACAAATCGGATGACTGTTATGATCTGCCAGCTTCCAGAGTCCCCCAAAACGAAAAAGAAAAACTGGTCTTGAGTTGTTTACGTCCGTCAATATCGACACTACAGCGCTTACCTCGGCGACGTTGCAGTTGCGTGGTAGCAGTCTCCGTTTAGCGTAGTGCTGTAGCTCCTTTAGGTTTAATGAGATCTAACCTCCGTCTCTTCCTTGACTTTCAATAGCAGATCCACGCGTTCACAGCAATCTGGTTGGCTAGCTCATCAGGATTCCAAGGACCGCAACTTACAGGAATGCCGCACCGGTTGCAATTCATCCGGCACAAGTACTACGGCGATCCATACTTTTTGCACTACTGGCATTCAATTCAGTCACCTTGTTGGCTCTCCCATGTGAATCACGGAATCACATGTAAGACTTACAGAGTATTTTTCACGTCCAGCGGTCCGTGTCTACTGCGGAGGTATTGTTTGAGGAGCCACCTGACTTCCACTTCCCAATTGTGCAAAGTTAAGTCAAATGGTGTGTGACTAGTACTGCGTATTATTGCGGAGGTTTAGATATTTCTCGTGGTGCACAAGCTTACATGTGGTGCCTGAGATGTGCTTCGTGTCTACGTAAACTGAACACGTTGGGGTTGCGCTGGCTTTATGATCTCGAACCTCTCGGGGAGCAATAGTCCATAGTACGTACTTTGTACTGAAACTCTGTACGTAATGGAAGGTTGCCCGTGCGGCTCAACTCTAGCTCCTGGAGGAGCTCAGCTGTGTAGTTTGTAGTGCAGAAACGGCGTGGTCGGCACACGTGGGAGGTGCACAATCACGCACAATGCTATCGTAGTGAGTAGCAGTTTGACTCCAGGGTTGATCGGAACATACGAAGTACATTAGTAATTCTTCGTCCTTCCAGACTAGCAATACTTCGTTCTGAAAGTCTAGGGCTTTTGTCAACATCTCTAGTGACAATGTAATACAGTAACATCCTTAGTACGGCCCATACAGGCCTGGAAGTGTCTAATGATCCCGTAGCTTAGTGTTTTGAAAGCATGTCAAAGGTGGCCCCTTTGAACGCTGCGTAGTGAACAACAGCAATTTTTGTTGCTACTCAATAAAAATTCTCTCCGATCATCCCAGCTGGATCCGAAGGTGAGCGCAATCGGCACGGAGACGATTCCGAGACTAGTAGCATCAGTTGATTTCAAATCAGGACATTACTGTTTCCAGAATACCTGCGTCAAGCACAACCAATTCTGCAGTCGATATGAAGACACTCTCCCACTCAATGTCTGAGGACATGTTCAGCATCTCTGTCAAGGTCCCCCAGCTCTTATCCGAGAATTCCGACGCGGCTTTGAGTCCTCCCAACAGCTGCGGCAGCAGCAACAAACAGGAGCGGCTGAATCTTGCCCAAGCTCGGATGTCAGGGAGCTGGAAGAGCACGGGCACCATGCGCATGGCCTTCCTGCTCGCGTGCTTGCACTTCGGATGTGCCGCGTATGCCACCTTCCTCTTCTTCCTCAGCCCGTCCGTGCCAGACGTCGTGGGAGTCGCCGTCGGGCCGGGAGCGGTCGGGATGTTCCGGGAGCTTTTGCCCGACTCCGGAGAGCAGCAGACGGTGAGACGGGTGAGCCTGGAGTTTCAGCAGCAACAGGAGCCGAAGACGAGAGCCGTTTGCGAGACGGAGGAGATTCCATTCGTCCAGTTGAAGTCGAACACGAAAATGATTGACATGAAAAAGAGCCTGTTCAGGTTAGGTCAGCAGTCCATTGCACACGAATCAATCTCTGCTTTTGATCAAACGCATGAACCCTAGCCTGATTTCAGTGAAATCACAATCAATCGTCAAGTCCCGTTTGGAAACATTGTGTGATCCCGAGAAAATGTAGCAAGTTAGCGGGATCCGGTGAAGTGGGGTTCGTGATACAGAGCGCCAGAATTGTGACATTCACGCACTAAAAACTTGGACTGGTATGGTATAGATATCAGGTTCCAGAGTACTGGGCACTTGTTGAAATTTCACCATTATGTCGAATCTGGCATTCAGTGGTAGCTCATATTTGTTGAAAGGACATGTTTCTGAGCGCTAGAATTTTGAATTTCAGGTGAGAAATTCAGGCTTATTTCGACGAATGTGAGGGTTGTGTGATGAATTTTGTAATAGAGGATGAATTGGGTTTCCAAATGGGTGCAGGGAGGTAATGGAGTTCCAGCAGCAGAAGCGGGGCTGCGAGTCATTGGAGGAGCTCATGAGCTTGCCGTCGTCCGGCTATGGTGCCAAGGTGACCGTCATCCTAAACCATTTTCAACGGAAGACGCTCTGCGCGCAGCTGGAAGCCCTGCTGGAGCAAACGCTTCCCTTCTACGAGGTTTGGGTTGTAGCGTTCGGCAGTCCGCAGAGAGACTCCCTGCGGGCGATCGTCGAGGCTTACAATGATTCAAGGATCAGCATCGTGGAGTCGGCGTATGATTATAAATACTATGGACGATTTCAACTCGCGCTTCAGGCACGTGGGTCGCAATCCTCGCACTCAATTAAGCTGTAGGGGCATCACCAATAACTGGCCTTACCTGCAGGTTTCCGAAGGGCTGATATTGCAATTGTTTTTATAGTGGTTTCGCAATGAAATTCAGAAATCTATTAACCATTTTGCAATGGTTCAGTTTAACACTATGCAGTGTATTAGCAATTATTTGAGATTGCAATAGTTTAGGCAGCAGTCTAGGCATCGATACGCATTGGTTCCGAGCTCAAGACTTTTGCAACAATCGTGCAGCACTTTTGCAGTGGTTAGCAATAGATCATAAATTTTTACTTCCTCCGTTTAGAAGTAGTGTATCCATTCTCAGTGCAATCACCATTGAGAATGGATATACTATTTCCAAACGGAGGGAGTAGCAAAGTACGGAAGCGCTACAAAACCTTTGGATGTGTTTCAACTGCTACTTCCTATTGAAGCCGACTGACGAGTCTCCGTCTTCTTCGTTGCATGGAATGTTTTCAACACATTATTCATTAAATTGGCAACTGCCGAAATGAGATGCGCAAGTGGTTCTCACTTCACAAGCTGGGACAGGGTGGAATTGTTATTTTGTTTCTTTAAGAGGAAACTTCCAACTTAATAGAGACTTTCTTTATTGGTGGCAGGCTCACGCCGCGGATTTCGTGTACTTGCTTGACGACGACATGATTCCCGGGAAGAGGGTGCTCGAAATCTTCGCTCACGCCGCAGGAACCGAGAAGTACCGAAACTCCGTCGTGGGCAGCATTGGCCGCATCCTGCCCTTCCAGCAGGAGGATTTTAGTTTCCCGAGCTACCGAAAGCTCGGATCGAAGGAGGCTGGCCTGTACTTGCCAGATCCCGCGTACGACATCGTCGTCGACAAGATCGTGAAGGTGGACTTCCTGTCAAGCGGCTGGTTTCTCTCCGCTGAGCTTGTGAAGACCATTTTCATCGAAACGCCGCCTACTTTCTCCACCGGGGAGGATCTCCATCTCAGGTGCAGCATTGTCACAAACTTACGAACATTTTCTCCAGCTTACATTTTTCAAATTCGGAGAGTTTGAAGGCTAACCCTTGATGGATGGATATTACGGGGACTTTCTTTGCTCAATCTATGCTGAAATTTTGACTAGTCAAAATAATGCAATTTCCGTCACCGATTCTTGTCTGATAAAATTCTGCTCCATCTGAATCGCATTTCTCACAGTGTGATCTATCAAATTGGTCGTCGTAAAACCTTAAATCCATGGTCTTTTAAGTGTAAGCGGCTCTACCTCGAGGTTAGTGCAATTGCAGCTTCCATTGCAGCCACCATTGCAGCTATCCATTTGTCACAATAGGATCAATTGAATGAGTCAAATTGAATGCATAAGTCCATGGTTAATGGATTTACCTGTCAAATTCCAGTTACCAGCTTCAGAAGTACTGTAGCGGAAGCTCCTTCGTGTTGCCTGTGGATCCGAACGACAAAGAGACGTGGGCGGACAAGGAGCACCGCCTGGCACAAGTTTCAGAGACCACCGTGGTGCACAATGACGTCGTGGAGGTGCGTGACAATCTATGGTGGCGCGTGTTCTCTAGGGGCTACGTGACGCAGTGGGCGGAGATGCATCCCCAACACACAGACGCGATTTTCTACGCGCACAGCGTCCGTGACGTGAAGGACCTGGCGCCCCTGTTGCAGAAGTTTCGGGCTACGCCTGGTCGGCAAGTGTACTTGGTCATCAGCGGCGGACAGTTCTGCCCTTGTGAAGAAGCGGCCGATGTCTTGGGATGGAACCGCGCCGCCTGCAATCAGCGTCGATTTATATTGTTTGATCTCGAGGTAAGCTTAAACCCTTAAGTCTTCATGATTTGTTAACACTTTTTAACTGGTCATCTGGGAACTTTTGTCAAGTATTATTTCCTTCTTGGCCTACACATGGAATGTTCTTCACTGATGCTGGTGAAATAAAACTTGGCCCCATCTGAATCATATACTTCACAAATATCATAGATCGAATTGGCCGGTCCTTGGGTTTTTTAGGCTTTAGGTTCTTTTGTTCAAATTTTTATTTTATTTCTTGATCGAAACACATGCAATGTTCGTCACTGATGTTGGTGATATAAAACTCAAACCCATCTGAATTACATTTTTCACGATGTCATCAATCGAATTGGTTCTTTTGAAACCATGAATCCTTGGTTCTTAGGGTTTAGGGCTTCGAGGGTGAGATTCACGTGGTTGTGCCTTTGCAGATGGGTTCCGTTCACAGAGGATTCTCCGAGACATCCATGATTCAAGAAATCTCTGCAGGAGTTCTCGGATTGATGAAGATTCATTCGCCGTCTCTCGTGATTACCGTGAAAGACCTTCCTTCCCCTGTTTTGGAAGCTTTGAACTTGGCGAGAACCCAAGCAGCTTGCAATACAACTGTCGTGCAGATTCCTCGTCTCTCGCTCCCGCATGCTCTCTGGATGGCAGCAGTCCCTCCTGCGTCACTTCCATGTAAGGATTTTCTCACCTTGAAATCAAAACTATTGGAATTCAATCTTGATTGCTGCTGTAAATTTAACATAACATTACCAAGGCCTTGAACACTCTTGGAATTTTGATTCTTCTGGTGCTCAATCTTGAGCACATGATATTCTTGCAAAGACAGGGACAGCTCACATTAGTGTCATTTTAGATTATTTCATCCAATCCTCCAATCCTTAGTCGACATGTTTACATGTCCAGCAATGGGATGAATTGCTACAGTAGTAACTCAGTTTTTCCATATTTTAGTGCTCTAAATTCGTATTGTGAATGAGTGGAAAGGGTGCATGCTCTAAATGCACTTGAATGTTATGAGCTGCACAGAACTTTAACTCGGATTATGAACACTTGGTTGACCAGTTTGGAGCAAAATGCGGATTCAAATCAACGTCATAACCCAGAACAGAGTCACCTCTTTGACGCGCTTGCTGCAAGCGCTGTCGAATGCTCATTACATTGGCGACACCATCGATGTGTCGTTCAACATGGACAGCGCTGTGGACAGCCGAACGCTGAACCTTGTGGAATCGTTCCCCTGGCCTCACGGGAAGAAAATCGTGCGGCGCCGGATTATCCAGGGAGGTCTCATTCGAGGGGTGAGCGAGAGCTGGTAAGTAGAAATACTCAGTCTTCTTTAATTCTTATGAGGTAGAGGATACTATGTGCAAGCAGTTTAAACAATTTGTAGGAGTGTGCTTTCATTGGGAGATCACTCAATAGAGCTCACCTGAGAGATCCACTTTGGGTATAACAAGAGCCGAGCCCTCTCAATTTTTTCTCACTCAATGTATGATGAATTCTTAAGCAACCCTTCAAAAAGGGAGGTTGTAGACCACTATTGGAGGGACAGTAGACTTCCATTCAAGTGTAAGTGGATGTAGACATTTTGCCAGGCCATGCCTACACCGAACTTGCTAATTGAAGGCCACCGAGTGTACGAATCGATGAGTTGCTTTCGATGAGTGAAGGAGACAAGATCAGGTCTCCAGTGGTTTTAGTATACTCTACCTAGTTGCATTTTTTGGGACTGTTTTTTTTTCCATTTTAGTGACTATGGTTCGTACGATTTTTGTTCATTTCCAGGTACCCTGCATCCGACGATGATTTCGGACTTTTACTTGAGGACGACATAGAAGTGTCACCCTTTTACTACATGTGGCTCAAGTATGCCCTCCTGCAATACCACTACAACCCCGCTGTCAACCTTCCAGAGCTCAACTCGATTGCCCTCTACACGCCTCGTGTCGTGGAAGTTGTGAAGGAGAGGCCGCACTGGAATGCCACCGATTTCTTCCTCGATGTGCATCCCAACACACCGTCTTTGCACCAATTGCCCTGCAGCTGGGGTGCATTGTTCATGCCGAAGAAGTGGCGAGAGTTTTATAAGTACATGGGCATGCGATACTCGGAGGATGCCAAGTCGAACCCCGTCCAAATTCCGAAGTCACGAACTAACGGATGGCAGGTCAGTCATCTCCTCTTTTATAGTCCACTTCCAGCACTTTATCACATGGGTGTCTGATTCACAAGGAGTTCTACAACCCTGTTGAGAAATTTCTGGCTACAAAAGCCAAATCTGCTGAGATCGATTTCTCATCACTAGTGCTTGAAAATTCCTTATGCAATTTCAAAGTAGGAGGTTGCAGATCAGTGTATATGACAGTAGAGAACCTATTTCCATTCAAAAATCAGTGATCGTAGACATTTAACTAAGTGATGCCGCTTAAACTCCTTGCTAATTGATGGCCAACCAAGTGTATGAGTGAATTTTGCTATTTGGGGTCAGTTTCCTGTCGGTTTCAGTATCCTCTACCTGATGAGGGTTTCAGAGTCAACGATCGTTTCCATTAAGACACTGCTGATCGTGTTAGTGATGTAGCGGTCTCATGTGAAGAATAGATAGTATCCTTTTGTTTTCAGTTGTGGAAAGTAAAAATTGTGCTGGGGGGATGACAGGGATCGTGGAAGAAGTTCCTGATTGATTTGATGTACTTGCGAGGGTATGTCACCTTATACCCCAACTTTCCCAATCAAACGAGTTTCAGCACGAACCACATGGAGCCTGGGGCTCATATTGGTGCTGTAGCCAATAAACTCACGCACGACCCCATTGACTTCACAGTCCCTCTTCTGCAGGTTTGTCTTCCATACCTTGACCAACTCCCTTTCGTTCTCCATGTTGATGAGGATATGGTCAAAACACCATAATTGTTGCATCTGTTCTTAGGTAGAAGATCCTGTTTGAGTCTCTTGAATCATTTTATACATGATGTAGGAGTGTGCTTTCATTGAAAATCAGAATAGGGCTCACTGGAAAGATCCTTGGGTAAGGGCCAAATCTATGAGATCAAAATTTTATCGCTGTGTATGAATTTCTCATGCAATTTAAAAGTGGGAGCTTGTAGACTCTTTACATGAGTGACAGTAGGTACACCCTTTTCCATGCAAAGAGAAATGGCCATAGCCATTTATCTAAGTCTTGCTTACTCCACTTGCGAATTGAATGTTTAATTGAGTGTATTGGAAGAGATGAGTTGCTGTTGAGACGGGATCAAGTAGCTTCCGGTTTCACAATTCTCTATCTCAGACGATGAGACTGAAAATAATTTTGGTCATTTGTATATCAATCATATTGGTATTGGCATGTTGACACTGTGCAGGAGGATTTCGTCCCGATGTTACCGAATGGGAAGCTTCCGGCAGCTGGAAAACTGCCAGTGATCAATCTGTTCAACCAAGCGGCTTCACTTCGAGGTCTGAAGGCTGCAGGGGCACAGCTCCAACAAGACGTATTCAAGTGCAGCGTGACCCACGTTGTGAAGGCGGATGACAAAACTGGGGAACCTCTTTCATGTCATCAATTCTAATTAGAACCCTAATCCCGAAAACCCTCTCAACCGAACACCAGCAGCAGCAGCAGCAGCAGCGTTTTTTTGACGTGCTTCCATGATTCTTTAGTCACAGCCAATTTGCACTTGTTGAATTTTTTGCCGTTTTGACGCTGTAGCACGGCCCTTCTCCCATTCATATGCTGTAAATCAATTTCGACTCCATAGTTGTTGCAATACCACTTCGCACATGCATGCGCACCAACTACGTAGTCAAATTGATATTTCCAGTGAAACCTAAGTTAGGTAAACAGAAAAAACTGTGAGACTCTTGTCAGTTTGCTCGTCTTGTTGGAGAACTTTGTACCCTCGCCAGGTATTCTGGTTCTGAAGAGGCACCATTTTCGACACTTCGGGATGCACGTCAACCTGGTGTTGCAGAAACAGCTAGAATGACAGGATTGTAGCCAATTCAGTTAAACCTACACGCTATGCACTCACCTTAGCCTTAGCTTCCCTGAGACCAATCTCTACTCTCCAGTGAAGATAGATCGACATTATGTGTCTACATACAGTATAAGTAATGGAATGGCTAGCTACCTCTTCCTCTGTTTTCATGTATTAATCGAGTAATATATTCTGCTTATTCCTTCAACCGCAGTTGGATGATCATACCGATACTGTTATAACTTAGCACACATCAATGGAAATTTGGAAGGAATGGAGTTGGAAGTCTTGGAAGTAAATCCCTGGATGGATTTCAGGTTCCAAATTTGAGAATTTCATGTAATAATAACTGAGGCAAGTGAGAATGGAACTTACTTGGTGTGTCAATGTTTTTTTATGTGTATGATTCACACTTGCTGATGAGAGTGATAGTAAGGAGATAGTTGGGAGGTTTGTTGACACCAAAAATTCTACACCAATACTTCTTGAATTTTTTATTTTCCATGTGTCAAGGTCTCTTCAAGTTCGTGTTGCAATAATCCAGTCCAAATTACAAGAAATTGCAGCTTTGATTACTCAGTTTTTTATATTTTGGAAAGTAGGGTATCAACGTAGGGATGTGCAATCTAATCCAGTTTCTAAGCCAGTTGGGCTTCTCGCCTTCTGTGTAACATTCAGTGAGTAATTGACTCATAGTCAATAGTCATTTAACTTATTAATATTATTTTGAAACGAGAGATCCTTTGTTTGAACTTTCATACATGTGTATATTAGAATTAACGTACTTGGAGATCTTTAGCCTTCCCTTGAAACTTCAGCAATACCAAAAAATAAATTGAGATTGGATTTAAAACGCAGGCTACTTGGTAATCCTACTGGTACAATTGACTATACAGTATCCGCTGGTCAATGTCGGCATTTCTGCTGAATAATTAATTAATGTTGGGAAATGTGATTCAAACGTGTGCTTAAAAATAGAAAGATCCATTTTCAACCAAAATAAACCAAAAAGGAAGGGGGGGTAATAACCCAAATATTCAAGCGTCTATGTTATGAAATATTTTATGTCAACCCTAGCCATGATCTTTTTACCATCGAGTGTGCTAATATAGAAGAGACAATGCAGCCTTCATATTGAAGAATGTTACGAAGCAAGTTCATCAAGATCAGCATCCCTGTGGTACTAGCCAAGGCACAGGAGAGAGTACGAGGCAGTCGTGAGGGAACCCTAGTAAGCTTACCCAATGTCCGGGAAGAACTGTCCTCTAGTTCAAAGTTAGCCAGTGGAATTGGTAAAAAAATTGGTTGCAATTTGAAAACATCGGCAAAAAATTGGTGGTAAAAAATTTTAAAATTCGATTTTGAATGGAAAATAGAGAAAATAACTGGACTCTATACTTGAAAAAACGGTTCAATTGGGGAATTGAAGGAAAATAGTTGGTAAAACTCAAAAAACTTCCCAAACTCTGTAAGTATCATAAGGTTTGACTCTTGGTTCTAGAAGCCATAGTTGAAACCAAGTTTTCTTAATTTGAGTGAATTTTTGGTAAAAAGCAATGCAACTTTTTTTGCAAGGAATGTTTGACAAGATTTTCTTCCTTTTTCAGTGGATGAAATGGTTGTATTGCAACCAAACTTTAGGATGGTATTGCTCTATTCTAGATGAGTGTACACCTCTTTGGGATGAATAAATGAATTTTCTTCCATATATTGCAGGTTTCATTCATTTCCATGGATGTAAATAGCTTCATCACTCTAGTGAATATCACTTTCTGCACTACCCAAAACAAATGAAAACAAAACCCTTGGGTTCGAAAGTACCAACATTTTTGCAGGGAGTCTGACAAGGGAGGAGCTGTGAGAACTTTGGTTGGCCCTGTTTCAAAAATAGAAAGGCCCTGTTTATATTCAATTGTTGTCATGCTAAGTTATTGGGGATTTGGGGTAATAAGAATGTGATTACAACAACATTGTATGACAAACACAAACATATATGTTAGTACTCTGGATCTAATAACTTATCCAACCTAACCAATGAGTGATTCTCCAGTTCCGAAGACTTCAATTGAAGTGCAGCACCCACATTTCTCCTGTTCTTGTCAACCTGGATATCTAAACCAATCACAGTCCCCAATTCTGAGCCAAGCAAACATAAGTTAGATCAGTCACCCAACAAATAAATAATGCAGCAAGTTGAGAAGATTAAACAAAAAAATTTCGCCCATTCCAGGATGGATTGCATATCATAATCCACCCATGCAATTAGATCTTCTTCCTCTATCAATGGAAATTGTCCATGTGTTTCAAGGGGGAAAAATTTTAAAATAAAAAATAAAAGGATCTTCTTGGATTGGCTTTCCCTCTGACAAATTTCTTTTTAAACTTTTTTAAACACATGGACAATTTCCATTCATACAGGGAAACAGTACTTTCCTTCTGCCAATTTCCATCTCTGACTATTGAAGATATGATCCATGTCACAAACATATAAGCCTAAGTTTAAGTTTAGCCTTCACTTCAAAGAAGGACGGAGGCTGCAGAGCAAGCGAAAAGCGGTACAACAGATGACTTCACGGGTAACTCTAGAAACAAAGAAAGTGAATGCATCTACTATTGGTCCAATAAAGGGAGTATTTTTGGTGACTACCTCAGTCATGGCAGGCATTGCATCTTTGCAGGCGGAGTTAACCCTAGAACACCAGGCTAGTCACCATAGAAAGCATCCTTTGGGTTATGTGTGTGAATCACTTGCTTCGGAAAAAACCAACAACACTCATTTGGAGGTCAAAATATCCCTTTTTATGCAAAATTCCAGAGATGAACATCTATACTTCAGTCTTACATTGAAGGATTCTTTGTCATCCCTTGGACACTTTCATTGCCTCAAGGTTCAAGTCATCTACTCTAAAAGTGATTATGATACAGGTTAGGTGTTGCTTTCTTCAATGTACCAACAGTGTACACTTCCAGAGGTGGTCGCTTCTAGTGACCATTGGGTTTCCATCTTTAAAAATTTGTAACTAATTCCACAAAGATCCAAAAAATATATAAAACAACTTGAATTAGATGCCATTTTTCATTTTCCTTACTACAAAAAATTGTTTCAAGGAGTTCAACTTCCCTCCCACCCCCCAGCCCCCCAAAAAAGGGAAGATAGGAGGTTCATAAAGCACTCATCTAGTCATCTAAGAGTTGCAACCAGAACTTGTGGAGGTAAAACTTCTTGAAATATTTTTCAGTAAATTTTCCTTGAAAGACAAATAGAACTGGCATCTAACCCAAGTCATTTCATATATTTTGGGGGTTTGGAGTTTTGTAGAATTAGTTCTGAATTTTTGAAGTTGAAATGGCATAGGGCTCTAAAATCGCCCACCTCCTCAAATGTACACTATTTGTACAGCATTGGTACAATGAAAAAGTAGCATGTTCAACTAGTGTATATTTATAGAGGCAGACGATTTTTGAACCTGTGCGCCTATAGAACCTCCTACCCTAATCAACTTGTAAATGGTCGCTTCAAGAGTAGACTATCTCTTTAGGTGCCAAAAAGGAGTCAGTCAAGTGTTGAGAGATGGACAAATTCCTCACATTTCCATTGAATTCCGATAAGTTCCTTGAAAGGAGTTGTAAGTTAACCCTTTAAAGACTAGTCGACCATATTGTAGTCAATCTGGACACTTTTTGCTCGGTGGGCAAGGTTTGGAGAAAAATCCAAAGAAGCACCAAAGGGAACAAATGTGGGGATTTCTGAACCACATCTATTAGGCCAGGAATCACCCAAATCTGTGCTTGCATGTAGAAATGGGATTCAAAACACTGATGCAAAAATGATTGTAAATACGATAATTACTGGTGAAAAATGGACACAAATGAGAAAGATACACATGTTTGTAAAATGCACTATGTGCCCAATGCACATGTATAGTCAAATATTCATTTAAAACCACTAATGTGTTGTAATTTTAATTTTTCAGATACGCAACGAAAGTGGGTTGCCTATCCTTAATTAAAGGGTTAACAAGACTTCTTATGATGGAGCTGCTCCCAGTAGGTAAGGTAGATTCTTTGATTTCACAATACACAGTACCTTACCTTACCTTGAATAGATTGGTGGGTATCCCTGATCCCTCCCAACCTTCATTAAAATTACAGTAAGTTAATCTGCATGTCACGCTATCTCCTAATCTAATCTAATCTAATCCCCATGCAAAACTACCACTATTAGAAAAAATGAAGTATCTATCTACAAATACCAACACTGACTGTACCAATGCTCATTTAATAATGACTGACCATCAGTGACAGACGGAGGGATACCACCTACATTTTTCATTGAAGTTATTAGGTTTAGCTTAGCTCAGCTCATTCCAAATCTCCATTTTCTGGGAGCATTTTCAGTACGTCCATGTGATGTTGGTGACAGACATGTGCAAATAACTTAGTTGTGATATAAGCTTAACTTAGGCTTAAAATTGATAAGAAGA
Organism: Straminergon stramineum; assembly: GCA_963920665.1. NCBI lineage: Eukaryota > Viridiplantae > Streptophyta > Bryopsida > Hypnales > Calliergonaceae > Straminergon > Straminergon stramineum. The sequence goes on from OY987266.1 coordinate 11,039,371, forward strand.
GTGTTCTTCTTAGGTACAAGATGACTGAAGAGACAGCAATCACAATGTCTTTTGGGTGGATAGTGAGGCAGAGGTATCCACCCTAAAGACAAACCTATGTTAAATTCATTATTATTTAAATTTAATTTAGTGACCCTTCTTACCACTCCTTTTTTTTTTTAAATTACAATTTAATTAAGTTCATTTCAGTTCAAATTTGTTCCCCCCTCCCGAGCTCTTTGTAATTTTTACATGCCATTGTGATCGATGGCACTCAATATGGGATATCTCCCAAAATATTTGTACCATATCTGTATATGTAATCTACATATCCTATCCGTAATATGTATCATATTTGTACCATATCTATATATGTATTGTATCTCATATTGTATTCTATATTTGGACAACTTAGATCATATCTTAAAGACCAACAGCTTGTGATTATTTAAGCAATCGACAACACTCAAGGGGGGAAGCAATTTTTTTTAAAACAAATGGCCTGTGATTTTTGGCATTGGAAGGGGGGGGTAACTAATGCAAACAATAGGAGGTGTACTATCTTTTGGGTGGATAGGAATTTATTATAATTTACCTTAACCCTTTAATGCTAAGAGGGCCAAAAACGGCCTACGGTTCATGTACTGGTTGCATTGTCATAACACAAATGGAATCAACATGAAATGTAATGTATTGAAGTATAAAGTTGGGGGCAAGAGTAAGTTGAAAATTTAGCAATTTAAAAAAAATAAAAATAAAAATTAGCAGAATTAAAGATTTTGTGCCTATACAAAGCTTGTATTCAACCAATAATACAATACAAGGATTTAGATATACATTGGGGTGAGGGAGAATACTTGTCAAGAGCTATAGAGGTCACATAGAGGGTGACCAATATAGCCAGTACACAACAATTACAGAAACTCCATTGTAGTCCTAGTCTTCAAATACAACTTGAGTGTAGGCCTAGTCCTTGAGCCCCAACGATTTTTTAAAAACAAATGAAATGGGTCCAAACATTTTTTTAGATCTTCTTGGAAATATGAATTTTGGGCCGAGTTTGTTGATTTTCTAATTTTAGAGTATCATGATAACTTTCATTTATACCATGCTCTTATGTACTAAAATACAATGGTACATATATGGTGAAAATTTCTTATTTTTTGAGTCTATTCTATATTTGATATGAGTTGTTGTTTTCTCTTAAGAAATTCACAATAATTTCAAATAATCTCAAAGTATAATTTCAAACCTCATTTGGGCATAGTAGAATAAATTTTTCCAAATAACTTTGAACAATAAAAAGTTGTGAAATCAAGAAAAATTTCATTTATAAAAGTTGGTTTGAGATTTCAAGACTCCAATAAAAAGTTATGGACAAATTTTAGAGAGAATGTTTTAAATTGCCAAAAAAAATATCCCTTCCAACCCCTCTCTGAAATTTGTCCAGAACTTTTAGTTGGAGTCTCGAAACCTCAAACAAATTTTTAGAGATGAAACTTAGCTTAATTACCGACTTTTTTAAGTTCAAAGGTTTTTGAAAAAGGGTATTCTACTGTGCTAATGAGGTCCAAAATTCTACTTTGAGCACAATTCTTGCGTTTAGACAATGAGTGGTCAAGCTCTCATATTCAAATTATCCCATATCCTTTGAGGATTCATGATGAACAATTCATTATAAGAAGTTGTTTCCACACACAATCTAAAGAAAGGTTCATTTAGAAACAATGCTCATGATGTTGATGGGGACCTCGACTATGACATGCTATGACATTAGCTTATAGCATGTCAAGATGTTTTGAAGTCCCCAAAAGTTGAAACCATGTTTCTAAATAGGGAATGCCTTGGCTGAGTGTTGCTACAATGAACTTCGTAGCATCACAAGATGTTTTGAACTAGTATCCTAGTATCATACCTCTCTACATTTGGATGATATGCATGTCAATGCTTTCACTTACCTATACATGTGCCCTTATGAAATATTAATTCACCTAAACCATAGAACATGTCACGACCCTCATCACAAGGCGTACCCGTGCCACCTTGGTGAGCAAGGGGGACATTGGGGGTGACTCCCCAAGCCTTGCAAGAGATGAGGTGAGGAGGACTAGGAGTCCCGAGCGATCAGAGCGATGTAGCACTCTGATCCGGACGAATTTGGGGGCGTGTGATATACGCTTGGAAAGGTCTTGAAAAGACGCTTCTAGCCGTCCAAAGAACGCGTGATTTGGACTTGCGAGTCAAAAGTTATGGGCGTTCAAAGTTGGGGGTGTCCCGGTCGCGCCGGGAGTGCCCTGGTCGCGCCGGGAGTGTCCCGAATCTTTGGAGGGCGATATCTTTGCGAGTACTTGTCCGAATGGAGCAAGTGAGTAGTCCATCGGCATCTACGCGTCGCATAGATGTCGAAAATGGGGTCGCATGTGCGATTTGGATACCGGACCGCAAAGTTATGCCGGGTGGAAGTTCGGGAGTCCCAAAGTAGTGCGAATCGGGAGAAACGGGGTAGTCCTCCAAAATCAAAGGGTGTTCGGGAGTCCCCCTTGACATACAAGGGGGGGGCTGCCGAATCCCGCAGAGAGTACTATGAGGAGGGGTGGTCTCCCTCCTCACTCCCGGATGGGGCCATGGTGAGCCTAAGTGGCCCCAGGTGGTGAGGCTAGTGTTGGAGCCTCACCACCACTTGTGTGTTACCATGGAGTGTTTGTGCACTCTTTGATACCGGTTGGGTAGTGTCCCACTCCACACTAGGCCATGGTGTGAATCCCGTTTGGTGAGTCTCGATTATTGAGTCCCGAAATGAGTTGGATTGGGCCTAGTGGGGAGTTGGGTCCCATTCAAGGGCGGTTAGCACCGGTGGGAGTAGTGCCTCACCGAGTGCTTGGACATCAATGGAAGTTCCGCCCCATGTCATCAAATGACATGCCCGGTGTCTTGTGGGAGTTAAGTATTGAAAGGAAAGGATTGGGAGTCACGGAGGAATGGGGAACCCTGTGACTTGAATTGGAACCTAACATTGTGGGTGCATGGCATGTGTAGTGTTAGGAGAGCGTGAACCTTAGTGGCACTAAGGTGGTAAGTGTTTGGAAAGTGAGCTTAAGGTGGTAAGTGTTACTAAGGGGCACGACAGAACAAGTGAGAACGTTAAGAAACATTTGTCACTAAAATGATTCTTTTAATTAAAGTTTGAAAAGTATTTTAATCGATATTTTTTACTTGCAATTCTAGAATGGAGAAGAAGTTTAGGTACTAGGTGAAAAAGAATAAAACAGAAAGATGGAAGGATGCTAGGATTGAAGATCTTAGCAAATGTAAATGTTTGTTTTACAAATGTATCATACCCTTCTTCTAATGGTGCATATATTCCTTTGAGGACCTCTTAGAAATTAAATATTTATCAATTTTAGTGAAAAAAAAGGTTTCAATAGTCAACCTTCAAAATTGCCCATAATATTTTTTGAAATAGTCAAAGGTACTTTATTGCCTACACAATATCAAGCCTCAAATTTTAGACCATATATGGTTGATTGGGCAATTAGGGGTAAATAGAAATATTCATTTGGCATTGGAAATTCTATGCCTAAACATGATTTGGTATTTCAAAGTTTATCTCTGAATCTCACAACTGATACATAAATCTCCCAACTAACACTTGAATTGTGCTCACCGCTCGGTCCGTTGAGTAATGACCAAAGGCCATCAATTTTGTTGTAGTGGCCTTTTTCTAGGTACACCTAACTTATTCTTTAGGATTGTATCTCACCACCCAATAATACAGATTTACTCCATGGTACATGAACAACTTATTTTAAAACCACTCTACACTTCTCAATTTATCATGTTCAACATTTTTTTTCACTTGGTGTTTTGACATTTGGAAAATGTATTTAACTACAATATGTATGATAGGAATTTCTTTTGCCTTCAATATAGTCTATCATAAAAAATATAGTGAAGTAGATGGTGAGTCTCTCCAAACCTACAAGCATTAAAAGGTTAAGTTACAAGGGATATTGGAGTAGGTTTCCTTTTGCGATTTTGATGCATGTTGTTTCACAAGGGCCAAAGCTCTAGTTTCAAGCTTTGCCACCTCATTAGACATCAACCCTCACATAATGTAGAAGTACCCAAATCCACCACTTTTCTACAGTAAATACACCTAAAATTGCACAAATAAGTAATTCAACATGGTTCCCATTATTATATTGAAATTTGTTGTGGGATCTTGTTGGTAGTCAAAAGGAGATTCTAGATTCTTTTAGAATGCATTTTCTGGACACTGTATGAATAAACTTCAAATTTTCAAAGTGCTCAAAATAGGTGTTTCTAAAACCAACCATAGACTCTCGTGTCTCATGAGTAATGGGAGTATATTTTAGGCAAGAATCTAGACTAATTGGTTTTAGAAAACAATCAAAATTAGGTGTGGTTACCTTATATCTGGACTAGGTGCATGGTCCATGTGATTAACTTCTTTTTTATTCTTATGAGAATGTTAGCTTCTTCATGAGAAATGTAGTTTTAGTTGTTTCATAATTTTCCCACACTCATGTAATATTTTATGAATTTTGAAAGTTAAAAGCATAGGATATATGTTTGTGTCAATAGACTCCCCCCTTGATGGCCATCCTTGAAGCAAAAGATTCTTCAATTCTCATTGATTGCCTTAAAGAAGAGTAACTTAGGTTTCAAAGACGAATATGAATGAAACATATGTTGGGAATGACTCAACATAATGTCTATGCTTTGTGGACCTAAATTTATGGCAAATTCGCCCCTTGGTGCTTCTTATAGGAGGTAATGTAAAAACATCTAAAACCATCAAAATAAGCAATTGAACATGGTTGGAGACACTATTTTTCAAGAAAAAAACATTTTAGTGAAAATAAACATTTTTGTAGTATTAAAAATTGAAAATCATTAATTAAAAAAATAGAAATTATCGATAGGGCATGTAATTACTATGAAATTCATAGTGGAAACTCCCTAGAACATTGAAATCATCATGTAGGTTGGTCATAAAACCAAAATCTAGAAAACCAAAAGACAACCAATCACAATTAAGTAACTGAATGATTCAATTGCACATTTGGTGACACTTGCAAATTTCTACTTATCATTAATGGATCCATAGATGGTTTAGAGTGTTTCACCTTAGATCCTATAAACAACAAACATGTTCTTTTTTCAATGAAATTCTCAAGTTTTGTAGAATGTGCACTTTTTACTTTGAGATTTTGATGATGTCTACTTCACAATTTTGGGGTGTAGATTTGTTGTTTTAGCAAGTTGGATGGGAATTAGTTTGTTAAATCATGATTAGTGTGAGCAAATTGGAATTGAAGTCCTAGTCAATAGTTGGTGAGGTCCAATTTGGATTGTCATGTGAACTGTGATGTAAAGGGTGGTGAATTTCTATTCTAAGTAGGATTTGAAAAAGTGTTAATGATGGCTATTAAGCCTTCTTCCCAATTGGCTTGTCTTCACCCACTATAAGAGAGACAATGAGCGTCTTGGCCCAAGGGGGTTGTCTATTTTTGCTTTAGTTTTAGTTTTGAGATAGTGTATGAGAGTGTTGTGGTGGAGATGTAGAGTTACAAGTTTGTGTTGATGTAGTGAGTAAAGAAGTCTAAGTTGGAATTGAAGTATCATAGTCATGCTTCTTATAGTAAGTGCTAAGTATGAATGTTGATTTAAGTCGAAATATGAAAATGAACTAGTGAGAGTATTGATTGGGAATATAATATTGGTTTTATGATGAATAAAATTAAAATTTCTAGTTTGTCTTTCTACTTAAATGTTTCCCTTGGAATGAACTTATTATACTAATAGGATAACTTCCAATTTGGTCATTATTATTATTCAACAAGTTCCCATATGACAATGAGGTCATTTTCCCCCCACCAACACCGACCACCCCACCAATGTACCAAGGCCAAAGTCACTAAGCCAAGGCTAGACATATCCTTGCCTCAAAGAACTCTTCAACTTCCATTGGTTGCTCTTAAGAGCTTGTGGTGGTTTGGAGATGTAATGACTCTTTTGCCACCCTTATTTGTTCCTTCACAAAAGAACCAAGGGTGACACTAAACACAAAGAGGTGGAATCAAGAGATACCTACCTTAATCCCTAAAAATCCTTCGACAAAATAGAGTCCATTGAAAATGTAGAATATGGTCACTTTTGAATTAAGTTTTGGGGAAGAATTTTTTTGTAAAATATGACAATTGTAAATGTCATATCTAAATTTCACCTTCACATGAAACACATACAAAAAGTTTCAATTTGAAACTCTTTACCTTTTGTGAGATCTACATGCTCAAAATTTAAATTTGTTGCTCCTCAATTTACACTGTTACTTTGAAATATATATATTCGTTATTTTTTCACAGCAAACCTGTGGGTGTGTCCCAACTTCAAAATTTGAGAAATATTAGAGTATGTGGAATTTAGTTCATGAATTTTAGTACAATGTAGATGAGCATGAGATTGAAAATTACCACACACTAGAGTCTACTTTGTAGAAGACCTTGTATTACTATGATCTCTTTGTGAATGGGTAAGACATCAAGAAATATTTGTAAATTCACAAAACAATTCAAAAAAGACTTCTTCTAAAATCTAAATAGTGTATTTTGTAATAAATTAATTTAAAGGAGGAAGGGAGTTTGTTTGTTTTTAATTTCAGAATTGCAATATTTAAGGCCTAAAAAACTCTTTTGTGGATCATTACTCTCAGTGAGCAATTGAAAGTGCTATGGCCTTGAGTGCCCCCCAAAATTGCTAGGTGGGGACTCTTTACCAGTCCTTCAATAATTATAGATATTGAATTTTTGAGGCCAAACCACTCAATAATTAATAGAAAATGCATCCAAACTAGTATGTGTATAAAAATACATTTTCGAAATCATCAGAATGTGCATCTAAGAACATAATTTACTCGCACAAAAAAGTCAAAGGTCAAATCACAAACATTGACGAAACCTTCAAAATTGACAATTTGGTTTTTAAGGACTTTTAGGCACTAACAGATTAGTTTACAATACTCATAAATGCCTTCTAGGAGCTAGAGTTCATTTAGTCTTGTAATCTTTTACTTGGCCCCTACATCGTTCGATTACCACATGATCCAATAATTTTGAAAAATCCAAATATAGATTCAAAGTGCCAAAAATATTGTTTGAAATTTTTTCAAGTTTTAAGTATATCAGAAAATTAGAATTTTATTTATTATTCCTTCAACTATAGATGAATGAGATTTTAGCACTAAATTATCAAAGCAAGTTTGATTTCTTGCTACATTTATATACTACAGTAAATGTAATAGGCTATAAAAGGATTCCAATTGGTAGGTTCTCTAATTCCAAAAATTATTAGATTTTGGGAGCATATAGAAATCAGCACTTAAATGTAAAATCCAAAAGGAATAAATATTTCATAAAGACTATATTCACAAGTAATCTTCAATCTTCCAATTTTAACCTTTAAAGGTCCATGCATCCCAAAAGTGGATGCTCCTTAGTCAACCTCAATTGCAACTTTTAAATAACTATTTTTGGGATTTGATTTCAACCAAGAAAACAAAGCTTGACAAGCTTTGTTTCTACTCCATTTTAAAATTTAGAGAAATGTCAAAAATTGAAAGCTCCAAGTGTTAGAATCCAAATAATACAATATGGTGTGCTTTTCATTCATATTTTTTTCTTCTTAAAATGATTTTTGAAATCAAATTATAAAATTATGTTTCTCATTCTACCCTTTGTTTATGGTAAAAATGAAAAATTATTCTAATACATATTATAATTGATATAATTTTATTTCCACCTTTAGCTTTAAAAAATCACAATAATTTGATATTTCAATCAAAATTATTGAAAAAAATAAGAAATAAATAGAAAATTCATTTTTCCACCAGCAAAAAATATCAAAATTGTATACATCAATAAAACAAAAGGATAAATTTAGTTTGATAGTCGAATTTGACTTTAAGGTCTTTGTTGTGGTTGTTTTGGGTGTCAAATATAAAATAACCAATTGGAAATTTTTCACATTAATCTCCATTTCTACTTGTACCTCTCAAGAAAATTTCAAATAATCTGGATTGTTTTTGCTATTTTTACTCACTTGTGCTCATCTTTTGCAACAAAAATGATAACAATTTCAATTTTTCACGACACAGATTGAAATTTTTCAAAGTGATATAGAATTCAAAGTTTCAATTATTAAACATATAATATTTTTGTTTGAACACAATTTAAAAGGCAAAATTCAGCTCAAACAGGAAGTTTGATCATTTCACAATACATCAAATCCTTTAGGGGGTAAGCTTTTGCCAAATCACATTTGGTAGCTTTAATTAGTTATTGAGCAAAGGAATGCTGACCTTGACCACGGGGCACAGTCCCAGGCAGGGGCATGTTACTCAACCTTTTAGAATTTCTAATCCTACCAAATAAATGCCTGTTTTTTTTTTTGTTTTTTTTTTGTTTTTTAACAAATGCCAGTATGTGTTTTGTTTTTGTTTTAAACAAATGGAAATCCATTGCAAAACAGAGAAAACACAGCAGCCAAACCCGAAGGCTGGACAAAAGAAGAGAGAAGAGAAAGGACTATTCAAGGACTATTTTTAAGTCCCTCAGTTTTAAAAAATCACTGGAAACAGAATTTGAAGTATCCAAAAACACTCACAGAAACTTACCATTGGTACAGGCAGGTATCATCTCAAAATAGGAATCCATTGCCCATTGATGAATAAAACTTTGATTTTGTCATCAGCATTCAGGTAAAAAATTAATCAACTTTGATTGATTGATTGATTAATAACTTCAGCCATGGCAGATTCAGTCATCCCCACAAGTTCATTACATGTTCTCAGGGTTAAATGTATTGCTCTATATGGCATGTACTCAAAAAGGTAAAATTAAAAGGAGCTTGAGAACTTTTCAACAAGCTACAAATTGTGACTTACAATACCTCAGGGTATCCTCAATAGGCTCCAGAATTTGCCCCACCAAATGTCTTGGATAATGAAAAAAAATTCTACTTTTCAATTGACAGTGCCACATGTTACAACCTGCAAAAGATCTTCTGTGGAAAATTGATTGTAATTTAATAAATAAAGTGCATAGATCACAAAAGCAATAAGGGCATTTCAACAGGATCAATATACTACCCCTCCAAATAAACTTGAGTTACTTAGTGGTCACAATGATAGATCCTAAAGGGGTGTACTTTCAAAATGAACCAAAACTGATAAAAACTTGAACAAATTTTTTGCTTATTTTTTTAGAGATTAGGGTAGAATGTAACCATAGGATCTTGAAGTTTACATTGAGGGTGAACCTTGAAAAAATTCAAATGATTTGATTGTGCAATTTAGTAGATATTTAAGTTTGAAGTTTTATTTGGGTCAATGGAAAAATAGGGTAGCGCACTTTGAAGGAGCATATTTTAGTAAGAATATTTTGAAATGATGAACTTTTTGTGCTCAACAAAAGACAAGAGAGTTTAAAATGCTCATCTAAAATTTCACATCATTATGGTCATTTGATAGTTTTGGTTGGAGCATACAATGCACGGTAATCATCAAAATGAGAGTAGTGTTTGCAAGAGAAACAAGAATGGACACACTTGTGTTCTCCTTGAGCTCCTTGGGTCTCCCTTTTTGAGGTAGGCAACAATCACATTAGTTTGTTGACTTTTCAGTCCATGCCCAAATTAAACCACAAAGCACAAACTACACTACACCATTCAACTTTGAAAAATTCCTTAAGTTGGAGTTAAACTTGGAATTTGATGAAACTACCACCATTGGATCCATAACATGGTCTGTTTTCTAGAAATAATTTTATTGAAAAAAAATTCAAAATTTTGAGAACTGGAAGCTCCATAAAGAGGCGTAGCAACCTAAAAATGGTCACTTAGTCATTAGGGGTTAACTCCCCAAAGACCGGCTAGTCATCATGGAATTTCACCTTTCGGGTATTATGTGAATTGTTTGCTGAAAATAAACCCAAGAGCATTGATTGGAGGTCAAACCACTATGCAAGACCTCCCCTTTTCACTCAAAATTCCAAGGATGAACATGCACAAGTTATTAGGTCTAACTTCCATGTGGAGTTGGGGGCTAGTGAAGCCTACCAATCAACGGTGGAATGGGAGTTCCAGAAAAAAAAAATTCCCATCCCCTCCTTCATCAATGGTCTTCACCGGTCCCCTGACTCTACATGGAAGCCAACACTTATACTCCTATCAATGTCCACTTTTGCACTGCATTGCATTTTTTAGGGCATTTCAGGCTCTCTTTCATCCATGAGACTCAATCCTATGCCATTCTGGTAATCTGGTTCCTAAAGACTTTACTTTGCAGGTGAGTGTCTGTGACCTTATTTTCCAAGGCTAAATGAACCCTATTCCAATATATTAGCTACAGTTTGTTTTTCTTTTGTTATTGGCACAAACAGGACAATCTTAGGGTTTGCTTGTTTAGAATTTAGACTTGGACTTTAGACTTGGACTCTAGACTTGGACTCTAGACTTGGACTTCAGACTTGGACTCTAGACTTGGACTTCAGACTTGGACTTTGAACTCAACTGAACTTTTTCCTACTGCCACTGAATTTGAATAACCTTCTTTAGAAGAAAATTTTCAATATTGTAAGGGTCTGACTTTCTAAAACGTAAGATACACATGTAGAATAAATTGGTCAAAACATTAGTACAGCATGAAGCACTTTCTAAAATGTAAGATACACGTGTAGACTAACTTAACCCCTAAACATCATTTTGAGGCCAATGGATGGCAAGGAATCTCCCTATTTAGGATAGAACTGCAACTATTCATCCTTCTAATTTTGTGCAGAAGGGGAAGATCTTCTACAATACTTTGACCTCCAATGTGTATTTTTAATTTTTTTAAAGTAGATGATGTCACACAATTCCAAAAGCCATGACTTCCACGGTCACCAGTCTGTCCTTTAAGGGTAAAATTGGTCGAAACATTAGTACAAAATGAAGGGCAAACATGAAGTGTGCAGATACTGATGGCATTCCATTGATCAATATTATTTAAAGAATAATCGTGGAGAACCAGCTGTTTAGGTACTGTGAACCCATGAAATATGGAGGAACTGAAGTCAAAAAAGAAAGGTTTAATTTTAAAACTGCAGGATAAAAATCAATGTATTAGTAGACTTTTGACCCCTAAAGTTCCGGCCGGGGTGGATTGACCCCTCACTCGTTCCCCCAAGTCAATCCAGGTGCATGTAAATAAAAAGACCCCTATTTTGTGCTTCATTAGTTTATCTTCTATACCACTTCAAGCTAATTTGGGGCCTGTGATTGCAAATATGAATTCTAAATTTGCAAATTTTATCATGCATGACACATAAATAATTTCAGGGTTTTACCTTGGGATGAGCAAGGGGTCAATCCAACCTGGACAAAGTTCCAAGGTTTCCTCGAGAGACACTTGGAATTTGGGGTAGGCTCGTGTGACCTCAGTTTTTGACATGAATTTTTGAAAGTTTTATTTGAAGATAGAAAAATGCATTAATTTTACTGGAATACAATTCATAGACTCCTCTCTATTCTCCACTACAAAGATTTTTTTATCTTGAATTTTATAGTGCAATATTAAAAGTTAACAAGAATAAAAAAAATCTTATATTCTCTTCACACATGGTACAAGAACTTGTTTTCTTAACTTTGAACACAATTATCTTGCAATCTACAAGATTAGAGTTTATAAAATTTTATCCATACATTTTTATATGGATCTAGTGCAAGATATGTGGTTAGTTATGCAAGAAGACAGAAAGAAAGAAAAATTCAAAGATTTTGCTCTTTGCAAAAGAAATGGCAATTTTGAGTATTTTTTAAGATGAAAAAATTAGCCTTGGGCCTTTAGAGGTTAAATAAATTATAATTGTAGAGAGACAATAATTAAAGTAGGCATCCTAAAATATGGTTGGACATAAGAAACAAAGGATAATTACAATATTCTAATTAAAATAACTCCCCTAAGGTGTACTAAACTTCAGAGTGAACATGATTGAGGTAAGTATATCCTACGCAAAGGTCAGATTTGGCAAAAATTAAGTCAATTTTATAAAAAAAAAGTGACACTTGTTGTCTAGTGAATGGTGTGAGGTGATGTGGACCCCTAGGAATCTAACATGAAAACTCAATTTTAGCACTTGAGTGCCAAATCTGACCTTCACACGCATATGCTAATATAATCCAAACGATCACCAAAATAAGAGACAAATAAGCTCAATCTGTACAAAATATTATATGATATCCCTATTTCATGTCTACCATGCAATTGACACCTCTAGATAGGCCTCAAAATGCATAAGACAATTATCAATCCAAAAAATTCTTAGAGCACTAAACCAAAGATTCAAAGCTTTATGCCCATATGGACCTTTGGCACCACAATCTAGTAGTTGTAACTTGGGACCTCTGCACCACAACACAATATACACAAACTTGTCCTTTTAGTGAGGACTTAAATACCATTTTTGAAGTTTGATAGTAAGAATGATTTTTTATTTTCTATTTCAAAATTTTATTGATAAATATCAATTAGTGTAACTGAAGGATAGATCCAATAGCGTGGCATATGATTTATAGGAATAATTTGAACTTTCTCATTGAAAGTATTCTTTAAAATTATACTTTATAACAAGTCTTTGTCTATGTTTGGAATTTTGGGTCTTCTTCCTACCCTTAACCCCTAATGAATGACCAACAGGGTCATATAAAATCCATCACATAAAATTTCTTTTTGGAGTGAAAATATAGAGAAAATAACCCAACTCAGTACTTGAAATACTGGGTTCAAAATGGGACTGAATGGAAGGAAAATGTCTGGTACAATTTTTAAAAATATATCCCCAACACTGGCTGTGTCCTGACCAGCGATCCAAATGTTCATTTTTGGAAGATTTTTTTGAATTTAACACCAAGGGCCTGAAGAAATTAAATAGCAACAGAGCGAAATTTTGCCAGTTTGGGGATCACTGGTCCTCACTCCTCAGTGTCATAAGTTGGGTTGCTTCCTTTCCAAAGAAAAAGCTGCTGCTGCTGCTGCAATATCATAGTTTTGAATTCCATTCCCTGCACATGAGTCAACACTGACCCTCTCCCACTCAGTCCCTGACTGGACTCCATTTGCATAATCCAGAAGTTAATAAGCTTATTTTAACTTTACTTCTGGAGAATCTGCACTGAAACTTTTTTGAATTCCATTTCTGTGTGAGTCAACATCTGCATACCTTAACCCCTAAATGTTTTCAACTATGTTTTCACCAAAAATGCTCTCAAACTGTCATTTCTAGAACAAGTACCAAATTTTAGGAAAAAAACATTTTTGGACACATGTAACCGTAAGATCTTGTACTAAACTTATTTCAGAAGATGTGGAAAAAATTTCAGAATTTTCCACCGTGTAGATTGTAAGATATTAGTGTTTGAATTAGCAAAAATCCTTTTTTGGGCCCTGTGAAAAAACGGGCAGCTGCACTTCACAAGGCCACATTTGTATGAAAAAAATTCCAAAATGGTGGTTACTCTTTGGATTCACTCTTCAAGGCAAGTTGTCTATGTGCTTGAAAAAATTCAAATCATTTGAAATTGTACAACATATAGGAAAAAAGAAGTAAGTACAAAGAAGTAGAGAATGATTCAAAATACTAAATTGTGAAGAATTTCGTTATGGAATTGAAAATTTTTAATCCCAATGGTTGTAATGCTTTAATAAACAATACACACCCTATCATTTTATTTTTTTCAAAAAATATTGAAAATTGAGTGAAATAAAGGACTTCAAAGTTTATTTTAGAGTAGGGGATCCGAAACTGCCCGCAAACTAAAACGCCTCATAACTTTCATCTCATAAATCAAAATGGAATGATTCAAAGCTTTCCATGTACATATAAATCTAGAAAATCAATTTCAAATTTTTATTTCTTAAAAAAATGTTTTTTTAAGAAATTTTTGGGCTGCCCGAGGAGCACTGAAAATTACATATCATGCAATAACTTTTTAACCATGAAGTCAAAATTTATGAAAATTGTTGGGTCTTAAAGATACTCCTCGGACACATGTTGTGTGAAAATTTCAAAGAAAAATAAGAAAAACTCCATTCGTAGTGAGCTGCCCAAAATCGCTATGTTGCCAAAAAACACAGTTTGGGCGTTTAGGGGTTAATACCGTAATACCTTACCTTATTGGTACTGTACACGATCCCATGAAGACCAAGCATTGATACTGTATGTTAGGTTAAGTTATCATATATTTTCTAAGTTAGTCAGTGTTGTTGTTTCCAGTCAACCCAAAAGCTCTGTACTGGTCCTGTCGGTCCTTGGTAGTCCTTTGTTCTCTTGTTGTTCCTCTCCCCAGGCCACTTGTGGCTGGTGGCCTTGTACTTTGCCATTGCAATGAAATTCCATTTCATTTGTTTCAAAAAATAAAATAAAAAACTCTGTACTGTACTGTACAGTAGTAAGTTAAGCTTAAGATATAACTTAGCTCACTTGTATTGTGCGCCAAAAATTCCCCACCTGGGCTTCCCCTCCAACGGCTCCATACAGTAACTTAACCTGACACCAGTGACACTGCGTCTGCTGGCCTTGCCTTGCCTTGTCTGTCTGTCTGGGAGCGAGCGCAAGTGCACTCCAATCCAATCCCGAGTCCCAACCGATATGGCAAGCCCTCATTAATGTACTCCACCTCAAGTTTGTATTTTCAAATTTGCATCATCATCATCAGGTCAGGACTTCAGGGAGGAGTCCAGCCCCTGTCTTGGATGGGGCTCCAAGGCTCTGGGACATGCAGAAAAAGCTGGTGAGCTAGCAAACATCTGCAAAAGATTAAAAAAAAGTCTGAGCCCGTCTGTTGGGGTAAGTTAGTTAGTGAACTAGTTTTTACAGTCTGTTTGGTAGTTAGTGAATTCGTTTTTACAGTTTGCAGCCGCTCCAATGGATGGGAAGGACTGAACCTAAATTTACTTAAGTACTTAACTTAAGCTTATGTTCAGGATGATCTCGATCTTAGCTAGCTAACTTACATGTGGAAATGGGCATGGGCAGGAAGCACTGGACCTAAGGTAAGAGCAGGGACAGTAAGTTACCCAGATTCTGAATTTGGACCTCATTCTGTTCTGGTGACTATCCATAAATTGACCCAATGCAAAGCTCAGCAGACCAAACCTCAAATGGACTAGTGTGCCCTATGTTGTTGCCATAGTCAGATTTAAAGTACAAGTCGTTTTCTAATTTTTAATTTGAAAATAACTCAAAAAATCATACCCTCCACATTGTAAGTCAGTCAAACACCATGAAACAAAACATGTGCACTCCTCCTCAAATGCGAACGGGGGGCACACAATTTTGGAGATCTCATCAAAACAAACAAAATCTTTTTAAGGTGTAGATTTTTTTGCATTAGATAAAGAAAGAGAGGAAAAGATTGTATATTGGAAAAAGATCTTTAACCACTAAAGGACCAAAGTCCTTTTTTGTAAAAAAAACACTCAAAATTGCCATTTCTATAGCAAAGGGTAAAAAATTTGAAAATTGTTTTTTTGGGGGGCACATCCAGCTGTAGGATCTTACACGTAACTAGTTTGAGAATGTGTGGAAAAAATTTCAGAAATTTTGTCCGCATAGATTGCAAGATATCTGCGTTTAAAGTAAAAAAACAAGTTTTTTAGTACCTTGTGGGACTAGAGTATTTGACTTTGTAGAGTATTTTTTGCACTACAAAGTTTTTAAGCTTTAAATCTTTATGGTGGAGAATTGAGTTGAGAGTCTAGGGAAAAAAAAGGAAAATACCAAAAAGAATTATTTTTATTCTTCAAAATTATTTTAAGTAGAAGTAGGTACAAGATAGAAGGAAAAATCTAAATTATGAATATCTCTAAGATGGAATTAAAATGCACTAATCCCAATGGTGAGATTGTTCTAGCAAGCGAATTTAACTATGTGGAATTTTTTTTTAATTGTAAAAGTTGCACTAAAAAATGAATCCTACAATTTATTTTTTCAAGAAGATTCTCTAATTGCATGAAAAACAAAATTGTCCATAACTCTCTCACAACAAATCTAAATGGAGTAAATCAAATCTTTCCATGTAGAAAAAAATATAATATATGATGAAAAAAATTCAAATTTTTGGAATTTTTTGTGTTGCCCCCTCCCAACTATTTTGAGATTATTTGGGCATAACTTTCGTTCCCGGGCACCAAATGAAAAACAAAATTATATTCCTTCAAAGTTATTCAATTTTCCTATCTTCATAAATTAGGAAAAAAATTGAGACTGTAGGTACCTGCCCGAAATCCCAGTTGTCCCTTGAAGGGACAATGGTCGTTTAGGGGTTAATGCAAGAAAGGGGGAATTTCAACTTATTAGTAAACACAACAAAGCTTGAAAAGGTATGACAATTACAACTTTTCCTATTGTGAGTCAACTTGTTGGCTTTTCACATTTTGTCAAATTGTTGAGGCAAAGATGGATAATAATAGGGTTGTGAATAAAGAAAGACCAATGTTAGTTGCATTGGGGGATGCTTTTTTAGTTCTCCTATCATTATGCCATTGGCATGTTGGTTCTTGGTTGGATTAGAGGTACTCTAAGTATAGGAAGATCGGACTACTTAACCCTTGAAGGTCATGGTCTCCCCATGACTAAGGTAGTCACTAAAATTGAGACTAAAATACTTCAATCATTAAACAAATAGGTATATTCTATATTCATGCATTGATCAATGAAGTAATCCATTGACACTTTTGGTCCTCGTTGTCTTTCAAGGGTTTAAGTATATAAGAACAAATGGATCAAATGCCCTAAATAATATTCTAGAGCTCCAAGGTAGGGGGCCTTTTACTTCAACGTAGAAGATTTTCAAGGGGTTGTTGCTATGCATTTTGAGCCTTTGAGAAAGAATCGTTGTCACTATAACATGGATAAATGACACTACAAACATGATATCCCAACTTCATTAGTCAAGAATGTTATATAAATAGAGATATCTTAATGAAATAATGAATTGTCGATCCCATATCAATTTAACCCTTGAAGGACAAAATATGCCCTTGGGGGATAAATTAGAGTTTGGGTAGGTTCCTATGATTTGAGTTTTTAGTGTGATTTCTTGAATTTTTTTACTATACATAAATAAATTAGCTCGAGTTCCTAGGAATATAATTTTTATTCCAAGTGATGCCTCAGAAAAAACACATGAAGCTCAAAAGGCATTTGGTCTATGTAGAAAGATTTGATTCATTCTATTTGGACTAAACAAGAAAAAGTTATAGAGAGTCTTGTTTTTTAAGAAATCAAAGAATTAAAAAAAATCAACATATAGTATTCATTTTTAAAACCCATTTTCCCAATTTTTCAAAAGAAAAAAAATCTACAGAGTCCACTTCTCTAGCCTAAGCAATCTCACCATTGAAATTAGTATATTTAAATTCCACCCTATAACTATTAAAGATTTACTTTGTCCTCCCACCTTGTACTTACTTCTACTTAACAATTGTTCAAAGAATGAAAATCCAATTTTTTTTAAAATTTTAAATTATTGTCTCAAATACTCAACTCAACTATTCAACATAATTTTTTTTTATTCGAAATTCACTTAGCAAAAAATTTAATTTAATAAGTTTCAAGGTCTTATAATATAAGTAAGTGCAAGAAAAAAAATTTCTTTCCCTTAAATGCAAATATCTTGCAATCTACCAGGTCCAAGTATTTGAAATTTCTTTTTTCCAAGATTCTAATTTAGTGCAAGATCTTATGGTTAAATATGCCAAAAGAAACATCAAATTTTTTTTCACTTCACAATAAAAATAGTAGTTTTGATGGGGGGTTTTATGAAGAAAGGTCTTAGTCCTTTATGGATAAATTTTTTAAGAATCAATTGTTTTCAATTTACTTTTACAATCCAAAACTATCAAGATTTTCAATTTGTAAAAAATTACCTTATCCAAAAGGTCAATAGACTATTATTTCTTCTAAAGTGAGATTATAGCATTATCCAATAGCTCTTTGACAATTGTATACTATATACGTTAATTGCATGCTTGTCAAATTTCAGAATTAGAAGAAGATTTTTGCACATCCGACTTGAAGCTACTTGCCTTGCCCAAACCAAAAAAGTCAAGCAATGTAACTTTTGATTGCAGAGTCCATATGGATAGAAAAACAATTATATTCACATAAAAAAATGGTCAAAAGTTCTTGTTCGAAATTTGAAAAGATCCATTGAAAATTACCTTTAAAGAAACCTAGGCAAATTTCCAATTAGTCATTACAATGTAATGTAAATGGAACTTTATGGATTGTTTAGTGAACAAAAAAAGATTGAAGACACAACCACAATTATCCTATCCTAATAGTGGTTTGGGCACAAATCTTTGAAAGTTTGTGTGGAATCTTGAAGCTTACCATTGTGACGTTTTTGTGTTTCAATTGAAGAAAGTATATGTCTAGTTATTTCCTTGATTAATAGTTTGGAAAACAAAACCTTCACATATACATGAATGATTCTTATTTATTTTTAAACTTAGGGATGCTTCACACTAAGGGAAGTGAGTCTATTGTGGGCAAAATGGTAATGTTGATGTATGTTCAAGTTTTGAAATATATACTACTAATATAATTTTGCCCGTAATGGGTTCACTTACCTTAGGTCTAAACATAATATTGTGTATCAAGCCATATAAATCCCCTCCTTGGGAAGGAATTATCCTTCTCTAGATACCTAGGAAGAATTTACAAGTAAATCTAAGAATCTTCAGATTGGTTGAATGTGCATTATACTATGTTTTTGTCTACTGTAGGATTTTCCTTTTCAAGGATGCAAAAGGGACCTTTGCCTCATTAATAAACAATGTTGTAAAGTCACGAGTCCCACCAAATTCTCATAATATGATTGATTTAAAGCTGAAAAGTGAGACTTGAGGCTTTGCACTACATTCCAAGTTCCAAGTCCCAAGTCCCAATGCACTTAGAAATACCTACATAGCAACACTTTCAGGAGCTTTTGGTGTTGAGGAAGTAGGATTTGGAACAAGAGTTGGGGCTAGCAAAAATCGACACCCAACTTTTACTCAAAGTCCCAACTATTGTTTTGAATACAATATGAGTCAAAAACTACTATATATATGAATAGTTGGTGGCACAGGTTGATTTTGTATACAATTCTTTTGATTACAAATTCCATCATGTAGAGGCCCGAGAAAAAAGAATTTGACTCTTTGACCAATTTTTGTCTTACTAATGCCAAAGGGTAGGATTGGTGGAAAATGATTCTAAAAATAAATGACAAGATTTTAGAAAGTTTATTTTTTCAAAAAAACAAAAAATTGTATGATGAATAAAGAATATCGGCAAAACAATTATATTTTTATCATTTATTGAACCTTATTTTTTGAAAAAAATAAATATTTGACAGAGAAGTAATGCCCCTACCCCACATGTATACAATATATATTGGCAATTTGGACTTGGGAATTGAAATTTTTTGCCTCCCCCTATGGACCTCTAGATCTCCTATATGAAGTTTTTTTCTTCACCTTCTACAATCAAAGGAAGATGAGATTTGACCCTAAACTAACTAAGGTAGGAGGCTTGAAATTTGCTAATGTTCTATAACTGCCCACCCTCTCAAATGTACATTGTTGGTACATGTTGCTTTTTCATCTTTATAGGGATTTACCAACAATGTACATTTGAGGAAGTAGATGGCTTTAGAATCCTATGCCATTTTGACTTCAAAAATTTATAACTAATTGCTCAAAACTCCAAAAAATATAAAACAGCTTGGGTTAAAGCCAATTTCACTTGTCTTTTGAGGAAATTTTACTGGAAAATATTTGAAGAAGTTCCACCTCCCCAAAATTCAGTTTCAGCTCTTAGATGGGTGCTTCATGGACCCTCGAAAAAAATCTGGGATGACTCGAAAAAATCTGGGACACAGGACTAGTAGTGTGAAGCGTCCCTCATCACAGGCCCGAATGCAATGTAAGTTTTTTTTTGATACAAATGCAATGCAATGTAAGTTTAGTTTTTTTTGAAACACATGGACAATTTCTATTGATAAGGGAAACAGTACAGCCGATCTGAGGTGAAACCCCTGGCAAAAATGCAATGTAAGCTAAGATAAGTTTCATTGCGAGACTGAGAAGTGGAGCACAAGATCTCAGTCAGGATTTCAATGTTAGTAATTCTTTCAAGTTTTTGAATAAGTCAGTCCTGATCCCAGTCAGGAGTTACAATTTCACATGAAAGACTGATGGCAATAATTCGGTACCCCGGCCACCTGCAAATAAGCTTACCACATGCATTTGATGTGACCACAGCAAGCAAATTTTGAGTTAGTAAGAGGCTTGAACTCCGACTAGGCATTAAAGGCGATCAAGACTCAGAGGTATATTTTGCTTGAAATTTGACCAATTCTGCACATTTCAAGAGGTGGTCACTTTTGGTGACCGCAAAACCCCACTGTTTTTCAACTTCAGAAACTCGTAACTAATTCCGCAAAGCTCCAAAACATATGGAATGACTTGAGTTAGATGACTGGCCAATTTCACTTGTCTTTCAAGGAAAATTTACTGAAAAATATTTCAAAATTTTCGACCTCCCCAAAATTCAGTTCCAACCCTTAAATGGTTGATTCATGGACCTCCTACCTTTACCCAGAAGAATGAAAGAATTGATGCTTTCCAAAAGAGATTGCGAACTCGTTTCATTATTCTTGTAAGCTTAACTTAATTTGATCTGTAGAATAACTCACCATCTCTTCAGTCTGACACTCAGCTCCTCTCCCCTCCTCTCCTCTGAGATGAGTGGACTGAGGCAATTGAAGGAAGATTCTTGTACATTCTATTTGCTCTTAAACCTACTTAAGGAGTTCTGGATCATGTGCCAAATAATAACTTAACAAGGAAGTTATCAATTGACAGGGTGAACCTCTGGCGGCACTCTTTGGTACAACAATGTCGTGTGACGGGACAGGGGGACTGAGAAGTAGGTGGCTGTTGCTAGTGCTGGTCCACATCAGAGTTTATTACAAGAGAGGTCCGTCTCAATTGCAATACTAACTGAGCAGCGGATAGGTCACACTTTTGGTTCATCCCAGGACAAATACAATAGGCATGGCCACCATGCAGGTTGATTTTTAAAATGACTTCTGGAGTACATACAAGTTTGACACAAATTTTTTGGAATTGACTGCTTTGGGGACAAACAAAAGGCGCTGTAAGGTGGGCACTGGGCACCCTCCAAAATGCCACTTTTTTGTGCTATTGTGTGCCTAGATGCTATTATCAGCATGGCCAAATTTTAAAGGTTTTTCTTGTTGGCAAGTACTAAAAGGAGGTTCCAAACCACCAAAGAATGTGAGTAATGGATATTCTATGCAAAAGTTATGAAGGGTCAAAGAATTTTTTGGTAGAAGTTCTGAAATTGTTTCTTCCACATAGGTACACACCAATTTTGGAGATGTACTTACTGTGATGATGACAGTTTTGGGTCAGTGGTGCATTTGGGGGGGCCCACCTTAGTTATTGTGTACCATGTAACCGATCACGCAGTTGTTTAGTTGATTTTTTTATTTCATGAGGACCATGAAAAGCATATCTATGTTTCTTTTTCATAATCGCAATAAATGATAGTAATCAAATGATGCTTATTCCACACATGTTACGTGACCAAACAATACTCCATTGAACCCCAGCACAAATATCACTGAGTATAATTTGATTTGAATTTGGGGTGGG
This sequence comes from Straminergon stramineum, assembly GCA_963920665.1. NCBI lineage: Eukaryota > Viridiplantae > Streptophyta > Bryopsida > Hypnales > Calliergonaceae > Straminergon > Straminergon stramineum. The sequence continues at coordinate 11,061,137 of OY987266.1, forward strand.
GGTGGGGATTTGAAACTGAGAAAATCAATCTGGTTTTGGTAAGCAAATTGTTGAGCTTGCCACAGTAGTAAAATAATGACTGAAACAAAATCATAGTCAAAATTTGAGAGAACTGTACAAATATGGAGGACGTTAAATCCTCCATTCAAACTGGGCTCCGCAGGGGCAGATTTACCCTTGGGATAATGCAGGAATTTTTTATTTTTTGCACATTATTTTTTTTTTGCAAATTCTGAATTCACATTTGCAATCAGAGACCCCAAATTAGCTAGTGGAGGTCTAAAACATACCCTAGACACGGCTCAAAATAGGGGGCAGTTTTTACTTCTACCCCCAGATAACCCACAAAATTATCCTGCGGGGCCCAGTTCGAATGGAGGATATAATCTCCTGCTACAAATATATCCCCCAAATGAAAGACTTATATTTTGCAATTTGTAGAGTAGTATGAGGAATTCAAAACATAACATTATTCAACAACGAGACAAGTGTATTTTGGGCAGTCCAAAATTCCTAAAGAAAGGGGTGAATTTTAAGAGGGATTGTCAAAAGCTGCCATTTTTTCATGCATTAGGCAAAATTGAAAATCAAGCTTTTTTTTTTTTTTTTTTTTTTCTTAAACTTCAATTGTAGTAGAATGACACAAAAATGCATAGAAAAAATTTCAACACATTTGACCACATAGGTTGAAAGATTATAATGTTCGAAGTGTAAGAAAACCCCATCTTCTCATTCCACAAGACAAGGTCATGAGACTTCAAACCATCTTGAAGTGAAATTTTGCTCTATACAAAATTGAGCCTCTACACCATCAATAACAACATCTTCTTAGTTAAGCATGTGCAAATTTCAAAAGCAAATGAAGTGTCTAACTTGCACTAAACCACCTTGCAATCCAAGGAGGTCATATAAACCAACAACTAGTTTCCAAAAGCAAGAAAAAATCAATAAATTGTAGAACCCTCAACAAATCATACAAATGACATAGTAATTTATTTGTAGGGCCAGTTTACTACTCCCATTGAGGAAGACCTTAGAACACTAAGCTTAGGTGATTAATAATATGCCCCCCCCCTGTAAAAAGAAGAATTAAAAAACTGAAAAACTGGAAATAAATTAATGGAAAATAAATTAAAAAAAACCCCTCTAAGTTCTTTATTTCTTCTATATTTTTTTACACTACTGAAACGAAATTTCATTGCAAAAAGCTGCGCCAGTGGAGTGAGGATTCTAAGTTTTCAAAAATTTGCCGAACGATCAAAATCCCCCAAGCGAACAATTTGAACACTTCCGTCACCTCGGGAGTCTGGCCCAGGACACTTTTCCCGCAGTAATTAAGGAAAAACGAGTTACACAAGAAATTTGAACAAACCATGATTAGCGAGAGCCTGGTAGGTAACTGATTCTAGTTACTCAGGTAACTCCAGGTAGTTACGCCACACGATTCCCCCCCCTCATTAAGGACCCTGTCCACCCCAGTACCACCCTCATTCTACCCTGACCCTTCGCAGGTTTGATACCCGCTCCTCTTAATGGCCCAAAGTGCGAACTAACTAATCTCTCCCAGGGAATAAACGCCCCTGTCAGGAAATTAGTAACCGGATTAGTCACTTGCCTCGTCTTTGCAGCCAGTCTGCACTGGTTCAGCAGCAGCAGTTGCAGTAGCAGGAGCAGCAGCAGCTCTGGGCCTTCCTCTTTCGCCATCGCCAAGCTTCAGTTGGTCACTCGGTCCAAAGTTGAATCCCCGTCCTCGTCACTGCATGGCAGCACTACTGTAGATCCATTGCAAACTTGAATGCGTGTGCTCCGCCATTCCGCCGCGTTCCTTGGAGCCTTCGGCTGCCTTTACCCAACGCGCCTCTTCCTCTCTCCGATTTGGGGAACCAGGTGGCGAACAAACGGTTTCGCAATTTGCAACCAGTGCTGTGTGGCGGAAAACCTGCGTCGAGGTTAGCTTACATTTGTCGGAAGATTGCTCCCACTGCTGCATTCCGATCCAGTAGCTGCAGGATTTTCGCTTTTTTGAAAAACTCGAATGCGTAACAGCTGCAGTAGTTTTCCATTGTAGTTTTTTGATCTTAGTCGTCCTCTTTCGTTGCAGCTGTTGGTGCAGGAATTTGAACGCGCGATTTCGATGTTTGCAGTAGTTTTATTGGGTAGCGTTTTCTCATCGTCGTCGTCTTGCAGGTGAAGAAAAATTCAAGACCAGTGCACGCTGCAGGTGTTTGAAGTCTTTGGTTATGGCTTCTTTCAGCTTCTGCAACAGATTGTTTGGCGATATCGAGCAGCCATGGGGATGATAACATTTACGGTGTTCCTACAAGTTAGTTACGGGAGGTTCAAGTGAAGTGCCGCACGCCGTCAATGCCTGGATTCTCGGGGTTTTAGGTCGCGTTGGCGGCACGAGCAGCAGGATTGTGGGGATTGCGCTCGGTTTTAAACAATTGGGGCTTTCAAACAATTGGGGCGTCAATCCATTACATCGATCAGATTGGGCGCCACAGCGGTATTAACATTCATGATCTCGTTTCTGGAGGACACCATCACCAACGTTTACAGTTCCAGGGCGATAGATAGTATTCCGTGAGTGTGCAAGCTCAGGAGGGATCAGCAACGGCAACAATTTTTCGCCCGTGAAACCCACAATTGAGGCCATGGCCGCGGAGGTTTTCCCCACGCAGATCCACTTAGGCAGCTACACTCCCGATGCCAGCGACTCCGACGACTACGTCACCACTCTCCACTACATCTCCGACACTGACACAGACGGCTGCAGCGGCAACCACGCTTCCCCTCTCGTCCTCGGCAGCACCACGATCTCCATCCGCGAGTTTTGCAAGACCCCTACAGAGGACCCCCCAAGTCCCGCCACCACTGTCGCTCGTTCCAGCAGCTTCAGCAGCAGCGGGGCGACCACTCGGGGGCGGTGGGGCGAGATCGGGCACCAGTCGCGCAGTCGCAGCATCAGCCTCATCCGGCGCAACAGCAGCTTCAACCGCAGCAACCACCACGACCAGGACCGGGAGGCGTCCGCGCAGTTGTCGGGACTGGTGGCCTTGGTGTTGGCGAGTGTGAGGAGGTCAGTGGTGACGCTGTGTCGAGCGGTGGAAGAAGGGGATGAGTGTTCACTGGAGATTGGGTGGCCCACGGATGTGCAGCATGTCACGCATGTCACGTTTGATCGGTATAATGGGTTTCTCGGGTTGCCACAAGAGTTTCAAGTGGAAGTGCCCGGGCGGGTGCCAAGCGCAAGGTGCGTGCTTGTAGATGTCTACACTCAAACCTTCGTTATTGTCATTTGTATATCATGGCAGTCTAATATGGCAGTCTACAATCATGTGCACTAGCAACAAGCGTAAGGCTTGTCCTGGTAGAAATTTCCATCTTTTTGAAACACTGTCCCAAGCGCACGGTGCGTGCTTGCGGATGTGTTCGCTCAAACCTTCGTTATTATCGACTCCTCGAACATGACAGTCTAACACGACAAGTCTACAATCTTGCGCACTTGCCACAACTGTAGCACTCTTCTCACACTTTCAACTATGTCGCAGTGAAAAAGTATGTGTCCCCTGTTGGTAAGATTAAAGAGGTTTGAGTGTAAGTCCAATAGTGTACTGAGATGCTCATTCTCGTTTTTGGAAACGATCAATGGAGGCGAACAACGCTCTTTGCATCGAAGGAAAGAACGGTAGAACCGTAGAGGTGGATAACATAGCAGGAGGGACGAATAAGCTCTGACATGTTTATTGGTCTCCGAGGATTGAGGTTTGTTCTGGTCGAATGTTCCATCTTTTTGAAACACCGCTATCGTCTCGTCACTCCTGCGTGGAAGTTGGAATTGAGATAATTTAGCCACGAGTTTAGCTCGAATCACCAGTCAATCTGAGTGATTTTTGACACATAGCCCTCTCGGTGTTTGTGCCGGGGGTCAAACTAGGCTATTAATAGAAAATGCGCCTGGGGATGCTTGAAGTAGGAGGGAGGGGGCAAGCTTTGAAATGATGCAACGTTCTTGACGACCCAGTCTACCCAGTAGAGACATTCATCTTAGAAGAACCTGGTTATGGAATGGTTGGGTTGTGTGGTACCATGCATCCCCCGTTTTAGGACCGGCACTGTTGGGAGCCACCTAAATTTCTGGGTGACCACCTCTAATCATTTCCTTGATTGTGTCCTACCATGAGAGACATGAGGATCTGCTCTCATTTATTGTTGACAATCTTGACAATCTCGGACACTTCAGAGAGCTCTGTGGGACTTGAGAGATAATAGGAGGGGCGATATGCTTAGTGTTGTGAGACAGGCATTTTCATGCGTTCCTAGGGCGCAGGAGTGGCGTAAGCTAGATTCCGAGGATTGTGAATTTCAGCACCCTGACAGTCCGAGTTGGGCTTACGGTTTGGGTGGCTGCAGTCAGAGTGTGTTCGGCGTTTCGGCGGAGTCCATGCAATGCTCGTATGATCTCAACGGCAACAGCGTTCCGACCATCCTTTTGCTCATGCAGGAGCGCTTGTATCATCAAGGAGGCCTCAAGGTAGTCCCATTACCCATGCTCCTTTGACTGCTTCCCGTGATATTGCTTCGTGCTCTGTATGTGGCGCTTTGTAATTTTATAATGAAGAATGAGTTCGCCCTCTTCCAGGCTGAAGGCATTTTCAGGATCAACGCAGAGAATAGCCATCATGAACACGTCAGGGACCAACTGAACAAGGGCATTGTGCCCATGGACATCGACTCGTATTGCCTCGCCGGCCTCATCAAGGTAGCTCCTCGCACTCATAGTCACTAAAAGGTTTCCGGTTCACATTCCCTTTCTGAGCTTGAAGAAGCGCTGCTGCTGAAGCTTAAATAGAATTTGATTCATTCACGTACAGTAGAGGATACTATTTGCAAGCGTTTCACCAACATGTAGTAGTGTGCTTTCATTTGGAGGTCACTCAATAGAGCTTACCAGAGAGATCACATTGGCTACAGAAAGAGTCAGATTTCCTCACTCGACGTATGACGATTTCTTATGCAATCATCGAAAATGAGGTTGTAGACAATTATTGGGGGACAGTAGAAAATCCCAGTGGCCATGGACATTTAGCCAAGTCATGCTTGCACTTAAATTGCTAGTTGAGGCCAAGAAAGTGAATGTATAGATTAGTTTGCTGTTGGTAGCAGAGGTGAGTAAGAAGACGGGACCAGGTCCTTGACGGTTACAATTTCGTCCATCTCTCATTGACAACCTGAAGTACCTTACATCTAACCTCAAGTGCAAATTTGATTCCCTGCAGGCCTGGTTCAGGGAACTACCACAGGGCGTCCTGGATGAGCTCACTCCAGAGCAAGTGCTCGAATGTCACACTGAGGAAGACACTGTGGCTCTCGTCAAGCTTCTACCCCCTACGCAGGCTGCTCTGCTGGACTGGGCTGTGAATTTGATGGCGGATGTCGTCCAAGAAGAAGTCATCAATAAAATGAATGCGCGCAACATTGCAATGGTCTTTGCCCCCAACATGACTCAGGTAGGTCATACTGTAAACACCAACTTGGATGTGAGCCCTTGTTAAGGATTTTCGTATTAACAAAAAAGTCTGAAATCAGTGGTCTTTAATGGGCTCCGAAGTCCATATTGTGGATGATGAATAGAGTGCTTGTGGACGATGTTTTGTCCCAATAGCTTCTCATTCGTCCAAAGTGATGCCAAAAGCTCAGTAGATATCTTTCCTCGATGGCCAATTCGATCTAATAAAACATGAGTCGAGACGTGCGAGTAAAATGTGCAGAAACGCAGAAAAGGATTCAGGCGTAAAAGAGTTACGGACTGTGACATCGCTATGATACAGACTGCCTTCCCATTTACATATTGCTATGTTGTGTCTACAGATGGCTGATCCTTTCACTGCTCTCATGCACGCGGTGCAAGTCATGAACTTGCTGAAGACTCTGATCCTGCGAACCTTGAAAGACAGGCAAGAGTTGGTCCTCGGACAGGCCCAAAGGGAACCAATCCCGGGGGCTTCGGAAGGAGATGAGCCGGACAGTGCCTGTACCAATGTCATCGGAGAGGGGTGTTGCGACTCGGAACCCGCGGCGGAAGCTCCAGAAGTGGAGTATTCCAAACAGATAGTGATCCTCCCACCCAAGCATGCTGCGGAAGTCAAGGTCAGGAGTGGAAGTTTGGTGAACACGATTGACCACAACAATCAAAGGGTAGAGGCTTGGTAGGATGCACCATAGGAAATGAATACTAATAACAGAAAAAACAAATTGCTGAGGGCCGGGATCTAGTCATGAAAAAGCAAAGGGGTGTGCGTTTTGGCCATTTCCCATTTGAATGGTTATTACTACAGGGGTTTGTTTTGTATATATATCAGTCCGTCGGGGACGAGAAATGGTGCGAGAGGGATTTCTTTGCAATCAAATTCAAAGGAGATTAGGAGGTATTAGTAGCTATTGTATAATGTTCAATTTAGTAAAACTCAAAAGTTCTGCTCAAAGTGGGTGGCTCATCATATGGCCGAGATTGGAATGTTCTCGCTTCACAGTGGCCACTGAGGTTATATGTCAAGGTCACTCTGGCCTTGGTATCCTCAGACCTTTTCCGCCTTGCCTTTGGCTTCTGTACGTGCTTGCATTGGCGTAGGATTTGAATTCCTACTCAAGTTAATTCAAATCGTGCGAGATTTGCCAGTAGAACTTCTATATTGGATTATTTTCTACTACAAATCATTTTATTTTTGTGTGTAGTGGCTACTGGAAGAAGGACGTACCTTCTTTACCCTGAAGTCATTAAAATTCAAAAAATAAATTTTGTTCCAGTTGTAATTTTCATCTGTAGTTACATGCAGACAATTCGATTGGAAGATTCTGAATCTCTCAATGTCTTTTTTCTGATTACAGTAGAGTCGATGAAGAGCTATTTTGATTCTCACGCTCTCACAAACTGATTTTTGTTGAGAGTTGCGACACTGTGCTGCATGAGTTCATTAGTGCTCAAGTATAATAAGTTAGATTAACTGTAATTGCCGTGTGGATAGTTATTAGTATCTCTCATTGTGAGTTATTGAAGCACGTGTGACCCATCACACTCCACGTCACTCCAGGTACCAGGACTCCAGGAGTATCTGCGCAAGTCGAACGTGAGGCTAAGTTAAGAAAGCAAATAATTGGAAGTGACTCTTTGATCTCTGTGGAGGATTAACTTAACTATTTGCAGACTGCACGAGAGCTATAGTAACCACCAGCCCCCCCTTTTTTTTTACTTTTTGAGAAAGTGCCAGGATGGCGATCACTTAAAATTTGGTGAAGTATTGTATTTCTACATTCATCCATCTTTTGAACCAAAAAATACTTTTCAATTATATTCATACATTTTTTCATCCAAATTTGGCAAATTCATCCACATTCTAAATAGAAATGGAAAAATTATGGCGAAAAAAGATTACTTTTTTCTAGTGAAAAGTAGATATTTATTTTGAAATGGTGCAATCAGGCCTGTGGTGCCAAAAAAAAAGGGTTGGTAACCATACCTAACATGAAACACTCCTCAAAATTGACCCCCATTTTTTAAGGTAAATTGAATAGAGAGGATACCCCAAATGGTCCACATTGCATTACAAGGACAAGTGTGAGGTGGAGTTGGGGTCCATTTTGAGTATACTAAATAGGAAAATTAGGTTGCCTTTACAATTAAGTTGCCTTAAATCATGCATGATTTTATGGTTTCTCATTTTATTTTAAATGAGTTCAAAATTATATTTTGAATTCAAGATCAATTTCCATTTCATGCAATTTTTTGTGAAGAATATAACTAATGATATATCCACATCATTGAGTTAACCACAAAAATGAACTTTTGACAATCCTTTCACTTCGTATGTTCATATTTTTTGACTATTTATTCTTGAAACTCTTTATATTTATTTTTCAGAGATGAAATCTTTTGTCTTCTATAATTCATCAAAATTTGAGGGGGGTTTTAGGAAAAGTTGAAGAAAATTTATATCAAATACTAAATTAGCTAAATAAAGATTGGAATTTTCTCCACAAATGTATGTGATGTTGTAGAATACCACGGAATAAAGTAGTTTATTGAATCTTTTTGTAATTAGAAAATCAATAGATAGTGGAATAGTGGTTATAGGCACAAGTTTTGAATAGAAAAAAATATATCAAATTTTTGGATTTTTCAAATTTTTAATTTCTATTATTGAACAAACTTAAATAACTTTGTTTCAAAATTGAGAATAAATTTTTAAAAAGATCATATTTTTGCTCAAATTCACATAAAGAGCAAGGAGCTTAAAGATGCCAAAATACACTACACTATGATTTATGGATTAAGCCCATCTTTCTAAGTAGAAAAGTCAACACCACCACAAAGAGAGAAATAATTTCCAAGACAACCTTCTTGAAAAAGAGCTCAATTAAGACCCCAAACAAATTTGCATGAAAATTTATTTCTTTTTGTGATCTATAAGTAATAAATGTCATGTGAAGGCTATTTCTTTTGCCTCCCCAAATATTTTGAGGTTAATATTGTAAAGTCTTATCATATTTAGAAAAGATTTTTGCTTATTGGGGAAAGCTCTAGATTTTTTATTTACTTTTTGATGTTTTTCGTATAGTTCCTAATCACCACCTCCATCAAGTCAAGCTTTGTCTTGTTTGAATTGGAGTAATATTGCAAAAGTCAACAATGAAGTAAATATTATTATTGTTATATTTTAAAGTATCATTAACTTATTTCTTAAATATCAGATTTTTTCCTTAGGTTATAGGGCTATGCATTCTTTTTAAAACATTTGAAATGCAAGACTTCACCCTTTAATAATTAGAATTGAAATTTAACCTCATTCTTAAAATTCAAGTGTCAAGATCTTGCAATTGATAGATGTACATCAACAAGTGGAGGAGAAGTTCTTACAACTTTATCTACCAAAAAGAATAAGAAAGAACGAAAATTAATCTAAAATGAGTTATTGCATTTAGAAGTTGTAAAAGTAATTACAATTTTTTTCACTCTATGTTGTTTTTGATATTAAGTGGTTTGTCACAATTTTATTAAAAACCAATGAAAATGTTGTAGAATTTAAATTTAAAACACAACAAGAATTTTGCATTTAGTACGAGATTTGTTTTCTAAAAAACTGGCATAGCCGTGTTGCACATTTTAGCACTTTAGTGTTTGTTAATGAAACTTGATTTCGACATTTACAATGATTATTTTGCCTTTGACTAGAGTAACAAAATGAAGCTTCTCAAATCTTGTTTCTATTTTGTTTCAAAATTTAAAGAATTTCTTAAAATGAAATTTCTATTGTAGTTGGCAATTTGAAGTCTATAGTGACTTTTTTGAAATATAGAATGACAACAAAATTTGGTTTGGCATAAGCATTGACGAAGTTTGAAGTATTCTTAGTATATTTTTAAATTGATATGAATTTTCCTTACTTTCTTTACAAACATTCAAGATACTATTTCAACTTTTCACCCAAAATCACCAAAAATCTGCATGTATTGGTGATTTTTGTTGGTGTGTGTGTGTCCTTGGGTTGTTCATTACATAACTTCGCCTCTAACTTTGATCCTAACAGTTATGCCCTCCAACTCCTGACCCTTCTGCCCATGCGCTAACTAAAGGTAGAAATCTGATTTTGATAATTGAAAAGAAAAGGAAAGAAAACATTTTTTCAACGTTCTGGTTTTGTCCTGATTCTCCAATTGGAAATTCTAGGACTGATTTGCATTCCACACAATCCACAGAGATTGGCATGACTGGCTGGCATTTCAATAAGAAAATTGACTGCTGTTAGGAAAGTCAAGATGAATTTCAGAAATCAAGCTATATTCGGTGCAAGCAGATCAGTTTTAGATCGGGACTTTCCACATTTCCCTTCTATTGCAGAAACGGTCTGCCAGTAATAACAATAAAATAAGTTTTCCAGCTTGCTGTCTTCACTGCAATTCATCAGCGTCTCAGCGACGGAGTGACGGACTCCTCTAATAGCAGAATAAAATATAAAAATTGCATTGACTGGTAGATATTTGCAGTGATTGGTGGAGTCTCCAGACACGTTTTCCAGGAATCCATTATAGCCCGTCGGTCCTCCGAAAGTGGATACCAAATTGCGATCAACTGCCGATCCGTTCACAGCCTTTCACAGCCTGCTGCTTCTGTCGAGGAAGCCCAAACATGTGCGGTGGAACTCACCGATCCGAAGATCCGATGATCTGATGATCGGTGGGATGGGAGTCCGGTTCTTGTGGAGTACCAATCGATCGCATCGATCATTGGTGCCCGCGGTGCCCGCGACTCCACATGTAATAAGTCGCCTTGAGTTAATGGCTGATGTCGTCGTGTGGGTGTTGGGCAATAGGTTCATTGGTCCTAAACTTCATACAGTACTGTTCAGCAGGAGTGACGGAGGAAATCGATGTAACTTACTGCAATTTTCATCAAATTGGGATGAGCCAATGACTGCAGCCAGGTTCAGTTTGTAGATGAGCCGAAAGTATCGATTCCTGGAAACTCATGACCAAATCCACGGGACCACCGCTTGGTCATGGAATTCGGCAAGGATGCTTGCGCTCACTAGTGTTGTGCCGCAGCTATCGGCAAAATCAACAAATGATTGCACGTGGGGAGATTTGTTTTACCGTCGAAATGGTCTAATTTCAGTTTACTTTGGGCATCTTTCGGTACAATGCTCTGATCCCGTGACATAAGGTAAACCCTCCAAAATCGTCGAAAGAAGCAGTTCAACATAGTTGGAGGCACCTATTTCTTGAAGTACAAAACATTTTTGTAGTACTAGCAATTGAAAATGATGAATTTAAAATCAAAAAATAATTTTTTTGGATAAGTCATGTAATTGCTTTGAATTTTCAAAAGTAGAATTCCCTAGGCCACTTAAACCATCACATTGCTTGGTCATGATCGTGGAATTTAGAAAATTAGCCATCAAAAAATGATAGTTAAGTATAGGAACAACTTATTTGTACTTTTGGAGACACTTTCAATGTACGTCTACTTGTCATAAATGGTACACGAACATTTTTGGGTGTTTAATTGTATCTTAGCAATGAAGTTTTGTCAGAAAGGGTTTTATAACAAGTGCTGAATTGCAAGTATCTCTACTCAAATAAAATGTAAATTTTTTAATGACTTTTTCCATGCAATGTACATGACAATTTGCTACATAAACATTTTCTAATTCAAATATTAAATAATGGGTTACTATTTCTTTGAACAATCAAGTCTCATTTCCGTTGAGTTTTATAAGTTATGAAGTTTTGAATCCTTGTGCACCATTTCTTAATCTCTCCATATATCTAGAAAGATAGTCGAAAGTTAACCCTAAAACCTTAAAGGCTAGAGGGTGTTTTAAGAGAAAAAAGTCCAAACTTGCCAATTTTTCGATGCATTGTCCAAAGTAAAAAATGAAAACCTTTTTATATTTGAATTCCAACCTTACAAAAGTATGTTAAACAAGTAGGGAAATGTGTGGAAAAAGTTTAAGCACATTAGGCCATGTTGATTGAAGATTATAATGTTTAAGTTTAGAATTTTTTTTTCCCATTCTTGCAAAATAGGGTTAGCAAACTTCGAGCCTTCTTGGAATAAAAATTTTTATTTGCAAAAGAAATGGATATTTTCACCATTAATAAGTATATGAAGTTATATTCACTTTTGATAAATTTTAGAAGCAAACATGGAGTCTACCTTATCCTAAATCACCATGCAATGCAAGGAGATTAAGTAAATTGGCAACACACTAGTCATTTTTTGATGATTTCTTGTGCAATGAGTGAATATTTTTACTTAAAATCAAAATTATGGTAGAAATTTAGAGACAAAAATTTGTAATATGGCGGAAGAATTTAAAGAATTTTGACTTCATAGATTGTAAGATAATATATAGGGCTTGAAGCTAGTATAATTTTCTTTTCTTGAAACCACCTCAACATAGCTAATAAAGTTTGACTCCTCTTAGAAGGTGATTTGAGAACTAAATTTTGTTTTTTGGGGACAATTTTAAGTCACGTTTTATTAGTTACAAGCATGCCAAATTTCAAAAGTTGATGAGCATTTTTGCAAAAGATGCCCAAATTGTTCAACCTGCCAATGAAGTTTAGTGCAACATAAGTTTTGATTTTGACACCCAATTGGGAAAAAAATTTATATTCTACTAAGGTGGTATATGCTCACACTTGTGTCAAAATTTCGTGAACATCTGACCAAAATTGACTTCATAGGATCCTACTAGAATTTTCAATTGTTCATTCAACGAACAATTTGCCTTTTGGGGTTAAACAACATGGTGGCCTAAAAGAGTTGAATGGATGACTTTCCAAATCAATTTAGAAATAAAGAATGCACCTTTAGGTCCAAAAATCAAATATTTTTTGAACAACTATCTAGTATCTTTCTAGGATTAACTAACATAGGTTGTGTGCACCTAGAATCACTTCTTAAAAATTAATGGATTAATTACATTTCACATTGACAATTTGGGGTGCACATTCCTTATTGAAGTTGATTTATTGAATCTAAATTTTAAATTGCAAGCTACCTTGATATGATTGTTAACTAATATTATATAACCTTTCTCTATAATCAATTTGGAGTTCCAAAAATGAATGATAAAATTTGAATGTGTTAAAAGTGTGCTACAATCAATTGTATCTATTATATAGGTATTCTATAATCATGAAAGATTTTTATAATATAAGCACCTATTGTAACATGGGTGTATAGTCTTCTAGGCTCATGAGCTCATGATCATAGGCTCACATAATAACAACCCTCCCTCCTTTAGTATCCCTTCTCTTCAACAGAATAAACACCCTCAATACTCAACACTTATAGAGTAATTATGGCCAATGGAAGCAACAACTCCCTTGACTTACCATTAGATCTATTTGATGTTTGAGGTCTCAAGTAAAGAAAATAAATATAATGTCATGTCATGTGATATGTTGGGGTGCAAGCTCATGATGCATAATTTTAAAGATTTTTAGAAGTAAGTGGTGTGGCCCTATTTCATCCATAAATCACTTCCTAGATATCACTTTAAATTGACTACGTTGCAAATGCATTCTTTTACCACATTTTAGTTGAATAATCATGTTTTTCCTATGCCATCTACTAAAGTAAGGTCCATCAAGTTCAAGTCTACATACTATGATCACCACTCTCCTAGAACATGTTATTGTTTGGATTAAAGCCCATCTATTTAACAAAATGTATGTTTGATTGATGAAAATGTGGTGCTATTTGGGCCACATTTCCTTCCTAAATACAAATGGATTGTGTCACCTAATGTCTAGGGCTTATTCATGGAGAGAATTAGGCACTATTCTTTCTTACTTTTTTCATTAGAAAATGGTTAATTGAAGAGAAAAAAGGTCTCTACTCTTTAATTAAGGCCCATTTTTGAAGAATTGGCAATCAAGCATTACATAGTGTATGATTAAAATTAATAATAATATAAAATATTATTTAATGAGACATTCTTAAATCTAACTTGTCTATTGGCTTTGAGCATAGTCACATGCAATTGATATGACATGATCATTTAGTTGCATGCTAGTATTCTTTCACATGTTGTCGTTAAGAGAATAACTTAGAACATTGAAGGGACTAAAAATAAGCTTAGAATAAAAATTTAACTACTAAACATATTGATTCATTTCCTAATTTGAAGTTATGTGAAGATGTATCATAAAAAAGAATTTGGATCAATAATTTGGTATTAAGGGCAATTGAATGATATAACAAATGCACTAGTTTTCATTTTTTTTAGGACTTTCAATTTTTCAAATTATCACTTATTAAATTGAGACCCACTATTTTGAAAAAAAAAATGAATTTATACAAATAGATCATAATATACTTCACTAAAAATATTAAAAATTTGAAAGAAAATTTACTTTCATAGTTTAAATGAGGAATTTAGTAAAAGATTGGTGCATTATTATACTACTCAATTCATTCCAAATTCAAAAAAATTAAAAGAAAAGTAGGTTGTAAATGGAATTATTAGCTCTAAATTTTTCCAAAAGAGATCTTTGTGAAATAAAAACATCAAGTACATCTATTTCTACCTTTAGGTAGTTGAATTATTTCTAAATTTATATATTTTGATGATTAATTATTTATCTATATAAATAACTTTTTGGATGATTTAAATTTCTTGACGTGGTTAGAAGAAAAAAAATATTTACTTGAATTATATAATAAAATTCCAAATATAGAATTGAAATTGGATCTTTTCTTCTTGGAAAATTGGGATTCTTTAGGCAAATTGTTATTATATGAGAGGTTTCAAAATTATTTATCTTCAGAGTAATTTGTTTTGGAAAATTAAAATTTCTAGAGAATCTTTGTGAAAACAGAAATTTAAATTTTAGACTTCTAAATTTTGTAATAATTAAATGCAAAATATCTTTTAAAGGATTTAGAAATCAAAATGTTATCAAGTAGACAAGAGTGTTCGTTGAGTGCACAAGAGTGCACAAAGAGTTGTCTAAGAACTATTGGACCATAGCTTGCAACCACCTTTGGTTTATGAACAAAAGTTGCAAATTTTGAATGACATTATGAATAAGGATAATTTATTTAAAGATAATACGATTTACCCTTTCATTACAAGGTGACTCGTTTACTTAGGTGGATTTTTTTATATAAAGTGGTGCATGGGGTTGTAAGTAGATTGAAGGTGTTCATAATATGAAATTGTTTTTTTAAAAAGTGTAGTGAGTATATAAATGAATAAAATTTTAAAATATTCAAGGTTTCTATAACCTTAATTCACTAGAAGAAAATTGCATTGCAGTTTTGTTGAGCTAGCTGAAACTCTTTGGAAATTCTAACAAAAAATAAAAAATCTGTGTTGACAGAAATGTAGTTTTCAGAAAACTACTTTTTGTCAATGCAGTTTTCAAAAAATATCAACTTGCTAGCTCAATATAACTATGATGCAGTTTTGTTCTAGTGATTTTCAATGAAACTTTCTGAAATTTTTTCATAAGATAGAAAAGCTTATTAGCTTCATGGGAATATGATTTTTATTTCAATTGTTTTTGAGTAGCAAAAATTATACCACAATAAGCCCAAATTTCAACTCAATAGGCAAAAAAATAAATCCAAAAAAACTTGAAACAAAATAATATTTTTTCCTTATAAATTATATTTTTGTCTACATGTGAAGCTTTGATTCATTCCATTTGGATTGGTGATGTGAATGTTATGAACAATCTTGTTTTTCGGGCAAAATGAGCATCTTCTTGAAAAAATCACTTTAGGATTCATTTTTTAATGCAATTTTCACAATTTTTCAAAAAAATTTGTTTGATAAGGTTAAGTTTGATTGCTAGAACAATCCGACCATTGGGATTATTGTGTTTCAATCCTATCTTAGAGCTATTAAGGTGATACTACCTTATTGCATTTTGTGCCATTGATAATGTTGTGTTGTAAGGTTCAATAAATTTACAAATTGCCTATTCTACCATTCAATTTTTTTGCATAGTATAGAAAAGAATTGAATTTTTTTGTCTTTCATAATTAACACAATATTCTTATGCAATCCCAATTAAGCATACCAAATTTTAGTTTCGAAAAAGAAAAATTTCATTTTTGGTAAATTTCTAAAGTCAGTTTTCATTGTTTCACATAATATTTTGTTGAAAACAATTGGTGTTGAATTTTTTTAATTTGATTGCATAGATATGTAGGGGACATCTATATGTACATCTTTTATACTCAAAAAGATTCATTAAGTAACATAAATGTAATCTAGGAAAGGTTCAATGTGAGGTCATATGACCAGTAACTAATTTTGTAAATTGTAGTATAATGGTACATTTACCTTGCTAAAATCTAATTACAATAAAAAGATACCTATTTAACAAAATTAGGGCAATGTCACCCCAACATTGAAATCTCTATAGAGGGAATTGTGAAACTTTTTTGGAGATCCTTGTTGAAGGAAAGATGTGCATATGGATGTTTCTTACATATATCCATAATTGAATTTAAAAAAATTCATCACCTATGTTTTTCCATGAATTGTCATGGAAAACCATGAAAATCAAATGACAAAATTCACCAAAAATGGATTTAAAAACAACAATTGACATTTGGTATGCTTGATTGGGATTGTGTAAGAAATGAATGTTTATTATGCTAGCCAAAAAAGTCAATTGTACTCTATACTATTATGCAAACTTCTTTGAATGGCATAATAAGCAATTTGTAAGTTCCAATAACCTAACTATAGTACTTAGGAAGAACTTTTTTGAATTAGAAAGATTTCTCTAATGCAAAAGATCAGGCAAGAAGTGGAGGTGATTAGACAAATTTGAAGGAAGAACTCTATATTATGATTCATTTACGAGAGTTGTAGCATTTCAAATTCAAAGCTACATGCTATTTCTTGCCGAACAATGCCTAATTTCATTGTCTTTGCCATTTGTTGTATATTTTTTGCAAGGAGTGTACATTAGTATGTGAGTCAAAAGGTTTATAAGAGGGTTAATTATTTGTAGACACAAATTGTACACTATACTTTTTCTTCAATCTCATTATAACTAGAAACGTACTCTTGAGTGACAAAAAACCCAAATAAATTTTACACTTGGCCGGTTCTTAACTTGTTTTCAAAGTAATTCAAAGCTGGTACATGTTCATGGACTTGTGTCTATGTCTTGTTTTTGGTGCTTTGTTTGGGCGAGATCATTGTGAAGTATTCATCAATGAAGACTAGGAGATGAGTCGTAGACTAGGACTGATGAGATCTTTCTTGTCCACGTGAATGCCATGGCAGTCCAACATGGAAATCAAAGGCAGCTGGTTGTCAAGCTCCTTCGGGGACTCCAAAAACAACACGATGTTCTCAATATCAAGATCCGGTAGGTCGTGAGGTGGGCTTCTCCATCCACTCTCTATTGAACTTTTGGTTGCTGGAGTTGGAGTTCCATCTTCGTAGTGTTCTGTCACCAACAAGGATTTAGATCTCTTGTCTTCATGGTTGCTTTCGTTTGGTGAGTCTGCTAATTCCAGAAACAAGGGAGGGGTCCAATCCGTCGATAGGTCTTCAAATTGCGCTACTTCCGTGACTTTTACTTCCATTAGGTCTTGCTTGACAACGATTGGGAATTCAGGCTTCTTAAAGGGGTTTGTTGGAAGCTCAACAACTGCCAAAACGTAACAAATCATTTACTTCAAGCATTCATCTTTGTTTTGTAAAGCAAATAGTAATTGCCCTATTAATGTTCACCCAACCTCAATCTTTAGGAAGAGAGGCCCTCTTGGAGGCACTGTAACACCTTAGGATTGGCCATGATGCTGACTCTCCTCAATCTCTATATAAAGATGCAATAAGAGGAAGGTTAATTTGGGGTGTTAATTAAAAAAGATAATGGTGGAAGCAAAGGTTCTATTAAAGTTCTACCAATGCTCACATGCAACCATGCATAATCTTGAGCTTATTTTAGGTGGTGGTGACAAAGACTACTAGAAGAAGATACGTGGTGGTCTCTCATTGCTCACCATGCTATATTATTGTCTACATAGAATGTTAGACTTTTGAGTCGTTTTTTTGGTTGTCATTACAGTTGAAAGTGAGTTCTATCACCTACTCGAGCACATGCTCTAAAATGCTATGGTTATGATGTCATATTGGAAGTATAATATTCATTTTGGGAATCATAATTCCATGCCAACATAGGAATAGGACTGAGAAATTTTGCAATCAAGAGCAACAAGAAAATCTTACGAATTAGTGGGACAATGGAGAGGGGAGGCAGCTTTCCTTTCCGTGGCTCAGGAGCTAACACAATCTTGTGTGTGTTGGCATCCTCAAGCTCTTGCAACTTCGAATATTGCTGAGGTTGCTCCTCTGTCAAGGCATGATCATTTGTAGGTTCCTGCTTAGATTGGTTCTCTTGGAGCTCAGGAGTGTTTTCCAACATAAGCGATTCACCAGCATTGTGTTCTTCCTGTAGTGAGGTACATATAGAATAGTCATTTCATTCATGTTTTGATGACGACGTAGAGGCTATGTATGTTTTTCTTTTCTTTGGGGATAGTAGGGGTTACAATGACTTACAACAACATCGATGTTTTGCCATAGGCATAAGGTGAATTCTTCTCTCAAAACTTAACATCTACAATGATTGTCTCATTTTTAAACTACGTTCTAGATAATGAAAGGCATGGCATGCGTGACCTCTCTTTTACTTTTGGAGCTAAGTTAATCATTTTCCTCTTGTGACTACAAAAGAAAAGTTCTTTTGACATTTACGTGAGCTTCCTTATTCAACAACACTCTAAAAGGATTTTTGAACGAGGCAAATTTCTAAGAGGTTCGTGTCAAGAAAGTCATTTCCCAACCTATGTACAAACATTAGGTTTAGTGGAATTTCCTCATTTGTTTAGATTCTTACGTTACATGCATGTCCATACAGATTGTTTTTTGCTTGGAAATCAATAGCATGAAATGCATGCGTTTTGAACCTGGCTTATAATCCTTAACGAAGGTCTTAGAATACAAGAGCAGCTTACGTCCAGGTCGATGATCTCTGCCTTTCGCAAAGGGGGCTCCCAATGGATGGGCTCCGGCCCTGAGATCACTGCCACATGCCCGACCTGCACTCAATACATATGCCACTTGATGGTCTTTGATGATCCAGATCAAATTCGAGGTGATCCTTTTGGATCATTTAATCAATTAGTACAAAGTAGGACAATGGGTAACCCTAGATTTATGAATTGCAATGTATCCCAATAGGGTGACCTCCATTAGCAAATAGTATATTCATCCCAAGTTCATGGCGATCAAAATACATAGTTGCATTTTGTGGTATAATAAATTCACACAGTAACCAAGTATGTGCCTCGAACTTGCACCACCAAATTTGTAAGGAAAAGGGGAGATATGGAAGGATTGGTGGGATTTACCCTAGTCGACGACAAGTCACCACCAAGGAATTGTTGTGTCATTACAGGTCCGACACTCATAAGGGCTTGCAAGATCACCGATTCGGACAATACACCAAGTGCACAACATTGTTCACTTTGGTCTGGTAAAATCAACTCTCCATCATCAACGGCCAAAATGGCCTCAACTCGTTCTTCTAGTTTTTCATATGAGACAGCTTTCTCACCACTTAAAGCAGCTAAGGCTGTTGTTTGGGATGCGTTGTTGTTGTCTTCTTCAACAATGCTCATCTTCTTTGGAATTTCAGTGCTTGGGTCAAAGTCCTCATCCCCATCCTTGTCCTCATCACTAGATAGGGACTCGTTGGGTGTGCGGATGAAGACCGAGGGTGGAGAAGAAGTATTGTTGAGTTCAACAGAAGAGATGATGTTGTTGTACAACGAGCATATGCATTTGGAGCCATCCAGAGCACAAGTAATTTCGTTGGGTTTTAAAGCTATAGCTTCTTTGTCTTTTAGGTGGAGTTTGTTATGGCCATGAGATTGCTTGGACCGGGGTTCTGCAACATCTTCTTTAGATGCCCGACATCCCATGGTGGTCAAAATGTTGCTCGTATATTGGGCATGAAGGGTCAAAGTATTGTGCAAGCCATGTGATCTTCACGACAAGCACATTTGAGAGCCATGAAATGACAAAGAGAAGTTGGCTTGCCTCTTGATTGCTACTTGAGAACTGACAATCTAAGCTTCGAGATTAGACACGGTTCAATTCCAAGAAGAAGTTGCTTTTATGTCTTTCCATATATGGCAATGACATTCAAGGAGAGCCAATTTGATTTTGGTATTTACTTCACGGTCTATGCCTTGCTTTTTGATTTTGATGAATATGGACTATACATCCTTCTTCTAGAAATAATCAATGTTTGCAACATCCATGCAAAACCGGTACTAGCATTGTGCTCAATACTTTATCATTGAGGTTCACATTTACAAATTTGTTGAATGTTGAGCTTGTGGGTCAATCTTGGATTGGTTTCTGCTAATTTCATCTGAAAATGTGGCCACGAATTGCTTGTGTTGTTTCATCTTGTTGGCTTTTGCAACAACTACGCAGTGTCCCATTGACATGATCAAAGATCTCAAATGGCCATTAATGCAATCTCAAGATGAAAGAAGATGCCATCATTGATTGATGCTGTGTATTCACTGTTTCAGCATTAGTCT
This sequence comes from Straminergon stramineum, assembly GCA_963920665.1. Taxonomy (NCBI): domain Eukaryota; kingdom Viridiplantae; phylum Streptophyta; class Bryopsida; order Hypnales; family Calliergonaceae; genus Straminergon; species Straminergon stramineum. The sequence goes on from OY987266.1 coordinate 11,081,295, forward strand.
ATGGGAAGCAGTTCTGAGAGGGTCAGAGGAGACGGGATGAGAAACTTGAAAGGCATGTATGTTGAAACCGCCTCATCTTCCTTCCGATGATCAAGGGGCCAATACAACCCCAGGTTGTTAAGGTTGAATCCTTGTTGTTTCCAATGAATTGTCAGATGAAGGTTTCCAAACGACACTTGTATGCCTTCTTGATGCAGTCCTTGATGTATTATTAATAGAGTCAATTATGCTTATTCTTTCCTTTTTGTTAGGCTTTGAATAGTCACCTATACCATTGAGAACCACCACAAATTTTCAAAAGCAAACAATGAAATTTGAAGAGTTTAAATTTATTTATAAATTATTTAAAAATTTACAACATGATAAATTAATATCATTAAAATTTTAAATCATGAAAAATTATTTTCCATTTTTTCTTGAATTTTTTTTAATGTGGGAATTTTTAAGTATATTTTTAAAAATAAAACATTTCACAATATTGCTAATTTAAAAAATCTAAAAGAATGAGGTTTTGAATTTAAAGAGGCTTCAACTTTTGTTACAAAAGAGTATATAACTTATCATTTCAAAAAACTCAATGCCCTTAAAAGTGATGTTTGGCAAAGTAGCTACAAATTGTTCAAACAAATTAGCGCTACAAAGACATAAGCATTGATAAATTTCAATGACAAGATGAATTGTAGAAGAATGGAGTTCGATTCTCATATTTTAAAATTTTGTAGAATTAATTTTTGAAATTTGAAGTAGAAAAGAAGATATCTTAAATTCTTCTTAACTTAAAAAATGTTCAACACGTATCTATATACCTAAAACAATGCCCAATGTAACATTCATCTAACCCCTGTAGGACCAAGGCCATTTTTCTGTCAAAAACCATTCAAAATTGCTATTTCTGCTATATTCAACCAAAAAAATAAAAAATAATTTTTTTTATTCTAACCATAGGATCTTGTAGTTTACTTGTTTGAGATCAAGTAGTAAAAATTTCATGAAGTTTGACCTAACAAATTGGAAGAAAAAGTTATTTCGAATACAAGCCTACAAGTTTAGATGATTTTGATTGCATTGTGTTGAAATTTTTTGCACTATGGACTTTGAATTAAAAAAGTTTTGTTGTGAAGAATTGAGTTGGAAGTCTAGGAAAAAAATTGAAAAAAACCCTAGATTTTCATTCTTTAAAAAATTGTTAAGTAAAAGTAGGTCCATGATTACAAGAAAAAATAAATCATTAAATTGAGCAAGTGTCATACAACTATTATTGTATGTTGAAGAACTATTATTTTTAATTACAATCTTACAAAAAATTATAACTAAAGGTTGGTGACATCTAAGAACATTATTCAAATATAATGTACAGAAGATTTGTGAGGTCAAAGTTGAATTGGTAGATTTTCTAAAACAATGTCCTAATTTCAATGTCTTCATGTCGACTAATATACAACAAACACCTATTTCTTCTTCAGATTTTCTAGGGCATGCTTCTTTGGACATGCATAGTTTTTAATAATATACATAGTGACCAACCTTTGAATCAAAGTGTTCATTTTTTCCAATACAAATGTTTTAGGTGTCATCAAATAGAATCCAATATTCATGCAATACTATTATTGTATCTCAAATTCAAAAGTTTCACTTAATTCACATGTACAAATAGTTGCCTCAAATGTTCTACTTCTATTCATGAGAGCCTAGAAGTGTTTTATATACATCTCTTATCAGCAATTTGGAAATTCATAATTCATTCACAGTATTCAAAAAGTAGAAAAGAAGAAAACCCAAGAATTATCTTGACTTCTAATAAGATCCAACAAAAATTAAGCAATTTAATAACAGGAAATTTCTCAATTGCTTGTTTGGGTTCAACTGAGTGCAATTGACTTACAAATTTCACCATGTCCATAAATTTCATGCCTACTTGCAAATACTAGTACCCTCATTTATCCTAATAATGTTACGCTAATTCTCCAAATTCACACTATTTTAGTGTAGATATAATACTACCCTCCAAATTACCACCAAAATTCGTAGTGACTGATTTTGCAGGTGACACTAATAGGATAAATCAGTGCAGTCAACACTGCACTGATATTCCAACCCAGTGCAAATGAAAAATTTTAAATACTAAACTGAGCATCAATCGCTGAATAAGCTCATAAATATACATTAAAGGTACTGAAATAATATTAGTGCCGATTGTCATGAAAGAATAGTATCAGAGGGCAAAAATTGGGACAAATGTAACAAAGAAATATGTACGATCATAAGAATGAGTAGGTAGATTTGGACGGGGGAAATGAACGTGGCAATCACTCAACAAGTGATTTATCCTTTCTAGTTTGTTAATGCAGTTGGAGAGGGAGTTGTGGGGCTTGTTGACCTACTTTCGAAGGCAACAATATCATTAAGAGCTTCATCTTGATTTTACGTCCTACGGAGATTAACCTTTCATGTCTGCGGAACATCCAGTAGCGCAGAGAGAATTTCACCCATGGTGCGAGCATCACCGTCGCTGCTATCGGAGGACTCTTTGCCTTCAAGAACTGCAGCATCCAGGACCAGCTTCTGTTGAGCAATCTTGTATATGCTTTCATCTACGGTGTCTTTTGTCACGAGTCTGCAAAAAGACGTGCAAAAATTTTCAGTGGAAGGATTAACAAGAAAAATACACTGAGGTTTATATGTAGAAAAAAAGCCTAGAATTATGAAACATCAAAATATGGTACAGCTGAAATTCTTGAAGAATCAAATGATGAGAATTCCTATGGGGCAATAGACACAAACCGGTATATAGTAACAGGCTTCGATTGCCCAATCCGGTGACACCGATCCTCTGCCTGCCGATCCATTTGAGGATTGAAGTCCAAATCATGTAAAATGACTGTATCTGCCCCTGTAAGATTAAGACCTTGGCCTCCAGCTCGAGTCGAAAGAAGAAACACAAATATGCTGGGGTCATTGTTGAACTCGTCCACTAGACTTTGACGATCACTTACTTGAGTACTGAAAGAGACAGAATGCAATGACCCAGATTAATTCACATACCGGTATAAAGAAGCCTCAAATATCAGAAGGGGAACCCTGGAAGAAAAAGCATCCAGATATTAACAGTGAAGCAGAGTGCATAAACTAGTACCTGCCATCCAAGCGAGTATAGGAAAACCCCATAACATCAAGAGCCCATTCCAAAATATCCAGCATATTTGTCCACTGACTGAATATCAAAGGACGGTGACCGCCCTCCTGCAACTTGGGAAGAAGACGTAACAGGACCTGCAGTAACGATGGCTATGTGAGGTTCACGAAAAATCCTGTTTTGCCCACAGAGTAGACAACCACCACATGCAAAGCAGATCGACACACATACGGCAGTAAACCTCACCTACAGCATTAGTACCTATCATGAAACCCAAGCACGTAAGTGCATCATTAGCCACAACCATAACGTTTCTTGGTTACCCACTCTGTACGAGGAACTTGAATAAAATTAGAGAATTCGAATAAGTGACCAGAAGATAAATGCACCTGGCACTTCGCAGAAGCTAGTACGTGATCATCCGTAAGCTTCCCTTGCCCTCCCGCAACACCTCCATACGAAATACATAACTAGAGAACAGCAGAAAAGAAATTTGTCAATAACTGACAGAACTGACTAAACGATGGAATATGCAGCATACAGGAGCACTTGAACAAATTAATAGAGGACAATGAGGACACTGAAAAATAACCTTATGAAGCGCGAAGTCACTGTAAGTACTCAATTCGTCCTCCACCCGCTGCAAATCGCATTCGTCTCCAAAAACTCCTAGTGGGTGATATTTCTTGGCCAGTTTCTTGACAGTCTCGTCAGAATACAATCGGCGGATCAATAAGGGATGATTTCCAAGCTGTAACCACAAATAACAGATGTTAAGGATTCTCTTGCCATGAGTTAAATCAAACTGAGAAGTATCTTTTCAAAACCGCATAATATCTCCAGGAGGTGTAGAGAAGAAAATTTAGAATCTTCTAGTCACGATTAGTATCTTCATAAAATTACTACGCAGTAAAAACTAGAAATAAGTTTCTGGCGAGCCTAGCTGCAACATGTCAACCACAAGCATAGCGAAGTGCATGATGTTTGATAAGGTCCCACGACATTGACCGTAAAATGGTGAGTCATGACTTGACCCACCTTCCTTAATTGAGTAAAGATGTTGGTCACTTGTCGACGGGGAAGGACGTCTACTAAGCTTTTTGAGGATTTCTTTGAAGATCTAGCTGCACGAGCTGCCTCAGCAAGAGCTCTATACTCATTTACTGCCTTCTTGTAGGCAGCCGCTTGCTCATCTAGCATTTCCACACACTCAACCTGCAGTTGCAGAACTGGATCTGTTAGCTCAAAAACATAGCAGACTTTTTATAGAACAATAAAAGATCACGTTTAGGCAAGAAACCAAGTGCATGTCTCAGAGACATCAATAACAATTGAGAAACGAACCTCCTGAATCTTTGATACAAGCTGGCGCATAACATCAGTTTTCAATCTCCGTAATACAAACGGTCCAAGTATGCCTTTGATACGAGTCATCAAATTCGTATCCTGCACAACAACTCCTGAGGTGACATTCCTGGTTCCAAGATATTGATCTAAATCAATACCATTTGTGTCGAACACATCAGGCATCATGAACTCCAGAAGTGACCAGAGCTCCTGCCAATCAAGACAAATCCACATAATCATGTTCATACTCACTATGAGCTTGTCCGTAGCCCACTTATTTGAAATGTTAATAACAATACTATTAGCGACTGGTACAGGACGATGAGGATACTGATATCAATACAGGCACCTTTGTGTGACCCTAATCCATGAATCTTCAAAGAGAAAAGAAACTTCTGTACTCTTTTTGAGTAATTTGTTGTTAGTTGCCAGTTTCTTTACTCTATTGTCTCTGCCAAGAGTATGAAAACTTCTTTACTCAATTCTAACTTCTTTTAAATTAAAAATATGGCAATTATCAGAAAAGTTATTTGATACCTGCAAGTCGTTCTGCAGTGGGGTGCCAGTCAGCATAAGTCTTTGCTTTGCCTTGTGGGCTATATCTCGCAATTTTTTGCTGCGAAAGCTGCTTCTGTCCTTCAGAAGATGAGCCTCGTCCATTACAACACAGCTCCAATTCCACTTTTTCAGAAATTTGCGGTCATCCTTAGTCTGAGCGCTGCGAAGAGACCAGAAGGATAAATCAAGAAAGACCGGAAGAAACATGCTGAACAGCATTTCCCGTAATAGACGCAGTAAAACGCAACATCAACTCAAAATTTCAATTTAAAACTACTGCAGATTATGAAGGTTTGAAATGTTCTGTATCAAGTAGACAAACCTCTGTCTTTCAAAAAGAGAGTAGCAAGTCAGCATCACGTTGAATGGTGCAGGTCCCTTCGATTTGGCTACATACTGAAGTTTCCTATTTAGAGAAACCCTCCCCGGACCATGGTAAAGTTCCACCTTAAATGCGGGACACCACTTCTGGAGTTCTCTTTGCCAGTTTTCTAAGAGAGACGCAGGTGCAACTAGGAGATGTGGACCAGCATCGCCATCAAGATGTTTCAAGAGAGCTAGATATGCGACTGCCTGAAATCGCAAAAAAAGTCAATATCACGTGTGAGAATTGACTCCCCAAAGAACTGTCTGAAGATGCAGAACTTCTAACACAAGGTGAACAAAAGATATAAACAGAAATAAAAGTGCAGAGTAAAAGCTTTCTTAAGTATTAAAATGACACGTTTAGGAGACTAAAAAAATTAATACTGAAAGGGAAAATTGAAGCAATCAAACATAGGATAAGGTTGATGAGAATCATCACGTGATGTAAAGCACGTTTGGTAACATTGTTCAGATTCCTTTTCTAAGCATATAACCAACCCCAAAATAATCCTTATATTCCTAAAATACAGAATTTAAACCTGTACAGTCTTGCCAAGGCCCATTTCGTCGGCAAGTATAGCTGTTACACCACAAACCCTGCATCAGCAGACTGCAAGAATAAAATCGGAGTTGGAAAATGAAGCTCTCCATCAAAGTCTGTATTCATCTGTGAACACAGAATGTAATATTCCAACGACAGAAGACAAGTGAACAAATGAACCCGTGCATGAGCTACATAATTTCAGGAGATAGATTTGAGTAAACTTTACCACCCCCAACATGTTTGCGGTGAAGTAGCAGCATGAAGTTGACACCAACAAGCTGATACGGCTTAAGCATTCGCTGCGTATCATTCTCAGCAATTCCACAGGCTGCACATACATCGCCCTAATAACATGCATGAAGTGATGTCAGAAATTGATATTCAAATATCAGGCTCCCAAGCTACATAAGCCTCTACAGTACTAAATACTTATATGAAGTACTAATCAGGGGAGGAATGATATCCATCTCCCGTATCCTAAGAAACACCACACGGGTACCACCAAAACGTGCTCAAGAAGTTCACACCTTGAACCTGGATATAACAAAATTCCCTCCACATCATGTTGTGTTCAATAATACCAGCAGAAGACGAAGAGATTTCCACATTAGTTCACAACTTGAGTCCATCAGACCTATGATTCGTTACTTTCTGTTTTAGAAAACAAGCCTTAGGAAACTTAAGAGTAAATATGTAAACACTTCCACGATTTTGCCTTCTTTGAACTCTCAAAGGACGTAATAAATTACACCACATTCTCTGCTTCCGCAATAATTAGTGACTAGTTCGTGAAGGAGCCTTCTAACGTACCTGGCTCACAATTTTCGCAGCTGCTACATCGACTTCTGCATAACGATCTTCGCTTATAGCATTTTCACTTGAGCCGCTCGCATGCAGCTCTTCCCGCAACGACGCTGCAATCAGGTCACACCTCTGCAGGGTGATTGTTATTGGATTAACTTCTTCCTCCTCTTCTTCATCAGAGTCTGACAAAAGTTGGACCTGACGGCTCCGCCCACGACCTGGCTGGTACTCCATTTCCTGTACCCTTTTTGCTAGCGCTTCATCGTCCGCACATTCAACAGCTCCCTCTCTTGTAGTATGGTTACCACCAAACGATCCCTTCTCGTCAGGCTCGTCATCATCGCTGTCCTCGATGATTTGATACCGTCTCCGCCTTTTGTTTCCGTTCCCTTGTTGAAAGTTCGTAACCTGAACAATAATAAAGTATATTAGATCTCTCTCCCATGAATCAGTATTACATGGACCAATACAAAATTATAACTAGGTGCAATGGAGCATAAAAAGAGAGCAACTATCTGCTGCATCTATCACCAGAAAGCCTCCATTCATTATACCGTTGCAGTCTTCGTTAATATCACATCTTCGTCGTCTTCTAGCGATTCGATTGGCCGCTTTGCCATATTAGACTTGCGATTAAAAGCGAAGTTGTCCAGTTCCGCCACAGACTTATTCTTGTCAGAATTATCTGCAGAGGAAGTTGCAACTTCGAAAGCTTTCCCGTTCGTGCTGCCATTCCCATTCGCATGATTGGATAAATCAATCGAAAACGCTTTGTTCTTGTTAAAATATCGCGATGCACTCAAAGGCATGTACTCTTCATCATCCGAAAGCTCCTCAATGCCCTTCATTGTAAAGCGTTGATGATACGTTGAAGCCTACACAATGCGTCAAGAACAGGACAGCTCCCATCAAAGATACAAATCCAGTGCTCAAAAGATTCACAGCAACAACGCTTCCTGAGCAGGCCATGGTCCTCAATTGCACATGCTTTTGAAGCAAGAACTATTTTTAACAGCGCACGCCTAAGCAGAAAACCAAAACTTCGACAACAACCGATTACACACACACAGTACATCAAATTGAGCGCATGAGAATATAAAACAAGAAAATTAATAATTACATGATTGAGAAAGATATCAACAGCTAGAGTTCCAAATGGCACATCGCATCATCTAACACAAGACAAAGGGACACACACTAAACGCAAAATTCTCACCCTCAGAATCCGAACGAACTCGTTTTACAGCACGGAGCTCCCACTCTGCCTCTAGTCCAAAATCACCATTCGATGCAGCTACAACTCTCAGAAGCTGCCATAAAAAGACAAAAAGCTAAGCTACCCCGAACTCCTCATCCTCACAAAGATCTGGCAAACATCACATTCCGCATCGTCACCAGGACATAAGGACTGGGAAAAACAGGGGAACAAAGCACTGGAGCCTCCAGAGCACTGCGACAAACTTCACATGGAAGCTTTCACTTGCGCAAACGCATGCACACTCGCAGATCCGTGGAGCCTCTCCATAGTTTGGATCCGTGCATGGTTACAATCGCTGGAGCTTCTTCTCAACCCTAATCTAGGTCAGGTTTGTCGTACCCTCGCCAAATTGCGTGCAGATTTTCGAATGACAAGCCATTGAGCAGGATTAAGTGACAAAGAAATTCAACGACGACGACGGAGAAATCGATTTTGAACGGACTGATGGGACAGTCCAAGGCTTCGAGTTCATTCAATGCTTGAAGAAACAGGGAGTCGACTTCGAAACCCTAATCGAGAGTCCTTTTCCTCGCCGTGCGGGCATGGGGATTCGATGCTGCGCTGATGTGTGATGGGTAACCCCTTTCCTAAAATTAAGGCTAAATTTTAGGGGGGGCATTTCACGTGGGAAAAGGATTTTCAACTTATTTATAGTTCAATCAAGCTTTGGGTAAATAACTTCTGCAATTGTTTCATCAAATCATTGTTTAATGCTATACACATTTTTCTCAAGTAGGTACTTAAATTTTCAAGAAAGATATTTCATTGAAAATATTAAATTAATGAATGGTGAATATGATCATATTCAATTATTTGTTTACAATTGCCAAAATATAGTGTTATTTTGAGGCCTAAATTTTTTCCAAATCAATAATTCATTTTTTAATTATTTTATGGAAACTTTAGTTCACTTGTTTTAGTATATATTTTCAAAATTTTGCAGGAAAAATCTCAAAATATTTTTAGGTAATTATTTAAAATTGGAAAAAAAAAAGTTTTTCAAGTCCTTTTAAAAATAATATTTCAATGTTTGTGTCCTGTAAATTTTGAATTTTGATACTTGTCAATCCAAAATCTCTCCTTTCAATTTGGAATAAAAGGTTGGATTAACATGCAAGCCTTAGTAGGAGTACTTTTATGTATATCTAAAACATGAGGTGAAAAAATTGAAAACTTAGAAGAAAAGGACACCTCCAATGAGCCTAAAAGATATGCCTTTGTTGCTTACAATTCAAACCATTCATCTAATCAATCAATGAGAGAAATAAAATAAAATAAAATATATATGAAAGGAAAAAAGAAAACTTGTTCCTAACTAATATAGGAGAATGGAGATAGGTGAAGCTGAACTTACCATGGTTGAAAAAAAAAGGCAACAAACCTCCTTCCACTCAAATGGACATCATGGGCTTGTCTTAAGTCCAAATTTAGATTCACTTAACTTTTTAGAACCTCAACAAGATACATGTGCTTTCAAAGGTTTCAACTTATAATAACCCTTATGCAATATGTTATGAGTATCTAAAGTCACAGCTTTTGCATTCAAATGAAATTCACCTAGTCAACAAGCCTAGGAGTTCCTTTGAGTTCTCAAATTGCAAGAACTTAGCCACAACAAGCTAATGTGGCCAAGCGATGGCCACATCAGATGATAATAAAATATGATTTCTTTGAAAAAAAATAATATTTAAAAAAACTCATTTTCTCTTCATTTTTCCATTTTTTAATAATTTTTAATTTTGGCTAGTAGTGTCTAGTTCTCAGCATGGAGAGCCAACCTGAAACAGTCTTCTAATGAAGATGAATTTCATCTAATGGTATTCTAAAGCAACGAGGAGTACTAGCACGTGAGCATAGAATCTATGAGCCCATGAGTTTAGGAGTATATATTATAGACACCTTCTATGGTTATAGTTGTCTATGTTATACATACCTATTTTATAGACTCTTTACATGTTATAGGTATATATATTATAAACACCTTCAAATGGTTGTAGGTGCATACCTACACATAGGTTCAAGGCTCGTAGGCTCAAGTCTTTGCACTCATGTGCTAGTATTGTTGTTAAACAATTTACCCTTCTTCACTCAATGAAACACCACAACTTCATCCTATCTCCAAATAGAATGAACCTTATGTTTTTGGAAAGCTTATAATCAAAAGTACATCCACTCAAACATTCAAAGTTTATCTATCAAATCATTGGGAACTATATGCAAGAAAAGATCAACCTCCAAACTAAATTGAGGGACAAGAAAAAGATTCTTCTAACTAATAAATGATAGAAAATGTAGTAGAGATGATAGAGTGCGATGGGAAAAATGAGGATGATTGAGAATGTGTATGTTGAGATGTATATTGTTGTTCCACTTGGCTCTCTTATATGTTGCAAGCTCCATTTTCAAGTTTGAAACTTCAATTTCTTGCATCTCACTTTGTGCATGTGGTTGAGTACTTTAGCATTCAATTTCACTCTCCTTACACTCCTTTTCCCACATATTTCACATGCTTCTAATCAAACCTACTTCTTACACTTCACCTCTTACATCTTGCATACTTTGTGGGCTGTCTTTTGAATGGATAGTGAGGAGAGGTATCCACCCAAAAGACAATGGGATAGGTTTTTTTAAATTTTATTACCCCTCATACCAATTTCTTCTGAAAAAGCTACTCCCACGATTACTTATATTTTTGATGAGTAGTTTATTTGACAAACAATATGGGTTATATCAACATATTCAATATGTATTCAGTAATTAGTATGTATACAATATACATTATGTATTCAGTACGTAATCAGTGTATAATCAATATTCAGTACCCGTTTTCCGTATCTATTTATTGTACCCGTATCCATATACATACGATATATGTATAGTATCATAATATTCGTATCATGATCAATGGCAGGGAAGAGGGTGTTTTAATTTTTTTTCAAAAACAATCAATGGCTACAAATTTTTGGGGGGAGGGGGGGGGGCTAATTAATTCAGTAGAAAGTGGTCTGTCTTTTGAGTGGATAGTAATCAAACCCAAATCTAACACTTCTCATCTAAAAGGTTCTTTGACTTTGCTTTGCCTTATTTTCCCTCTAAAGCCTTTAATAAAGAAGTTCTCTATGTATAACTCAATTCTAAAGCTAGCTTTATATAAGACTTACATACGTTTGGCTTAAAAATCATTATTGATTTCCGGTACCACCAATTCTTTAATACAAAAATATCTAAATACTTTTATATACACTCAAGATTCTCCTTAAGATGTTCTAAAGTGCATCTAATTATATATACATATATATTCAAATAACAACATTCAAAAGAATTTTAAATTATACTTTGCAACTATAAACATCAATAGTTAGACTAGATATTTTTTAGGAATTTAAGTAGCATAGCCAAATACTAACTCAGATCCGATATTATATATCACTAATTATTTGGTTAATATTGTAAATCTAACTTTAAGCCTAACTTGTGATAAATGGCTATATGCATTAACCCTTACAATACACAACCCCTATGACCAAGGTAGTCAACGAAATTTCTTTGATTATTGAACCAATAGGTACATTCTTTGTTTCTATAGTAAACAATTATGTCATCCATTGACCACTTTTTGGCCTAAGTGTCTTTTAAGGGTTAAAGAACAAAAATGATTGTATGCAAATTCTATATTTATATTTTCAAAGGATTTTTTCAAATAGGAAAATATAATATCACTTACAAATATGAGCCCACAAGAATTAGTAATACTTTAGAATTATCTTCTATTGTCACTTGGTCATATTCAGGATTATTTGTTTAACCATAAAAATTTGGAATAGAGTAAAAAAGAAAATTTCATTATTTTTTACAATTGGATTATTTCTTTATCAAAGAAATAAATATATATTAGTATTATATGCATTCAAAACAAAAATGAAGAACTTTCCATTGTGGAAGCATAAATGGACTAATCCTCTTTTTTCTAATCTTCTCTAACTCATTTGAATCCTTGTGTTGTTCCAATGATTATATAAAAGCATCATTCTAAGATAAAAGACAATGATTGAATGGTTGCTTAGCTAATGAATGTTCACTATTTCAAAATCACCATTCTTAATCTCAATGTGGTCAAACTTTCACTCTAGAAATGCCCTAATGGCATTAGAGGGGATTTGAAGCCTTTGAAAGATTGTTAAAAGGCTATTCCCCTTCATGTGAACTAATATAGTACTATCACATTATTAAATATTAAATATATATATTTTTGACATAATTTATTTTCAAAATTTATTAAAATTTTAAATAATAAATAATATAATACTATCCACTCAAAAGATAGCCTCCACTTCATGTTCAATTAATTAGCCCCCCCCTCCCCCCAAAATTAGTAGCCATTGATCGTTATTGAAAAAAATAAAAACACCCCCTTCCCTATCGTTGATCTTGATACAAATATTATGATATTGTACATATACTGTATATATACAGATACGAAAAACAAGTATGGAAAATGGATATGGATTATCCCATATCGATTGTCAAATGACTTCATTTTCAAAAATACAAGAATGAGGGGGCTAAGTGGTCACTCTTGATGAGCTCATGAGAGGTTTTATTTCTAGGCATTTGCATTCATTGAAGGCCAATGAGGGCTTGCCATGTGTACATCTAGTAATTGAATCTGATTTTAATTGCCTCAGCATGCCTTCGTAACCATCCACTCAAAAGACAGCCAATGCTCATCATCACTATCCAATGTGGCAAGACCTTGGCCACACCATACAATTGATGTAGCTGCATTTCCATAATTCCCCACTATCTGGGACTTCAGAATCTTTTGGAGGCCCCAAATCTCATTTAATGGTGTACATATTAGCATGACTTTTCACTTCCACCTAAATTGAGGTGCAACCAAACACTATTGAAATACCCAATTATTGTGGTCCAAGATGACCCTCAACTACAAGGTGATGGTGATGAGGTACCCAAACTGAATGGTGTGGTCACAAGTTCGATATTTTGTAGGTGGTGATAGGTTCTTTACCTTCTGTGAAATTAGTGTCTCTTCTTGATAGAAAAATCCTTGCAGTGTGTTTCCTGAACATGCTTGTTTCAAAAACAAAAACAAAAACAAGACATACCCACTTATCCAATTTTGGAAGGGTGATGAATATAGGTAACCCTTCGATTGACAAAAGTGTCAGACTTAGTACCAGGAATTCAGAACAGGAAGAAAAACAGGAGATGCAGGACATTGTAACAAATGAAAGCTGCAAATGCACATAGTTAAGTACCGACCTTTCCAACTGTCCCAGGGCACATCATATCTTAGTGCAGTTGAAGAAAGCATCCAAACTTTTTGACAGATAAAGTGCTTCTGAAGTAGCCAATTTTGGCTCGCAGGCTGTTGCACCGACCTCCACATGCAAAATAAAACCTTCGAGAACTATGACATTGCAATCCAGCTACTAAATGGGAATGTCAGCCTAACGTATACCGAGATCTGGAGGTAAAGACAACGACAGAACTAACATTATGGTATTATGGACAGAGGTATCCATCAAGAGACTGCAAACCCTAATTAATGTTCAATACACTCAAGCTCATGCTTCATGATAGAGAACTACATCTAATATGTCAAGTAACCCTCCGATGATCCCATCATAATTTTGGACTTGAGCGAGTGCACAAGACGCTGCAAGTGCTTCATGCTCCGACCTACCCTATCCTGCGAGACAAGTGGCGTCACAAGGTGTTAGAATCGAATGAATGATCACCGACAAATTGGCCCAAATGGTCAAAAACTGTCGCTCTTATATTTATAAGAGACGAAATAAATCGTTTAGGAAGCTTCAAGGAAAATAACCAAATGTAACAATAGAATGACGAAATCATACCCTACATTTTTAAACGATAGAAATACGTTTTGAAATTTACAAAAAATGATTATTAGCTTACAAAGAGGAACTTCTACTTTAAAGCCTGGGCTCTTGGGGGTAATGGCAAGAGAAAGAGAATTGATGGGCGTCCGTGAAATTCTGAATTTCACAGCTCGTGTTCATAGCAATGTTTTACCTCATTCAGACATTCAAGTCTCTCAAATATAGGCAGCAACTTTCCAGTGAGGAACTGAACATCTTCATTTCGGTCCAAACTCTCCTCCAGATTTATCTCCTGTCTACTTTGCCTGCTTTGAGGTCTTGATAACCTGCCATATAGCCAGGATAAAACATGATTGAGAAATGGGTAAGATAATTCTCAAGGGATCTCCTCACTCGTCTGAAAAACACCTAGAAAGAGCTTGCACGGATCACGAATCCCTCAGTCAAGGATGCGACACTTACTTCTCAAAGTGAAGGTAGAGAATTTCCAGGGCATGCTCCACAAGAAAAAAGAGAGATGATACTTGGCATTCACGGCTCCCAGCTGCACTACAAATCTCCACCATGGCCACATATCTCCTGCATAACATAAGACCGATTGTCAGAATGACTAATCAAGCCTCAAGTAATTCTACAAAGAAATATTTCATTCGAAGCTCAAACGCAGTCCTCACTATCCACCCTGCTCCTAAAAGATATAGCCCAACGGATGCCACATAAAAGTTAATAAGTAGATTAAAGATGAAAATTACCTCTTGCGGATGCTATCAGCAGGATCTGAATGCTCTTGTCGACCATATGCCTTGATTATTTCATCCACCTCGTGACGTGAAAGTTCATTAACGTCTTGAAGCTGGAAGAATCAGGCATTCACCATTGGTTCTCTTAGATAAATGTAATGGTATGTTGGTAATCAACATTATCAAAGAAGTGACCTCATGATCCAATACTGGAAACTGGAACTAGACGTGACCCAAATCATGAATAAAATACCTCCGAGCATTTATTGAAAATGCACGCAGGTTAAGACGACGCTAATAGGGGAAATCAAATTTCTAACATATGATAGAAATTTTCAATTGGTACACATACCCTAGCAAGAAGCAGGGCTTTCTCTTCTAAAGCTGACTCTAGGTCAAGAGATGCTTGTTGCAGAAGATCAGCGACCAGCTTCAGCGTTGGTTGCCTTTGGCGACCCAAATTATATGGTCCCATTGTCGTAGAGTCTCCGATCTGCACACAGGAGCACATGTGAAGAATTATGCGAAATACAGTTCCTGAAGGGCTGCTGATATGGGCAGTTCAAGAACATATACCAGTTCAACCCCTTGTGGTGCTAAATCAAAGGTGCAAACCTACCCAGACAAACCAATCTATCGACCATTTCAGCAAAGAGGAGAAATACAAATGAAGATTATAGGAAACTCACATCAGGCTTGAAAATGTGAAAACGTAAGTTGTGCTTCGTGACCAAAGCATACAAATAAGCAATCAGATTGCAGCGTACACGAGCCACTTGTAGCTCCATTTTCCTGATAGCCTGCCAATATAAAATCCCCGATTAAGTTCTGTCTGAGGCACTGACCAAATAAATTGAATTCAAAAACACTCCACTAAAACATATATAGAACACCTAGAATTTCAAAATAAATAAAAAAGCCAAAGTTTACCAACAACAACAAAAACAGCGACTCAAACCCAGATAGTTATTGCCACTAGTTATCTGTGTCCAATGGATTACCTCTCGCGCTGTGCCAGATGATTCAGTCAGTTTCTCTGCCTCACGAATATGCTGTATGAACCGGCTACGAGACTCTGCATCTGGGCAAAAGTATACATAGGCGAGGTTGAACATTGCTTGTGTGTAACCAAATTCAGAAGACTCCTCCACCGGCCAAACCTGCGGAGGTAACTTGCCTTATTAAGTACCAAGCAGCTACCGCATAAACGAAGTGATTTCTTAGAAAGGAACTCTCTAAATTAGTGATGTCAGGATGCCAGATACTGATGATGTTTGCAACTAGCAAAGCGCAAGATATGACTCGGTATTTAAAATGTGGAGTCGAGTATCAGGAATTGTTAATTTTTTCAGCTAACGACGTCAATACCTTACTGAGGATTGCAGTGGCTAGCTGAAGTTCGTCCAAATCTGCAAGGTGCGGACCTGGGGTGTCATCCCTCATGATTCTATCCAATAGGCCTTGGTGGGATTTGATGAATTCCAAAATTTCAAGAGCAACTTCATCTCCGCCCTGCATGACACCAAACAGCAGATTGATCAAGGACAGAATAGATCGCATTAAATGCGATGATCAAGCAGTAAACTCAAATGAAGTAAATAATACTTAAGTCCTCTTAAATAAAGATTATAGTGTAGTAATCAAAATAAGGTCACACAGATGCCAAGCGCCATTTCTTCCTTATTTCCAAGATAGAAGCTAACTGTTGTAGATGATGGAAATTGTATTCCTTCAATGTCAGCCTATTAAGAAACGCTCATCTGGTAATCAGCAAAGATCAGGAGAGGTGGGCATGGCAACAGTGTACTTGCATAAGGAGATGTGCTTACCCCATCTGTCGTTTCTGTGGTGTCAATCAAGGAGGTAAAACAAAGCACCAGGCGAAGAACAGGCGCTACAAGTTGGTGCTGACGATCATGCTGACTGGGCATCCCTACGCCAACCTTCACTTGCTCCCACTTGGTATCGTCCTGCAAGAAATGTAATTGTGATGAAAAAGCGTTCTAAGTGTTACCAGAATAGACACTGACTGCGTCAACCAATTACTTTAACACGAAACTCGTAAATTATGTTGAATCACTGAGATGTTGGACTGTCTTACAGTCAGGTGAGCATCGATAGCTCGGCAAGAGGACAAATGACGAAGTGCTCCCATGGCATATAATGTCTGTGCCCCGCGTTTTCTGTTGTGGTACCCCACTCGAAGAAGCAAAGCGAGTTCTGATTCCAATGTATATAACCTACGCAATGAGTCGGCTGAAGGAAGCAATATAGCCTGCAATTGCGACCCTCAACAAGTTCATGATTGTTGTATTCAGAGAATAAATACTCCACAAGTGTTAACAAGCATGAAATCGAGTTTTTACCAACATTGCAAATACTCAGTCACGAGAACTCATGTCTTACTTGATAAGAGTTGCTGCTGATTTCAGCTAAGCACGAATGAAGGAGTCCACGACTCTGTAACTGAATGAGAAAAACCTGGTGATGGTCTACTGCAAGCAATGCGTCCAGCACATAATAGGCCATTGACTTCCCTATCTCACTACCATTTGTAGCATCTTTTGCCACCTGCCAGGCATAAGACAAATCAGGATGAATGAAACTGTGAAACTGCTTCTAGGAAAAGAAAAACTACTGTTCATAGCATAACGAAAAATAACCGACCAATGAACAATTCTGAAAACATCCAAAAGACAAAACACACTGAATTAGACAAGTCGTAGTACCACATCCACAAGAGCTGTCGCATCTCGCTTGAGAAGGGAGAAATTCACTTGCGCAAGTTCTGCCTGATCTCTATCAAGCTATGAAACAAGCAAAAAGATTGTTAACGCAGCCAAAAAACACAAGTGATATCGTTTCTACGTACCCCCACTACAATCAATACTTTAGGGATCACCTAAAAACATACGCACTCATCCAAAACAATGGCCACAAGATGAAACACAACCCAAGAAGAAAATGGTTCCTGCAAGCAAGACGAAAATATAAAACCTAGAGAACGCTAGATCCTTAATTATAGGGAACATCAAATTTCAACAAGTGAAGAAGGAAAATAAATTTACTACCTTCTCGATTTCCAAATCCTCCTCAACGTCACGACCTTCAACCAGCAGAGCTCGCATGACAGAAAGGGGCAAATCTCGGTTCACCATACCTTGGCAGTAATGAAAGTAGCTGAGAAGTGTGGCATATTGCCTGCGCCCTCATAGAAAATCTACCCTTTCAGTATCACAGTTAACCAGCGAATCACACCATCCTCCTCAAATAAAAGACTGCTGCAGGTTTCTGATTCCTACTTGTGTAGTCAACCTTTTTGAGAATAGACAAGATCAATGTCACTTCACAGGGATGATATCTGTACCTGCGCCTCAAACTCTCCGAGGATTCGTGTCTCAAAATGGAGGCTAGCAGTTTAGACAAAATTGTATGGCATGCGCTATTGGATAACCGCACCGTAGATAGAACATCAAGGTAAGTGACGTCATCCGTGCTATCGCCTTCACCAGGTGATACAATGCTTTGTTCTTGCAGTTTTGCCATGGTTGTCAAGGCCACCTGCAAGTATGAAAGGATGATCTTAGAACAAGCTGCGGATCTCACTGTCAATTCAAACACTAAGTTTGCCTCAGTATCCAAGTAGAGAACAATGTGTCCTACCCTTTTGTCATACATCAACTCAAAAAATGGAGAAATTTTAAAACTTTCTGCCAATTGATAGAAACTCCTTACTTGACTTAGCAAGAAGGCCATGCGTAAAGAGCAATCTTGTGAGGTGGTCGCACTTATTGATGCATCCAAAATCCTGTGTTATCATAAAAAATTAACTGAAAGTTCTATAAAGGAAGGTGATCGTCTTGTGAAAAATGCATACGAAGCAATGTGAAGGCAAGCCACTATAAGATATGAACGTTCATATGAATCCTTCTTACCGAAAAACACGATGTTAAAACAAGAATGCAAAGGTAGGTTGAACTAATATATACAATGTTATCTTTAGTTCTCAGCACTTTCGAAAATCCTTAACATCTGATTAGTGGAAACTTGCAGCACATTATGAAAATCACCATGAAACTCCTGAAGTTGATACAATAAATTACTTACTCAAAAAGTACATGAGTGCGGCTGCCTAGAAAATGAAACCTCCGTGATATAGCAACCTGAGCAAGATATCCACCAAGTAGTGAGAAACCAAACATTCCCAGTGTCAACCACACAAATGGAACAAAATCCGCAGGACTTGAAACGGTCTTTGACCTCCCAGAACATCCCGAACATTATACACCAACGGTGGTGGCATGCAACACACATATGGGTGGTAACAAGGCAGTTTCAAGTGATTAACGAACAGAAATAGGAATGATAGCATTCTTCAAAAGAGCGAACCAAAGAGCAAATTTTTTGGTAAGGTATTGCATCTAGTGAATTGAGAAGCACAGATGAAGAACGAAATAGAACTACAGTACATTAACTTGGGGGAGTGTGGACTTGCCCAAAACCTAATCTATGTCGAAAATTTCATACATACCTCTACAAGCTGAGACCACCCGACGAGCATGTGCAATTGAGCAGCTTGCTCCTCCAGGTTTTTGTTTCGCTTCCATGCCCAACGTAAGAGCTGTTGCAGTGCATCTCGAAGTTCAGACTGCTTCTGGCCATTTACCAGCAAATTATACTGAACTTCCAACCTCTTGTATTCCTGGAACACGTTACCTCACGTCAATCTATTTCATTTTGAATAAATCCTCTAAATGTGCTAGTACCATAGATCTACTATACCATGCTCTCATAAATACCTGTACTGCTAATCAATTAAGCTCGAGCATTTAATCAGTAGCACGATATTTTGGGTAATAACCCCCTTTAAACACAAGTGTCCACAAAAAAGAATGACTATTTGCTACCAGTCATAAATATGAGAAGGCTCGAGGTTCATGATGCTTGCTTCTATACCTGCCAAAGTAGATCTCTAAATGCAGAGAGGTCGATAAGACGATCCCCACGTTCTGAAATATGGTACACTCCTCCCTGCTCGACTGTAGCAGGACTGCCAAGAATATCATCAACCTGAACATTGCCATTATTAGCACCCGAGGATATTTTTACAAATTCAGTCAAAAAGATATTTCAAGAGGTCTTAATCCAAGAAAAACCCAATAGATATATTTCTCGATTGAACTTGAGGCGAAATATGATCATTGATGACGTTCTGATAAACAAACCAACACAGAAATTGAGATAAGAAAGAAACACAAACCTTGAGCTCTTCTTTGATGGCGTGCAACTCCGGTGGGAACTCACTGTGAGATTCCGGAAGTTGAAATTGGAGAATTTCCAGGAGCTCCAACACCTTTATACGAAACCACCAAACCAACATTGGTACACTTGCAACATAAAACTCTTCATCTAATGAAACAAATCAAATAGTTTGTCAAAAGTAACACGTACTTTGATTTTGTGGATATTGTTGTCGGTGACAGTCAAGGTCAACCGAGCTGGCATAAAGTTCGATGGCATTCCCGTTTCCCAACCAGCAGGTTCTCTCAAAAACAAACGAGAAAGTAGCCGACGACAGCTATCTCGATGAAAAACGACATCCATATCACCCAAGTGCAGTTCCAGAGCCACCAACTTCAGCAGCCAGGCTCTCTGCAATTTATGAAGTAGTCGATCAGAGCTAGCGTTATTGAACATATCACAACTCGGTACACAGCATTACATGCATAATGCATAGAGTCAACGTGTATAACGTGTATAACCTGTTGTAAGCTGCTCACACGCAGATGTTGATTTGTGCTACGCTTGGGGAGAGGTTCACACACAAAAGTATCCAAGTGCTGCAAAATTCAATTCAAACAATGTCGGAACTCATAGATGGAGACAACGATTGAAGACAATTGACCCAGACCTTTGCAACTCGGAGCAGTCATCTGACACAATCACAAAAAAAGGACTGAAAAGATATCAGTAAAGAGATCAAAAACTAGAGGAAATAATACATTCAACTATGACTAACATTACAGAACCATCATTTGTGTAAATAGTTAGCCATCGAAACCCGATAAGAAATGAATTTTGGACCTCACTCGTCTGATTACATACGGAAAACAGTAAACTTTAGATTACCTTCTACGACGTACTTTGCTTTTGTATGCACTCATATTCGAACATCACAAAAGAGAATCTGACCTGAGATGACCACTTCCAGTGACAATGATACACCTAAGGTATGATAGACTCACTAAGAAAATACAAGGAAAATTTGGAGCACCTCGTCCAGTCCAGTCAAGATATACATACCTTTGAGAAAAACTCGAATTTTTCACCCCTAAGTAGTTCCACGACAGGACCACAAGTGATCGGATCCACACAAAGTTCGTACATCAACTGCAAGAACACCAAAGTTCAGACGTCTGGAAAAATGGTTGCAACATCAAAATTACGCAAGCACGTGCATCCAAAGCAGCTTATGCCTCCTGAAGTATTACTCCATTGAGCAGAAAAGCGTAGCAGCATTTTATTGGTAACTCACGAAAGAGGCAACTCAGTACTCTGACATAAATTTTGTGAAAATTTTATGAGAATGAGAATGCAGAGAAGTAAATACTTGTTGACAATACATAATCCGAAAGTGGGTCAATAGAGAAATAAGAAATTACATTGAAACCAATGCCTCTCATTGCAAAAGGACAGAATAACGAAATGTGTAGAAACCCGAAGGTTGTAAAGTCACCTGGAAACCAAGTTCATGCAGTCCAGCGTTCACTTCTGGCCTTGCAAGCGTGTCCAACATATCCAGTATCACTCGTAGACAGCTGCAAGACAAAAAACTGAGTCAATCGTATGAAAAAATAGAGTTCTGTTAAAGGCCTATCTGATGCTCGACACAAAGAAAGGAGTTCAGTACTATAAAAGAAAAAAACAATTCCTGCCTGAAATGACGCTTCGGCTGAAGCATTGTCCTCTCAACAAGTTGATTGACGTCAAATTTCAGAAGAAGATGTGTCAAATTTGGAGCAGGCTGATCCAAATTGGCCAAGAGAAGCTGCACCAAATATGTTCATACCATTTAACAAATTCATCAGTCACAGAAAACTATTCCAAAATATCGACAATGTCAGAAGAGTGTACAAGAACCACCAGGAACAGGACGTATGCGTGACGATTGAAGCAATCCAAAATAAACAACTTCAAGAATGTCCTACCGCAAGCAAACCCTGGGGAAAAACAAGGAAACGACGAATAATCAACAATTTCTCAGATATGAATGCGAAGAGATGAATTTGTGTAAATAAATAGAGACACTAAGACATACACGTAATATCAGTGAGCCAATATCCTCATCTGGATTTTCCGGAGCTTGAGACTCTTCGGCACGAGTCTCAAGGCAAGCAGCATAGTCCTCTATAAGGTTGGATGCCGCTCCTGCCTCTAAAATAATAGAGACCAGTTGTGGCATTCGTGCACTGAGAGGCAACAACAGAGTTCGTGATTACAGTCTTAGATTGCTAGCAAGCCAAGTGCAGCATGTACGCTTCCGACATTAAAACATTACTGGCGGCCTTGAGTCCAGTGGGATTCACTCTGTAATTGCCGAAAGTATAGAAAACGAAGTCTTCAATGACGCACAGACTTGCAACGATTATTACCTCAGAAGCTTCATAATTTGCACAGAGCTTCGCTGAATCAATGGTAATGAATCGTATCTCACATACTCCAACACAGTCACAATTTGTCTTATGTCGTGAGACAAAATTATGTCTATTGGCTGGAACAGAAAGAACAGAGACGAATGAGACAAAAACAACTCGACAATCATATATCCAAATTCAATGGTTTAGTCTCTGTAACTAAACTCTACTTTCGTTACAATTTCATCAAACACACCAATTTCGGATTCGAGACATTCCAATTGGACAAAAACCTTCATAAAATATATGAATGCAAGTGCCTCATGTACCAGTGTTGACACTCAACAGACAACTAGAATGAGCGAAGGTAAGGAAATACCTGATACACAGGACGCCAAGCCTCTGCAAATAAGTTATCCTTTGATAAAGCAAGATGTAAAATTTGGAGACAGAGAGAAATTGCGTCCTCCAAAGCTGGACCGTAAAGTTGGCTCGTACGTTGCTCCATTACAGAGTTGACAGTCACCATCAAAATACTCATCATATTGCGGTAAATAACTTTGCCACTCATCAAATCCTGCAGAACAACCACCCCATCAAAAAAAAATGCCAACGGTTGTCAAGAAAACAGATGAATAATCGTGAGAGTACAAGAATAGCAATTCTTAAGACTTGATCCAATTCGTTCATATACAACCAAATATTCAAAAGCAGGTACTCAATGATGGAGAAATGGAATAGAACAATGAGTTCAACACATTAAGTCTACTTCATAATGAGCAGAGATAAATTTCGTCAAATACCTTCATCAACTCCATGACTGGCAATCGATTAGGCACTGCCGGAAGACTTGTTGCTGTCATCCCAGGTAGAGAGCCTTCTGGAGGAAGGAGGTGATCTGAACTGTACCTCGCATCTTCCTCCGTAAGATGATAAGTACTCAACATCCTGCACAAATTGTCAATAAAAGAATTTTTGTCAATGAGGTTGTAACGTCGGCTTGCTCCACCTCTGCAAATTGCCTTTACATTTGCGTTTCAGTGCATCCAGCTGATTCTAAAGTAGTACATAATGTCCCCGGACCTACCCACAATATCGAACTAAAATCTCAAAATCCAATTATGAGATAATAACTGATTTTATATGCAGGATTACCCCAGATTCAAATTTTGGAGCACACAACTCCTCTCAAACACAACTCAAAAGGTAATAATAATCTAGTACAAAATACCGAAACCGCAATTCCAGAGACAACTTAAGCCTTGATGTGGATGTTGGGAAAAAACGACAATGCACAAACCAGACATCCAACAACGGCCAGATAAGGTACACAATAAGTCGAAAAGAATGTGAATTCAAACACAGCTAAGTACAGACATACTCCAATATGCCCTTGGATAAAGTTCATGAGCTACAACAGATGAGTTCGGATAATTGACCAAACTGTGGTTTACAATAGAGTTCGGTGTAAAGCTTCCGGTTCAAATTTCTCGGTCAAATGAACTTCTTGTATCATGCAAGATCTATCACTGCTCTACCATCACAGCCCAGGAATTAGAAAAATCCTTACAACTCAAAATGGCGTAGTGCAGCAGCAACAAGTTCCCATTTCTCCACAGGATTTGCATATGCTCTTTGTGCGTAAGGTGAAAACACTTGATCACGTACGAATCGGAAGATGCCAATGTATCTGTAACCCACAAATATCTTTGCATTTGCTTTACTAAGAAATAGAAAATGTAATATAGATACAAAACAAAAATGGCACGCGCGTGCGTAGTAGGCAGATCGAGATGCAAGCCACATCTAAGTCGTTGCACGTACCTTGCACCTTTATCAACAGTGTCTGACTCATGCTCAATCAAAACATTGAGCAAATTCAGATAGGAGAGCGTGGAGGGGTACTCTTCCTGCCTAGCCTCCACCTCATTAAGCTCAAAAGTCATGTCATAAACCTGAACCAGAAAAAACCTTAAAAATTCAATCAACTGCTTGATAAGGACTTCAATCCTTGATAAACCTGAGGTTGAAGGTTTCACAGCACATCACCAAATGGGAAACGATGGAATAAAGAGAATGTACCTGAGAGGGCACTTTCTGCCCAAGGCCATCATTTGCGAGAGGCGTGGCCACAACTGGCAAGTCGTATTGCTCTAAAAAGCTCCACACTTTATTCTTCATAACTGGTGACACAGGAACAAAAGTTGCAATCGCGTTCCGCAAAGCCCCCTGCAATTAAGAATGACGGTACAATCAGCAACACCAAAACTTCATCATTTTGACTCATTAGTCAATCTGATCTCTTTCACAGTGCTTGCGAAAGGGCCAAGGTAAATCACAAATAAGTACGCTTTATTTCTACTACCAGGTCTGAATATACATTTACCAAGAGGCAGCCCATCTTTCATCTAACCTTCAAGTAAGGAGGCACGTTCTCGTACGATAAAAGCTTGAAGAGAGGCTCAATATCCGTGAACCACTGAGAACGTTCCATTTCATTCCCTTTCTCCATCACCTGTCATAGCAACGACTTTCAATATACATTAATAGAAGTTCAAATTCATGTAGAGAATTCACTGAGTGCAAAAACTCAGCACTCCAGGAGATGGATTATTCATACCCGTCTCAATACTTCGAGGTAGGCCTCTAATGCACGTGCATCCCCTTCTTGCAGAGGTGGAAGAAAAGATCCTGCAGTTTGAAGGCATTGCCTAAATCGTTGATCATAGACAACTAAAGAGTTAAAAAGTGTTTGCCATCCAAGTGTGCGAATAGCCTTATTTTGGAGCATTTGGTACACTTTCTTTGCTCCTTCTTCACTAGAAGCCTAAACAGTCACAAAAGCACGGAATTAGAATAGCTCTCAGTAACAGAATGGTCTTTTAAAATAAAATAAATCCAAACAGCCTGCAATTGCAAAACATGAAAGGATCCGCCCTAACTGTGCAATCAAGAATCACTCTCAGTTCCAGATGGCATTCTTACCAGTGCTCTAAGCATATTGAGAAAGGCAACCAATGTGCGATATGTATTGTGATCCTCCCCAGCAAATCGAACAAAGTTCCATAGATCTTCGTTGTCCACAATGAGCTCTGGTTCTCTCTGCGTCACACAAACACATTAATAACAGAAATCAATGATCCAGTACGTGGTGAAGGCATTATGCAGTTATACCTCGAATTGTCCCAACTATTGGATCTAAAACTAAGCTTCCACCCTGTTACAACTTTGTTGCCTTCATGGTAATCCTTCAGAATACATGACACCATTGAGTGAAGCACTCTGAGAAGCTCAGCTGGTAAAACAATACCAGTAAAGTTTCATATATAGTTAAAATCGCAGAGAGCTACACAACACTAAAGAGTCCTCGACTTGCTCCAGCCTACAATCTCCCAGAGAAATGAACGGGGTAACACAGAATGTCTGCTTGGAATACCGGAACACGTTAAAAACGGCAAACGACGAAAACTTGTGTGCTTAATTGGGATAGTATACAAACCTGGTAGATCTCACCAATTAGGTTAAGCAATGAAATGAACGGCTTTGCTTGAAGCTCCACTGCCTGCTGTTGGGCTCTACCATCGACATCAGACATGGTGTCTTTCATATCTACAGCATACGGATCCAGTGCCACCATAGCTGCATCCTTCATTTCTTTGATCTGTACCATATTACGATGGGTAGTTTAAGGCTTCGCACAAATCAAATTGTGCTATCAACATCCCAAAATCAAGACATCAGGGGGACGTTGGACTGCAATGTAGCAGGTGCTTTCGAAGCGACCCCAAACCCACAACATCCCACGATGACGATCATTGTTCAACTTGATAGTATTACAAATGCCTTTAAATAATAATTAGGGGGGCGAGTACAAGTACGACTTGCCTTTTCACGACCTGCTGGTTGAGAAAGAAAGCTTGTCATCAACTTATGCAGATAAGCATTGTACATAAATACTAAATCTTCATCATCATTCTGTCAAAATAAAGAAACAAGCTTTGTAGAATCAGTCCCTTCTTGATGGACAATAAACAATAAAAACGAAAGTATGTTTCAGATCAAGCAAAGAACAGCTCCAACAGAAGTAAGCACTTGATCTGGTCTGAAGATATACAGACCAAAACCATTCGGCTGTTCACTTGATGTCATAGACGACCCATTCATATTTGAATTACGAATTGCGTAAGTCAACCTGCAAATGAAGACAACAGAGCACACTGCACACCTGAAATGTGGCTGTTTGAAGTACTCGAGTGGTGAAAAACTCAAAAACGTCATGCTCACACGCACGGGTCAGGCACACGCGGGAGTATGTCTCATCTTCAGAGAAAGATCCAGTATCGTTGTATTCAGAGGCACCCCTTGTGAGCATCAGATAAACAGCCCACACAAAACGGATCACACCAGTAAACCCCTCTGCAGTCACGCTTAATTCAACTCCATCCATTATCTGCAAAATTGCAAATTCCAAGTGTTACAGTGACTCGTAACAAGATAAACAAGAAAAAGGAGTCATGTCCTACTCATTTAATACTCTACATTCAGGAAGAGGCATGATATCATATACGAGAATCAGAAAGAACGCCATGTATATTGAGTTCTTCAAAATGTTTCATAATGAGATGATTCTTCAAGCCATAAAAACTTCACATAGTCGGACTCCTAGTCCATTTATTCCAAGCATACACTATAGAGGGGGAAATGGAATCACCAGCTGTTGAAACTCCTTGCGAAAACCAGAGTCGAGAGCAAGTACGGAACCCATTTCTTGAGATCCTCCTAGAGCATCCGACGTTAATGAATTGGTAAGAGCGAACATAATTGTATATGTAATCTGCATGATACAGCGCAGAAGATGAATAAGTGTTTATACTGTAAAACACATCTCAGCAGAGCCCTTGCAAAGACACTTTGCAAAAAAGTCACCTGAAGTTTAACAACATCTTGTACTAGACTTTCGTCAGAGGTGCAGTCCTTCAGCAGATTGTAAAGGTCCTTCGCCTCTTGTGCATCTGCACAGCATAAGCAATGCATCAACAGACGATTTGGGATTACGGGCAACAACAATCTCGCGTCTGAATAAGATGTGAAATACGATTCAATCAATGGCAAAAGAGAAGTTCGAAAATTATTGTATGGGCATAGAGGTATCTCACTTATGCGGACAATAAGGCAGGTGAGCACAAGGCAATGGCAAAGACTGAGTCTCTCCTTTTGAATCACATTACGGCGCTGGACCAGTGCACCACGTGAATCCATCACGTAGGGCTCCACTCCAGGTCCTCCTAATCCAGCTGGTTCTTCTCGATTCATTTCCTGCACCGATGTTCAATACACGGCTAATAAAATACCAATCAAGCTCACTTGTCAGGTAATTGACCAGAATGCTTGCGTCCGCTAATAGATTCTCTCTCAATTACTCTTCTAAAGAAAAGAGGTTCACCGTATCCAACATAAAAAAAGATTTGTGAGTGGAAAGCATATGGTAGAAATTATTTTCAAAGAAAGGATTTAATACTCTTCCCCATGAGCAAGCACCAGAGCAGCTCTCAACACAAACTCTCGAAAACAGCGGTAGATAATTGTAGAAGTCGACAACAGACAGCGTCATTACTTACACATGATTCCAATGCTCAAAAAATTTCGTGAGAAATCCAAACCAAAGTGGAAATAAACAATAAGCAAAAGAGGAGCTAATAAAGACCAACACAAGACCATTTCAGAAGAGATACGATATCGTCTTATTCGCCATGCTCAACAAATTTAAACAAATAACGTCCTTTTAAACCCTCCAAAATCGGGAATGTCAAATGTCACAAAATGGCATAAATTTCGAGACTTTAAAACTTTCCTCAACTGCAGGGGGAAAATTTGTGTTCAGTGGTTCACTCCAGTTTCTTCAAGTATCCTTTTGAACGGCTCTTATAATTAACCCTTAGCCCCTATCATGCAAGATAAATCCCATATATAATCATGGAAACTTCTTGACCCCTGCAATTCAAATATTCTCGAGGATTTCAAGCATCCGTACCTTAATTAAGGAGATGAGCCTGGCTCGGAGGCCTCCGTCAAGTAACCTTTCAATGTACGATCGAATGTCCGCAATAAGATCAGGGTCCAACTCATCATCCAACACCACAGCCTGAGGATCACCGAATTTAGCGATAAATGATCGGCATTTCTTACGCTAGAAATGCCCTTTAAGAGCTCAGGAAACAAATAATGATGGCAGAATACAACCATATTCACAAATACTACATAATTTGACGAAAATTGTAGAAGTGATGGAAAGAGCACATACTCGAAGTAAAAGTTGCAATGAGGTTATTAAAGCTCTTCGCTCAGTAAACCACAGGCCAGCTGACAATCGAAGTATTTCCACAGGTTCCCGACCTAAGAGATTCCACTGCAACATTGCAATCCAAAATCATCCGAAGAACAGTCGAATATTCTAGATTCAGGTTTTTTTCACTAAGGTTTAGCTAATTAGATTTCCATTTCTCTATCTTCTTTTTCAACATCCTGTGTTCTTGAGTTTAAACTTCCCAGACATAATTGATAAACGTTGGAAAACGCTCGAACGCTGATCTAGAAAGTGAGAACGCTCTCGAGTGCTCTTCTTCGTAACTATGCCCAAAACATGTCTCGGATACACATGGACAACCTTTATAGTGTAGATAGACGCGACTTAACAATTCATACCAGCTAGAATACTTAGATATACAAAGCAGAACATGTTTCTTTTCGAAGAATGCATTTGAAACCCCTCGACAATCGTCGCTAACAATTACTGAAGAACAAAGAGCAAATAACTGTTGAGTGGGCATGTAGCGAAAAGCACTCATATTGCAGTATTGGACCCACCTCTTGGTGTGCAGAAACCAGTAAACCCACACAGGTTATTTCATTTAAGTTGTAGTCCTCACTCAACTTGAGCGCCTGTCTCACATCCAATCCACGACAAGCATTTTACAACAAGAACGCTAAAGAGAAGTATGCACTGATTTCAGTATGGATCACAACACATTCACGATATGCGCTACGAAAACAGTGAACAAAAATGAAAACACACAAGATATCCTGAAAGCCAACAGAAAATTCCAGGCTGATGATGCCATATCATTCAGCCCAACTACATTACAAGAATAACGAGTGCAAAAGCAACAAGAAATAGACCTCGAGGTTACTATCATAAAGTACATCCAAATTATGCCAACCACCAAAGTAACGCAGAACAAAAGTCTTACAATTTGCGCATCTTGATTATCAAGTATTGTTGGTGCCGAATTAGGTAATTTAACATCCTTCGATGCTACTTGTGCTCGGTCCTCTGCTTTAGGGCCCTGCCAGAAACAGATGCACTTACTTAAGACACATTCAGTTCCATTCAGGACACAGACAGATGATCGGGGGAATACTTTGCCCATCTTAATGATTGCTGCGTGGAATTACGTCGAATATATCAATTCCTTGAATAGAAATTCTGCCTATCTTATTGATTGGCGCCTTAACATACATCCAAAGAGGAATGGACACGCCCCTACTCCATTTCACGAAGGTTGATGCAATAATCCTTCCACTCGCTTGTGAAAGGAAATTTGTTCAAATTACTATGACCAGCTACTACACCTGAAGTTGCGTCGTTAAGCTTCAAATGCCAATTACTATAACATTCGAGAGTACACAAGGCAGTACACCATCCACTGGCATAAATCGAAGAACAATAACTTAATCTCCAAATCTTTATCGGCCAGCTCCACTATCTTGGGCAACCTTTGTGGATGGCCTCACGAGCTTGAGTTCTATTTGGGCAAGAATCGACATCATGAATGCGGGGCCCGGTATCAGAGCTGCCGATGCATAGGTGGTATGGCCAGCTCGTTGTGACAACAAACTAACTTCCAACCTGCTCTAAAGAGTCACATACCGCTGAGTGCAAAATTTCCCATTAAACGCAGCGATATTGTTGCTATTGAATTGGAGGTGAGCAAGGATTTAAAGGACCATCACATATCTCGAAAAAAATTTCAATTTCCCTTGTCACCATAACCGGTTCTTGACGTAAACAATACTCAACGCCAAAGCTCAGAGGATACTGAGAAGACACAACTTCTACACCAGTATTATTTTTCTACTCTTGTAAGCATCGGGTTAGGGTTCAGGGTTTAGGGTTAAAGAAATCCAGGCACGGCATTTCGAGAGGGCACATTCATGTTCCCAAACTTCCGTCTGACGTACAATCCCCGTTCCTCTGTACTTGAAGGAGGTGACTCTCGTGGAGAAAAGTAAATTAAATTGCATCAATCGAAAACTAGCCCTATGTTTGCTTCACACCCGCAAATTTCAACGCCTGGATTTCCAATACTGTCACCAGAACGATGACGCGCTGCTAGTCATCAATACATGTGAACGATTGCGAGCTCCAACCCCTCCCGAGGAATTCTCCACTTCCATGAATTTGAGGAACGCTAAGGAATTACCAAACAGTCGTGCCCTAATCACAAGGATACGCTCCTTCTCAAGCCATTCCGACCTCTCTTAACTACCAGGTGCACACAATGCAGCTCTTTTATCAGTATCCTTGAGCTGAATTCAAACCAGGAGTATAGCCGTACAACTACTTTCGCTTGGAGTCGTCCACCTAAACCCTAGCACCATGCATTGTGCATTCTAAAGTAATTTCTTGTAATCACAGGAGCCAAGTTTTAGAATCCCCGTTTTCAATCGCACGGAGCCCCTCTCCTCCTCCATTCCTAACATCCGCTGGAATCGAAATGCATCTTCCATTTCCACCTCCAGATAATCCACGATTACGATACCTCACATGCTTGTCATCACAGCTTGATTCTCACGCCACTAAATTTCCCCATTCTGATACACAAACCTCCCAATGCCAAAAAAACAAAAACAAGAAAATATAAAAACTGAAGACAGTGATCCACTTACAGGATACTTGAGAAAGGCCTGCAAGTCGGGCAGACAGACATGCAACGCATGCGAGAGGTCAGCCCGATGGTGAGGAGCAGGATTGGGCGTCAACAACGCCGCCTCCACGACCGCCAGGAGACGTCGGTAAGACACCATGGTGACGAAACAAACAAGCAAGCTTCCTCAATCCCTCGACTACGTCACTCCCAGACCTCCAGCACCCCCAATCTCTGCAACTATAAGCTCTGCACCTCCAATCGCCAAAATTTCTAATGCCAATGGAAACCTACAAGCCAGGCAGAGGAGCGCAGCATGGCGGACACTGCTGCGGATCCCCGAGCTTGGTCCTCCAAGCTTGCTCCCGACTAACTTAGGGTTTCTCACAATTGTTGTGGAAGTGATTGAATGTGCATTGGATCGAAGAGCTTGACAAGGGTGGCGGGACAGGCAGACGGAGTCCCGTTCAAAAAACGCTTCAATTCGCCATTTCTTCAGGAGTGAAGGAGGTAGGCACTTGTCCAGGGCTGGGTTGAGGACTAGGGCAATCCCCTGAGGGGCGGGTATAGAGAGGACTAGGGTATCCGCACTAGTATCAATCTCTTTTTTTCCCAAAGCCACGATCGAGGAACACCTGGTAGAAACACCTGTTCCCGGTCATTTCAGCTCGTGAGTATAGATGGAGTCAAAATCAGAATTATGTGTTGTTTTCTCCATGGAGATAAATCAAATTCATTAATATTCAAATAAATAAATAAAAGTTTAGAGATATTTTGTATTTTTTTGTGAATTTTCAAATTCAAGGGTAGAAGAAACTTCAAAGTGTTCGATAGATGCATGTTTGAAGTGCCTTGAGAAAGATCCAAACCATTCACTAAAAGTTTTTTTTATTGAAAAACACCTATTTGATAGAAATGGGGGGTAAAAGGAATCAAGTAATTCTACCTTTGGGGAGTTATAATAGGAATGAGGATTTCCACGAACTCACAAAAAAATCCATGTGGCGACCTTTTGTTGGATCATTGAAGAGTTTCATTGACAAAATTCGAGGTTGACTCTTTTGAATTGTGACTAAAGCTAGTGAATGGGATGGGATGATTTGAAGAAACATATAATATTTTTTGGCAATTTATTCTCCAAAATCGACTTTGCCCAAATGCTAGTGATATGTCTTTAGAAATTTTGAGATGTGAGATTTGTCAAATCTATCTCATTATAGCAAATACAATAGATGGATATAGTTTAAAATAGCATAAATAATTGTCTTCATGTTGCACTTGAATGCGACAATTAGCAATATGGTTGCACCCAAAAAAATCAAGTTAGATTGGACCCACCTTTGATCCATAGCCTCTATCTTCAAGGTGCTTCACACATGGGCAAGAACAAAGTTACAAGAGCAAATTCAAAGTGAGAGTGGGAAAAACAAAACTATTCATCTTCTTCTCTTTTTTTACATGGGGCTAAATACTTTCGTACAAGAACCTTACAACGGAGTCATTTGGTGCTAGGAGCAAAACAATGTAAGCCAAATATGATTTCTTTTCATTTGACAATTTTTGTTCAAATTTTGATTGCAAATGATTTGTGTGACTTCAAATACAATAAACTTTCAAGAAAATAAGAATTGACTCATATTTATAGTTATAATTCTTTTATTATTTGTTTTATTAAAATATTATATGTTTATAATTCAAAAATATAAATGATTTATGTATATACATCAATATCTAATTATTCTTCAGAATTGCATTTATAATGCATCTTTACGATTCACTATGATATTGTAAGAAGTTTTGATGTAGCAACTTCCACATTCATAATAATTTCTCTTATAATTTAACACATAGTACAAAAAATAAGTTTTTACTAAAGAATAACTTCCAAGTATATGGTTGAATTTTAGATCAGTATTGTAATTGGTATTACATCATTCTAATTTAAGATTAGGTTTGGGGTTTAACTTTAATTTTTAACCATTTTTTCCTTATTTGTTGTTACATTTCTGCAAACTATAAATTTGATTCATCCTATACAAAGTATTGCTAGAGAGTGCAAATGTTGAAATAAATTCATTTCAAAGCTTACATAACTTCTCTCATCAAGTTTAGGATCTTACTAGTGATTACCATATTTAGGAGATATAATGTGAGGGAGATCACATTTTTTATATGGGAAAGGGGATCAAAATATAATCTCAGAATGTAGATTTTTTTCAAAATTTAAAGTACATACAAATAATCATTGTACAATACTCAACATGGATATATTACAAGTGTATCTCAATTATGAATCCTTCAAAAAAATAAGATATCAACTTTAAAGGTAGAGATATCCTAAATTTGGAACAAGCACAAGTTTGAGACATCATTTTAGGACAAATTTTAGTGTGCAAGTAAAATTGGCTACATAAACTAGAAGACCAATGATGTTGGCATGTGACTATGGAAATGCCACCACATGAGCCTTGAGCATATATATAAGTAGATATCTTGAACCCCTTGAAGGTACTTATAATATAAACACGGGTATAAACACCTATAATATATGTATTTATAAAAAGGGATCTTATAATCATGTAAGGTTTCTATAATATATACACCTATAATTTAGGTGTACAGTCTTCTAGGTTCATGTACTCATGATCCTAGGGTCACATAATAGCAACACCATAAGAAACTTGTGTTTTTTGTGATGTTCAAAAATACATGTAGGAATGTTATTTTTGACATCAATGGTCTTTGTGTAGATGTTAGCTAAAATCTATTGTAATTGACAAGCAAAAAACGCCCCCAAATTTGAAAAAAAGTGCCTAATATTATCTCATTTTATTCTAACATCACAAAAAAATGGTCTTCCAAGCTCTTGACAATGTGGCACGTTGATGCCATAGCAACACCATGTAAGCATGGCATGAGCAAAGAGAGCCACATGGGATTTTTTCATCCAACCCATCCATGATGTGGCACCTGATGTAGCAACGGGAAAAGTGATATGGCAACTAGTAAGGATGACGTGGTATGCCTAGTCAACACACTTTCATGTTGTTTAAAAATTTTAATAATGTTTTTTGAGACGTCAAATTAGACATCAACATAGATGACAATTTAGATGTTTAGATGTTTTTTGATACATCATTTGGTGCATACTATATCCATACGGCAAGGTCAGTAAGAAATAATTATTTCATAAAAAATAAAATGAACAAGAAAATTTTTTGAGAACTTATTATCTACCATCAAGAGAATTTTTGATAGCAAAATGAAGAAATTACTTCATTGAAAGTTAGTGAAAAGGAAAGGTGGGAGAGGATGTTTTTATAATGAAATCCATCGTCCATCCATGGTCAAACAAAAGATATGGGATAATTTGAGATGGAAGTTCAACCGACCAACATTTGGATGTTGTTTTAGACATCTAGGGTTTTTTTAGACATCTAGGATTTTTTTAGACATCTACATGTTCCTAAGAAATTTCATTTTGAACACAATTCATGCTTTACATATCCCATACCGGTTGTTTCACTTCCCCACCCACTTGTATAAATAGCTTCTCTTTTCATCCATGATGTACATCCATCCATTTTCCTTTTTTACAAAGCATGCCACGTGGTTGACCTTCCCTTAAAATTTTCACATTTGGTCAAAATTTTACCATAAACCATAGTAATTTTCACTAACTTACCCACATTCAAAATGGGTCTACAAGTAGACATGGCATTCTATGTTTCTTTCAACAATCCCAAAAACATTAGTATGTCTTCAGTCATGTCAAATAAAACATCAATGTCAATGATAGCATCCACTTGATTTTATAGTGACATGCTAGTGTTCTCCGCAACATCCACAAAAATCTACCTTTTCAGGCCATCCGCCCTTTAACGTCCTGATGTCATGTTGAACATCGTGTGTTTTTGGTCTAATTTCAAAAAACAAACAAGCTTCTTACATTGCAACCCTCTACATGATTCTAAGAATGACCCTTTCTTTAAAAGAATTTATCACAAACATCCCTATATAGTGATTTAAAAAAGTTTTAGTACTTTTTAGTGTTTTCATGGGGTCACACTAAAAAGTTTGTATGTCAATGCTTCAACAACACCATATCCAATATTGCAAAGACTTTGTTGTAATATACATTCTATTTGTACAACTGTAGCACTGTTATAATGGCCAGGGTGAACTGACCCCTCACTCGGTCCCTTAGGAAAACACTATAATTTTAAAAAATTTCCACGCATGATAAGATTTGCAAACTTCGAATTCATATTTGCAATTAGAGGCCCCAAATTAGCTAGGAGAGATGTGCAAGGTAAATTAATCAAGCACAAAATAGGGGCCTTTTTTTCACTTGCACCCCTGGAATGACTTGGAGGGGCCGAGCAAAGAGGCTTGTTCACCCCAACCATTATAATTTTGTTGAGGTCATGATTCAATACTAAAATAGTGAAAATTATATGATGTACAAGAAAACAATGTCATTGCAATATTGATTTTGATATTGTCTTGGTACTGCATAATGACTTTTTAGTATTAGCCCAACAAAGACATTGATAAAACTACTATTATTGTATGGGGACTAATGAAATGTCAAATTAATTGAAAACTTAGATGAGTTTGGTAGCAATTCGACTTTGTCATTGAAAGGAGGTTGATATTTCTAGTCTTGTGACTAACTGAACATTGCACCAAAAATCAAAATTCAATTTTCTAAACTACAGATTCTTAGAGCTTACATAATCATTCTTTCAAAAATAAAAAATATCTCAAAATATGAGGTGAAATATGGATAACTACTTCTAGAATTTGATAATTAGGTTCAATTTTAAACCATATGTGGGAAAACTAACTCAATTGAATTAGAAGCATCAAAATAAAATAGTATTTCATTATGCAAAAATTGTCTCATAGTACATTGTTTTGTTTAATATTTTGTACTTATTCATTGATAACTCCAAAAACTTGCACTAAAAATGTATGTCCAAAAGTATTTGTAGAAAGTAATTTCAAAGAATGGATAAAGACAACAATTTAGTTGTGAACATTGCTTGGTTGATACATCTATTATATATGATAATAAAAGATGACAACCAATATCCTTGCATTGGGTGCAAGTATACATGGGTAGTGAGCCTTGGGGGGGGGGCTTGTTCAAGGAAAATATTTTCCCTCTAACAAGCATTCAAATTCATTATTTATCACCAATAGTGAAATTCAAATTTATTTCATATTTAGAATCAAAGATAAGTAATTACAAGAGGTCAAAAAATACAAATTTAAGTACTACAAAATATATAATCCAAAATTATTTATTTATCTAATTAGTTTATTGGTGGGAGCCCCACAAAAGGCTTACTTTCCATATACACTTTGACATTGGAGCTATGTGCCCTAAAACCCTTTTTAAAGGATTCAATAGGTTGGAGGATAACCCAAATGCAATCCCTATTTTTGAATCCAAGTGCTAGTCAATTACAACTTGTTCATTTTCATGCAAAGAAACCTGGTGAAGTTTGGCATTACAACAACTATAGTGTAGAATTGGAGTTGAAAGGTTTGGAATTGAGTTGAAAAATCATGATTGTATAACTTCAATGATCACTACCATGTGGCTTCTACACATGCCAAAGGTTCATTCATTATTCCACAATCTTGAGGGATGTTTTTGAATTATTATAGCAAAAATGTAGATAGTCCAAAAAACCACATTAGAATCCAAAAAGATACAAATAGTCCCCCCGAGGGACAATAATGCTTGCAACAATGGGAAGTTATATGCTTTTGCTTTGATCACCTATGATGTATCATTTTTAATTCAAAAATGAGTTCAATGAAATACTTGGAAAGAATTATTAGATGTGTTGTTCTATTCCAAAAATAATAATGAATCCAATGAATCCAATAATGTGCAATGATCAAAGAGACAACAATGAGTTCCTACCTTAGTTAGTGAAAGGAAGACTTTAAGAAAATAATCAATATTGTAGTTGGTGACTTTAATTATGAATTCTTGCTTGAGTATTACTTGGTATATAAATTTCACAGCAATGTACAAAGCCTTGTGAAACATTCCTACACTTCAAGGCAAGGGATCTTTTGATTTCCATAAATCAAGGCTTTTTTCACAATAGAATATCTTGAATGCAAACTTACTTGTAATTTGCCTATATATTCTAAGCTACAACAATATATATGAATATATATATATTTCTTATAGTGATAGTGTAGAAGGTTCTCTCTACCTTCCCAATCAAGGATGTTAAGTATTACTAATTACAACAAGGACTAAGTCTACCAACTCCCAAACTCCAATACTTTTATTGTGAAGATTTTCTATACAATATCATATACAACATTGCTTTTGGATCTATTAGAAGACACTTCAAAATGCATATGTATGACCCTTTAAATTTTTTCAAGTCTTGACTTTGAATATTTAGATAAATTACAAAAAATATTCAATAAATATAATTTAAAAAAATTAATATTTTATCTAAACATAAAAAATAACATCTAATTGTACTTTAGAATATATCTCATGTACATCAATCTATGCACATTAGTTTAAATGAATGTTTTTTGTGTTCCATACTACAAATTGATCACACTTTAATAGATTCTACTATTGTTTCAAACTGGTGTGAGGGAGTCTAATACTATTCAAGCTCACTCACTAATTGAAATGATTTATGTAGCACTTTTGTACTTCTATGGTATAAGTTTGCTTTTCATTACACTTTCTATCAATGTTAGAATCTTGTAGACTTCTTCTTTTTACTCAAATTATTGATAGATGGTTCACTTGTTTTTTTTCAAATGATAATATTAGTCATTTTAAAAATCCCAAGGGAACCACCAATCAAAGTAGACCCGGGTAGGATCAAGTGACCCCTCATTCCCCCACTTGGATGAACGGGAAATGAAGGGAGCTTGTCTTTGCATCTCATTTCCATAGGAAGTTTTCACGTTTTCTTCCCACTTGACTAATAGAGCATTAGGAGGCTTAGTTTATTAGGGAATGGAGTAATGAAGTATTTTATTTTGTACTCAAATATATTCATATTGTTTATAATAAGCAAAAAGTATAGATTCATGCCACATAGCATTCTTTTTTCTTGCCCCTTGTTCCATATAAGGCAAATTATAGACTCAATCTAAGTTTCAGATGATGGAACCCTTCAAATAAAATTCTCTACCAACATTGGGATCTAGTTATTGAAAAGTACATTCAATGTCGGACAAGGAAAATATATTGATATTGACTCAACCTTCAAACATCCTTCTCCACTAGAATTGGGATTTGGATATTAAAAACCACGAGGAAAAACAACATTTGGGATATTTTTTGAATTTTATCAACTATTATTCTTTAACCCCTAAAGTCTTAAAAGTTTTCTTAGAAAATTCTTGAGGATTCAAGAAAATACCCATTTTTTTGGCAAAAGTTTTCATTTTTAAAAAAGAAAAAGAAAATTGACTAGCCTTCTAAAGATATCATTTTTATTTCATTTAGTGCTTGGGACCTAAAATCAAACCACAATAAAACCCAAATAGGTGAAGGTGGATAGCCACACTACCCAAAGATAAACTTGAAAGTAACTTAAACTTCTTATAGATTATGTTTTTGTTTATGTGGAAAGATTTGATTCATTTCATTTTGACAAGTAATGTGAAAGTTATAAAGCTTTTACTGGCAATCTAAGCAAATTCTTGAGTATTGGATTTGTTTATGAACTCAATTTAAACAATTTTAAAAAATGAATGTTGCATACAATTAGTTTTCTTTCTAGAACAATCTAACTCACCGTGAGATTAGTTTATTTCAATTCTATCATAAGGCTATCAACAATTTAGTTTTTTCTTTTATCTCATATCTACTTTGACTTAGTAAATTTTAAAGAATGAAAATGGAGGGGGGGGGGGGGGGGGGAACAAACTCTCAACTCAATTCTTCAACATAAAAAAATTTGAAATTCATAATTTGTAGGTAAAGAGGAATCCAAGCCTTATAATCTAATTAAGCTAGGAGCAAAAGAAACTAGTTCTCTTCACATTAATTGCTTATATCTTGTGTAGCAATATATACTACAATCAAATTTTCTAAATTTCTTCTAGACATTCTCATACTAGTCTAGTATAAGATCCCATGGTTAAATATGCAAAAGGAACCAATGTTTAAAGGTTTTTAGTTGTTGACATTGAAAAGGGCGGTTTTAAATGTTTTTTGATGAAAAAATGGCCTTGTGACTTCTATGATTAATTTCTATGCTGATTTGTTTTTAAAAGTATGAGAAGGCATGCAAGCAATGTTGTTTGCTAGTTTATAGAAAATTAAAAATCACTATTGAAAGAGGATGCAAATAGGGAAGGGATCCCAAGTAGTGATCCTCGAACAAGTTCAAGGAAATTAGCCAAATATTCATTTTCAGAAGTTTTTTTGGAATTTAACATTGAGGACATGAAGAAATTAAGTAGCAACCGAGCAAAATTTATCCAATTTGGAGATCATTGATCCCGGAAGAGGTCTTCATGGGAACCTGCAAAATAAACCTAAAGCACATGAATACAATGAGCAATGGCAATAACTTAATTGAGTAAGGTACCTAAAGTCCAAGCGCAAGATG
This sequence comes from Straminergon stramineum, assembly GCA_963920665.1. Classification (NCBI taxonomy): domain Eukaryota; kingdom Viridiplantae; phylum Streptophyta; class Bryopsida; order Hypnales; family Calliergonaceae; genus Straminergon; species Straminergon stramineum. The sequence goes on from OY987266.1 coordinate 11,121,094, forward strand.
AAAATTAGAGAAGAATCGGAGACATAACATTACAATAGGGTAGTGTGAGCCCCTATTTTGTCACTAGGGACTCACTTATCTTTTTTTTATTTTTTTTGCAAAAGTAAGTGTGAAAAATAGTACAAACAGTCCAGAAAAGAGTGTGAAATCAAAATTGGTGTGTTACATGTCAATATAGTATTTGGTTATATTTTGAGTGTTTTTACTAATTAGATTCACATCCCACTTATAAATAGGTTAAAATCCAACCAATTGTAGTAATTACGAGTTATGAGCATACTAGGCTCAAAACCTCACATAGAAAGGACATCGTTTGGCTAATATTGGTTGAGGGAACTCTGGTAAGGCACATAGGTTAGTTCCCGGATATAGGTTTCAATTTCCCCATTTCATCGATGAAATAGCAGAACCCCAATTGTTAGCTTGTAGGTGTCAAAAATATCAAGATAGGATTGTGGAGAATTCTCTAGTCCAAGGAGGGTGACTTAGGTTTAAAATCATGCCCGGGAAACAACGACGAAGTCAATTCACTACGATTCCCTTCGGTGTGGAAGATTCCCTGGCCACCGATAATTAAACAAGGGGTGGATTTTGTCCCCCTAGGCCGATGTGTGGAGTAAAAATATGAGTCTATACATATGTTGTGGGATTCCATGGGAGGTTTCACAAAAAGTTTCAAAATTTTCTGATAGTCAAAAGATGCCTTTTCGAACAGTCAACTACCCAAACCTACAATGGGAAATTCCTAGAAATTCTCCAAGTTGCGGTAAAATCTCATTAAAAATCACAATAGCTTTTTTTGTGTTAATAAGATGCTCCAACAAGTTTTAAGACGTTCCGATAGTTAGAAGGACTCAAACTTGCAAGATTCTTCAACAATTGACAAAATTTAAAGATTACAGTGGAGTTGACCAATACATCGAGAGCATACAAAAGTGGAATGAGGTTAAAGATAGGTCTTTTCTTACTCCCCCACATCTACTCAAGAGCCTAGGCTAGTTACTTTTCTCAAAAAAGTCAAATTCTCCCAAATTGGGTTTTTAACCCTTTTTGGTGTTAAGTTGGTACTAGGTTTTGTTGAAATTTTGAAGATAGAAAAGGGGTTGGGGTTCAACTAGATTATAAATAGCCTTCTAAATCCAATGGTACAATCCATTTGTGATTTGAAGTTAATCTTCAAAAGTTAAAAAATGGACCAACATAGAAAGTCAAAATTGATAAATTAGGATGAAAATTCTAATTGATAAGTTTACCATGTTGAAATGAGAGGAAGTGGGTGCCCTTGAAAGAGTATATAAAGGCACTCATTCTTCTCTCAAATCACCCCTTCTAGTCATTTTCTGGCTTTGTAAACACATTGGTCCATTAAACGTGAACTTTGGGCCATTTTTGAGCCGAAGTTGTGAGCATGGTGTTTTTGGAGCATTTCAAGCTCCTTTTGTTTATATTTTGTGAGCCTTGAAGGACATTGGGGTCCCTTTAAATCTTATTTGTTGTTTTTGCATTTGTTTTTCAAGTTTTGGGCAGAAATTTGGTAGTGTTTTGGTTGTACTAACTCGTACTTTGGTATATTTGTTGTTCCTTCAAGTCCTTGTTTAGGACTAGAGTATTGTGCACTAATCCTAGAGGATTCTTCCGTTATGACTAGCGATGACGCTTAGGGAAAACCTTTAGCTTGTTATGTTTATGATTTTTGTACTAACACATCTTAGGGATAGTTGTTATACTAACACTAACGTGATAGATGGTGTGTACTAATACTCATGATTCCATCCTAGTTTAATTTTCTTTTGTCAAACCTTTGTGTTATTTCCCATACTCACCATTCCACAGCGAAACTTTGACTTTGATTTTTAGAATTTGATAGGAATTTAGTGGGCTTTGGGGGAACACGACGGAGCTTTGACCTCAAAGTTTAGAAGTTCTATAGTATTTTGTCAAAAGTTCCAACCGTAGTAAAGCTTTGAACCTTAAAGTCGTAGAAAAATTTCTCAAAAACAAAATTGTTAGAAAGTTCACCAAGTTAGTATCAAAACAAAAAAAATCTCATCACATTCTTGTAAATATTCTCTTTCTCACAAATTCTCTAGTTTCATGGGAAGATAAGGGGACTAATCTTCATAGAAGTTTTCCCTAAAAAGTTAGCCAAAATTTTAAAAAAATAAATAAAACACAAAAAACACAACAATAGCTAGGGACTAGCCGAAGGCCAAATTGGAAGAGCCCAACGAGAGTAGGCTGTAGCAAGCCAAGACTCCATGATCAATTCTTGGCCTGTGCTGGGAAGTCCACAGCTTGAAGCCCTGTGGCTACTAGGAACCTCCAGCTAGGAGCCCTGGCCTTGTTGAGAAGCCCCACCCGCTAAGCAATAGAATTCTACTTGCCTGGAGCCCCGCTGCCATGGCCAAGCCACAACAAGGAGCTAGGGGAGGATTTCATCATTTTCCCTTTCAACAAAAAAATTTGATTTTTGTTCATTTTTATTCTTTTGTTTGTTATTTTAAACCAAAGGTAGAAGAATACTTATAGAGAGAGAATAGAAAGAGAAGTGGAATAAGGAGGTAGAAGAAAAGAAAAGAAAGTTAGAAGTAGAATAGTTTAGCCATAGGAATAGGTTGAGAGAAAAAATCATCATAATTTGAAAAGAAGTAGAAACAAACACTAATCTTACCGCTCTTTCTCTCCTAAAATTTGTAGCAATTGCACCAAAGAAAGATTAGAGGTTACAAACTCAAAGTTGAATGATAGAATGAAGGAGTACAAAAATTTGAATTTAAATATAAATTAGATAAAAATCAAGGAAATCTTAGAGAAACAATTAAAACCATTGAAAGTAGGATAGTTTAGAAAGTTGCCTTGAATTAGTGAGAATCTTATCAAAAACAATATCCTTCCAAGTCAACTTATAGAATAAAATAAATAAGTTTAATTAGTGAGAAAGAAAAGAATTTTTTTCCAAAGTTAGCCAATTAATCTTTGCAAAAAGATTTGTTCCCCATGATTTATTTAAACTTAGGATTTTAGAAAAGAGTTCATTGCTTGAAAGGCTCAATGGATAATGTTTAGACACCCGTTAGTAAATAAATTATAGACAAAACAAAACAAAAAAAATGTGTTGTGGAAGTTGTTTACCAGGGGTGGGGAAATAAACACTCATATGTAGTCACATCTTCTTCACCCGATTTGTTTTTGACACAAGTGTGTTGAAGAACACATTGCGAGGGTTTCTATCAAGGAGAAAGGTTGATTTCACACTAGGTAAACTAACTTGCCATAGCCAAGTATTGAACCGCAACCATACTAGTCGGTTTGGGTACTTTTCCACCATCATTCGATAGTTTAGGGTCATCTCGAACATTCTTCACTCCATTCTCAATCTTCAAAGACTAGGAATGTAGCATTCTCTTGTAGGCTTTTTGAAGCTTGTGGAGGTCCCATTCTTTGAAGATTGAGAATGATCATTCTTCTCCTCCGGTGGTGAAGAACAAACATGAAGAAGATTTAGTGAGTGAAGTATATTCTCACTTTCACCTTGTTGTTATGTGCATTGCCTGCATTTTGTGCCTTCATCTTGTGGTCAACGATACTTCAGTCTTCATCATGCATTTTGTGCGTCCATCACTACATGTCACTAGAAGAAAAATGTGTTTGCCACAACCACCTAATATGCAACTAAGTGTCCTATATAGTTGTCCTACGATTATAGCCTTCTCTATTTGCACCAAATCTAAAGTCATTGTTTTACATCATTACTACATTGTTTTCGTCGCAAAGTAATTATAGAATGAAGTGTAAGATTACAAGACTTGTAATAGAGTTCAAATTTAGAATGAATGTAAGCTATTTTCCATCCAATCACTACTAGAAAAAGAATGATCAAATCAACAAAGAATCAACAAATTTTTGTTGAAGTGGGTAATGCATTGTCTATTTTCACAATTTTTTTGTTGATTTTGGTAAAAATTAACCAAATCAATACATATTTTTGTTGATTTATATATTGCAACTATGAAGTTACAAAAAAATTAACACTTTTTTTTTCATTTTGACTTACATGAATTTCAAGTTTATTTCATTTGAAAAATGATCAAATCACCATGGTTAGTATTCTATGTACAATGGTGTTTTTTTTAACTTAATCACAATTTGGTATTTTTTTAAATTAGTAGACTTTAGAGACTATTTAGGCATAGTAAAACAATTTTTTTCAAAAACTTTGAAGTGATAAAAGTTGTAAAATCAAACTAACTTTCATCTACAAAAATCCCTTTGCAATTTCGATTCTTCATTAAAAAGTTATGGACAAAATTCAGAAGGGTTGAAATGAACATTTTCTTTGACATTTTTTAAAACATCCTCTCTGATTTTTGTCCATAACTTTTTACTGGAGAATTGTAATTGCAAACAGATTGTTGGAGATGAAATTTATTTTGAATTCACAACTTTTATGGGTTCAAAGTTTTCTAAAAAAAATTGTTTTACTATGCCCAAATGGGCTCTGAAGTTTGCTAAATTAACAAATCAATTGGGGAACAGTGAAAGAAGTAATTTTATTGAATTCTACTCATAGACACGACATTTAAGCTTTAGTGTGTTGTAGTGGTGAGAGACCTAGGGTGTCATCCAAGAGGTCTAAAATTTCAATTTTGATAGCCACATGTCTGTGGCCATTGTCCATTGGTTGGACCATTTGGATGGATTATCAAAGGGCTTGTCCATGTGGCAAGGTGGTCTAGATGTTCATTTTGATGATGTGGCACTTGCCACATGACATATTTTGTATGACTAAATGTCATTTAAATTTTTTATTTCTAATAAATTTTTAAACCAAATTAACCAAAAAATTAACACTTTTATATAAAAAACTACCTGAATTAATGTGTCCAAATCAATAAATAATCACCACTTTTGTGTTGAATTTTTGTTAATTTTGTCACTAAATTTTCTAGTAGTGATTGTAGATTTTCACAATTTATAGATTTCTACAACCTATAGAATTTAAAAACATTTAAAATCCAACTAATTTTAAAACCTACAAATCATTGAGATTATAATTTCAAAGTCTACAAGTCGGAAATGAATCACAGATGAGTCACAAAGAAATTATAGATAAGTCACAGTGAAGTCACAAATGAGTTGCAATGAAATCACAAATAAGTCACAATGAAGTTACAAATTAGTTGCAATGAAGTCATGAATGAGTCGCAAACAAGTAATACATTAGTCACAAATGAGTTGCCAACAAGTTGTAGAACTCATCAATTGAATTGTGGTGGCAAATACCATGTAAATAATCATGTCAAAAAAGCTCGTTGGCAAAGTTCCAAGTAAGTTGTTAGATGAGAAATGACCCCTTTTCGTTTTGCAACTACAATTTGACATGTGACGTGTCCACAACGTACAACCACATGTCTTCAAATTATCAGAAATCGCAAAAATTAGATGTAATCCAAAAACTAGTTGTTCTTTGTAGTCACAAAATCCCTCATTTTTTTCTAGTGTTAGCATCCTGAGTTTTGCACATTTGAGAGTTTTGAGATTTGTTGTGTTCTCCAATTCTCTTGCTGTCTCATTTTCCACAACACTAACAAGGGTGTCACACCTTCTTCATGGTTTTTGGCTCCTAATTGGCTCCTCTTTTATCTCCACAACTTCTCATACTTCATAGAAATTTCATTTTTGGAGAAGGTATGACTACCCCTATTGTTAACCATTGTAAAACACATTCCCTTTTGGAGGAGGGATAATGCCTCCTTATATGTCTAGGAGTGAATTTAGTTATAATTTGTAGAGAATTATTGCCTAGCTTGGAAGTTGCAACACTAGTTTCATTGAATGAGTGGAAAGTTATAAGAAAGTCATTGCTTAGTTGAGAAGTTGCCATGGAGAAGTCTCCCACTTTCTATGGAAGCAAAGGGGGTCCCCTAACATTGGTTAACAATGGTATGAGAGAAGCAACAAATCAAAGAGCATGTGAGGAACCAAAATAATTCTAGTGCATTGAATTCCAATGGTTAGGGTGACATCTAATCAAGAGTACTTTAAAAATAATAAGTCATTTTTGGTAAATGCATTATTAGAAAATTCAGCATTAATCCACAGAGAAGCGTTGATATTTTTTGTTGTTTCGGACGTGTTGTTTTGGACAATAATCAACAAAAATCTGTTGATTATTTCTGTTGATTTGGTCAAATGAAAAATGAAAAAAAAAATAAAAAACTTTTTTTCTGCTACCCAAAATTGTTGGGTAGCAAAACTTTTTCTTTTTTTGGCTGTCCGAAGCCTTCGGGCAACCAAGCCACACACCTATGGTTGCTACCTGGGTTCAAACTCGGAACCTAACACTTGGAAACACAACTCTCTAACCAATTCACCACCATTAGAATTCAATGCACAAAGTTTTATTTTTTATTTTACATTTACACTTTCAATTCAGTGTTTTGGAACTCAACAGACTTTGAAGACCATTTTGGCATAGTAATATACCTTTTTTCAAAAATCTTTGGACTATAAAGAGTTGAAAAAACAAACTGAATTTCATCTCCAAAAATCCGTTTGTGATTTTGAGACTCCATTCAAAGGTTATAGACAAAATTTAGAGTGGGGTAGCAAGATATATTTTCCTTGATATTTTCAAACACCCTCTTTGAATTTTGCCTATAAATTTTGAATGGAGGCTCAAAATCTCAAACGGATTTTTGGAGATGAAATTTAGCTTGGTTTTTAAACTTTTTGGAGTCCAAAGTTTTTTGAAAAAAAATATTCTACTATGACAAAATGGACACCAAAGTCTGCTAAGTTTTAAAAAAATGAATTGTGAATGATTAAGTTAAAAAAAATTCTTAGTACATAGAACTTCAACCAGGGTGTTTTAAATATTGCCCAAATGAGGGTGTTTCAAATGTTTCAAGTGTTTTGAAAGTCGTAATTGTGTACTTTGATGCCTTTCAACTTTAGGGATTGTATTCACAATTTTGTTGAGAGTTTCTATAAAGAATTTCAAACCAATTGGATCTATTTGTCATAGATGCCCGAAATTGCCCAAAACTAAAAAAATCACCTTTTGAGAAATAACTTTTTAATTGCAACTTGAATTGATCAAAAAAATTCTAGATATTAACTTGATAGTGAAACACAAGTTTATTAAAATTTCACATCTTATACATGAATTGTAATCAATAAATATTGGATCAAGAAGGGCCTACTCAAAAGTGAAAAATGGTTTGAAATCATAACTCATAGTTTTGAGGGTCAATGAGTTATTTGACATCGATGTGCCAACCTTGCCCTACTGTATGGTATAAGAACATTCCAAAATCTTATGAATGTATGAAGTCAAGTCCATAAATTACAAAAGATTCCAACAAATTCCAACAATTTCTAACAAGATTTTGAAAGATTCTAAAAAAATTCCAAAAAGATTTTAGATTCCCTAAAAAAATTTGATTTGGTTATCGCATTATTCTAATCAACAGAAAGTAGATAACAATTTTTTGGTTTTTACAAAAAGTTCAAAAATTAGAGAAATCGATCATTGCATTGCCCCAAATAACAGAAATTAGTTGATTTTCTGTTGATTTGGTCATGGTTTTCTAGTAGTGATGTAAAAAATTATTCAATTTGTATAAAAGTTTTACATACCTTGAATAAGAATTTGGTATTCTTTAGAGGTATATTGCAGAGGTTATGGCCAAAAAACATATTTTTCTTTTAAATGTAACACAAAATAGTGCACACGCTTCTTGCCATCACCTTGATTAGAAGGTGTTCTTGATTATGGAACTACTATGCAAGGGCAAAAGCCAAAAAACATAGCCTAGCTTGTGTCACCTTGTGATTTTTTGTTTATGTGATTTGAATAGGTAATAATTAAAAATACTCCACCACAATAATAGGGGCTATATGTACTCATTTGAGGATTTGAAAAAACTAGTGAAGTTAATTCAATTAGCATGCATGTTGTGCCCTATAGTAATAAAACTAACGTGTACTCATATCTTAATTATGTAAATTTGCAAAGAGTAGTACTATGAAAGTTCACATTATTCTATATAAAATTCATATAGAGTGGTCTACAATCTTTCATAGCATCCAATACATTGAAGTAGTGAAATTGTCATCCAACTTTCATCCATCTTATTTATATCTAAAAATCTATCCAAATTATTTAGTGAAATGGGATTTGCAATATTTGAATTGAATTGTGTAACATCCATTCACTGCAAGAGAAAGGGGTGTTTTAATTGAGTATTTAAGTACAATCCTAGACACAAGATTATAAGTAATGATTATTTCAGAGATTTTTAGTAAAATTTACCAAAAACAGAAGTATTTCTAGTAAATTTTTACTAAAAATCTCATTAAAGGTTATTACTTATAATCTTATGTCTAGGACTATACTTAAAAACTCAATTAAAACACTCCTTTGTCTTATAGTGATTTGGCACAAGTTTGGAGATGACTAAAGGTTTATTTACACATGCTATGGTGGGCACTTCCAAATTAACCACTACCCCTTAACTGCCATCTTTATTCTGTGAACATCTCCAAAATCAATTATGTACCTATGTGGAAGAAACGTTTTTAGAACCAAACTTTGTTCCTTCATAACTTTTGCATACATAAATCAAATGTCGTGTTTTTTAGTGTGTTGGAACCTCCTTTCACTTGCCACTAAGAAAATACAAAAATTAAACAATCTAATAATAGTAATTAGGCAATAGCAATTAGTGACTAGTTGGGGGTTACCCACTTTAAGTAGTGAGTAGAAACACACTACTTAGTAGGATCTTCCATCTTTAGCATTCCTAAATTTTATTCACCATGTGAAGGCGCTCCATTTCACAATCAATAATTTGGCTAAATGACTTGGCAAGCAACATTATGGTAGAACCACCCATTACCAACCAGGCCCCATGGCCAATCTATAGGTACTAGGAAATTCAACAAAAGATATGATTGATTTTTTAACCATTAGTTTCTGGATTTCCAACCATTTCTAGCCATCATAGTCATGACACATGTACTTGGTTTTGAGAGCCAAATTAGTCTTGGGATGAGCAATTATGGAAGACTCTACATGTTGGAATGGGTGCATGCCAACTTTGAGCTTACGAAATTCATAAAAATTTGAATTTGAGGAAAAAAATTATGAAAATTTGTCAATGTCTATCATTTCTATCTTTCTACAAGGTAAAAAAATCAACACTGCCTTCTACTACTTTAGATCATGCATAGAATGCTTAAGTGGTTGGTAATGGGTGGTTCTACTATAGTAAGCTTAGGATAATGCATTTTAGGGGCTTTTCAAGAAATATCGTATTGCATGATTTATTACTTCACCACATGACTGTGCCACAAAGTCATACAAAGCCAAATAAAGTCTGGAGATACTTCTACAGAATAGCTTAAGTAATGAGTATGTGGAAATAGTGAAAAGCTACAGTCGTGAGAAGGGTTGGTGAGGAAAGCAAGTCACTTGCCTTGCTCATTATAATATGTAAATTACTTAACTTAGGCCTTCAAGTTTGTCCAAGCCTCATACTTTCACTCAAGCCCTTGAAGTAATAACTCACCACAAATGATTATGTTTGACTTGAAAATACAGTGCACAGGGGTTGTAGTCAGTAACTTTGGACTAGAAATGCAACCGCAGCTCTGATTCTGCATACCTTAGTCAAAGTATGCATCGTGCTGAAGACTATCTTAAGGCTAACAAGATCACACCGCATCATGAGCTTCCTTCCAGTTCCTGCATGATTGCGTTACATGTGAACCAAGTGTCACTCACCATTATATGGTAAGTAAACGCCGTTGCAGCTGGATCGTCCTTTCTGATCAATAGCCGCAAACTATGCATGTCAAATAACTGAAATCAACACACTCTAGCATGTACGGAGTATAATTTTTGGGCCCCATTGCCCTGAGCAAAAAAATTTCAAAGTGCAGATTATTGGAGCACCCTAAGTCGACCTTCCTGTGATTTCTTATGCTCAGAATTTGTACATTTCAGAACTTCACAGTCGATTTTCGGTCATGGGTCGCAATAAATGTTTACTTACCTTACTGTTACAATCGATTCCACGATGTGTAGAGTACATTCAAGGGTTTAGGGTTTGAGAGGCGGCTCTTCCTGTTTAGCGGCGATGTCCAGAATGGAAGAAACCAAAGGGGAAAGGCCTAGATGGAACCTTGGCAACAATCGTTCTCAATTTTAAAACAAAAAAATCACCTGAGGCAGGTGCACTTGATGTTTTTTCTTGAGAATTGCACTCACCTTTGCATCTCTCGCATTGTCTCTTGCTTTCAGATTTTTCCTTCATGACACCCTGAGCCGGAGGTTCTGTTCGCTTCTCTTGGAAGCTCGCTCATCATAGAGCTGAAATTGAGCTTGTTGACGTACTCTAGGCATCATGCATGTTGCAATGAGTGTTAATGGGGAGTGTTGACAATCCTGCGAAGCTGGTGGATTTAGGTGTGATGATAATTGACACATTTTCTTCGGGTGAGTTGTTCTCTTAGTACTTTTAATAATTTGATTGTGGATGAGAGCCATTTTCAAGTGAAAGTGTGGGTTTGCAACTGATGGACACAACTTCAGTTGCAGATTCTGAATCTGTCAGGCATTCATTTATGAACAAAGCCTGCATTCTCCTGGTTTTACCGTTGTTCCTTCAGTCCTTGACTTCTACGATCATAGCAATTACGTCTTTCCTTTGCGATTTGAATCCTGGAATCACCTCTTAGTACTCGAGCGCTGATTTCCACACTGTTTGTAGAGTGGTAGAAAAGAACCTTTCAGATGGCAATTCTCACGACATTTTTATTTGTGGGCGCGGAATAGTACTCTAATGCAATAAATCTGCACGTACAGGAGTACTTTGCAACTGGACATCGTTGCGGTGGACATGCCATTGGGTACGCAAATCGCAGATCGGTCGAAGCCACTCTGCACAAGGGAAGTAGTTCAGCCCCGTAGAGCTAGAGATCGACACTAAGAACTGGGACTGTGCCGATCGATGTGCAATGTACTTGAAGCTCGTTTCCACTCGTTTCCGCTTCCATGATTAGCTGCACTGATCCTCTTGAGAACAATTCCCAACATTTAGTTGAAAACTGGACATCATTTACCGGCTCTCGTCATGAGAGTACTTGGACACTAAACTCCTAAACTCTGCAATTGAGATTTTGTAAGCATAACGTATTTGATTCATCGTCGCACACTTAGAGGCGATTGTACCCAACGAACAACATCATTTTGTAACCTGAGACCCTTTGAATGAGCTCCTGATCCTCTTGGTGGTAGATAACCAAGGCAGTGTCTCTAGGGAAAAACTGATCGAGTACGTGCCCGCCGAATTCTCGAGTGAGGCTGCTGATTTGTTTCGACATTGTACCAAGCAGGGGACAATATTGTCGCCATTGATGAAGTAATCCTCAGCTGGGACCTGGTGAATGAGCTCTTGATCCACCCTCGTGCAAGCAAACGATGAAGGCATTGAAGCTCAAACCAGAGAGGCCGCCCAAAACTTCCAGAGTGCTCAAATCAATAGTGGTCATTCTCTTACTAACAAACCTCCTCCTGCTTCTGTCTCTCTTCCAAGCCAACATCTCGCAAGAGTTCAGAATAGACTCAGAGCTTCCTTGCAGCACCCCAACGCCATTGCACGCACCATCTCCAACTCACCGTACCACACTGTATCCCGTGACCCTGGACACCAGCAACCTCTCCACCGCGCCCGGTGAGCTTCGCATATTCAAGGCTCACGGCATCGCCTCCCACTTGCTCATCGAGTTCGGTGCCTACAGAACCTCCCCGAAAAAATTCTCAGTCGTAGCGCTAATCAGCAAGCGCTTTCACGACCTCCACGACCCGCCCTACACCTGCTCGTGGCGATTCAGGGACACAAGTCACACAACCATAACAGCTACCAACACATGGCCGATCAAGCCTGACTGGAACCTCGGCACAATGTATGGAACCCTTGTGGTGGTGTGCACGTTCAATGAGGACGTCGGGAGCGATGGCTCAGGCGGGGAGCTCATGTTGACTGTGGGCTATGGCGACGGGTTCCGCCCTCCGGAGTCTTTCGTTGCGCTTCGTGAGCTTCCAGGCGAGTACAACGCCAGCAAATGGGCTCCCCCGTTCCCTTACGAGATCACGTTCTGCGTTTCCAGGTTGTATGGCGACGTGAGTCCCCAGCGCATCCGAGAGTGGCTTGCGTATCATTCGCTTCTGTTTGGGAATGGGACGCACTTCTTGTTCCATGACGCGGGGGGAGTGACGGAGGAGGTTTTTGAGGTGCTGAAGCCGTGGATGGAGCGTGGGTGGGTTAGTGTGCAGGATTTGAAGGGGTTGGAGGTGTATGAGGGGAGATCGCACCACCAATTCACCATGCTAAATGATTGTATGTTGAGGGCGCAAAGGATGTCGAACTGGACGTTTTTCTTTGATGTTGATGAGTATCTGTTTGTTCCGGGAGGCAGGAGCTTGCGGGAGGTTTTGGTGGAGAGTGAAGGAAAGAGGAGGACGCAGATTCGGATGAAGACGGTCAAAATGTCGGACGCGCTTTGTTGCGTGGATCCAGATGTGGACGACACCACACGGGATGCCAATAACGCAAGGTGTGTGTGTCTCTCACCCCCACACTGAAGTTTCATCGTGCTGCTGCATTTCTTTACGTCAAAGGGCGGAAATGATCAAAATTGGCAACTTAATTGTCCCATTTTGAACCTTAGATGGATAGCAGTTCTAGTTCTAAGAGCTTTGTGCACGTGAATGTCACGATTTAACGAGTTTGGCCATAGTTCCACACTCGAATCTCCTCTCTTTGGTCTATCGAGTGCCCGAGTCTCAACTTTTTCACTATATAACATGCATAAATTAAGTCACAGTTATGAAAACGGCGTCAATTTGAATACTTTGGGATGGTTTTCAATCACATCGGAGAGGTTAACGTCAATTTCGTTGAATGGGCGGAATTCCAAGACTTTTGAGACGTGCCACCTTAAACGGAGTTACATCCATACTAAGTTTTAGAGCTTCGTGCAGATGAGTGTCAATCACAGTTTCTGGTCATAACAAAGAGGTTTGAGAGCACATCCATGTCAAATTCGGGTTTCGTTACTCAGCTTTCCTTCCCAAAGCTTACAGTATTAATTCGAACTAATTGCTTGTGCAGAAAATGGGCGTTCGAGAAACTGGTGTACGCGAACTGCAACTACGGATGGGAGCCGATGGAGACACGGAAGTATGCATTGCAACCCCGGGAGGCCATCGCCACGGGAGTGCACATGTGTGAGTACATGAAAGGAGGAGGGGAAACCTGGGACCCAGAGGTATCGGAGCTTCGTCTCTATCATTACCATGGCACCATCCGCGTGAAGGGTGAAGTGTGCCGCGAGTTCACCACCGGAATCGACGGCTCGTGGTTCACCAACTGCACCGTGGATCGCACCATGACCCCACTCGCTGCTAAAGTGAAGCAATTCGAGATTGACACTCTCGGTAAGCAGCCGTTCATGGAACTTGCGTGAAGAAGAAGACGGAGTCGCTTCGATCATTCTCTGTGGGGACTGCGACATTTGTGCATCATACTCTGTTCACAATTTGTTCTCTTTACACAATCCCGTCTCAATTTTCACCAGGAAAAAGCGCTAAACTGACAGAAAACCTTTAAACAGTTGCTTTCACTGCAATGACTTATCCTCGTAACTTAGTGCGAGTGACACTAATTCACCAAAGTCACGCTATTTTCTGAATTACCGGTAGTGCAGGTTGAAATATTACTGTGATTATACCAATTTCCAAAAAACAAAACTTTATGGTGACACTAATTTTATAGATGTCGCTAATTTCCCCCCTTCCTACTAGAATAAATCGGTGTACTCAAAAGGACAAATAATGGGAAGATTTACATATCATTCACATCCCCTATTGAATTGGGTTAGGTTTCGAATGCTGCTGAAGCTCTCAACTTGTAAAGATCTAAGTGCAGTTCCTACAAGACCCAGGGCGATGCATGGTACGACCGTTCTGCAGTGAAGTGAGCAATTCTGACGATGTATCAGAACGCAAAAATTTAGCTGCTAAAACACGAAACTGGTGTGATAATCAGGACTAACAAACACTTCTTAATTTGCACCGAACAAAGATATTGAATCCCGGTGCACCTAAATTGAATTAATATGGGTTAATCCCACGTGTGCATGCTTCACGTAGCTTGCTCAAGTGATGGAGCTTCCAGGCAGACATCGCTCAGTCTGTAAGGACATTGATCAGCTACCAGACGACTGCCCAAAACATTGTTCGCCATTTGAACCTTCCGTACCTGTACAATAGTAAGGGATAGATTGTGACTTGCAATGCAGGTTTACAGTGCTGTTAAAGTACGTGAGACGTTAAACTTGAATCAGTATCGAAGCCAAGACGCCGGAACCAAGTGTAATCACACATTTCTTGGATGAGTCCCATGGCAGCAGTATCGATTTCCTGAAAATTTCACAACAAGAAATCAATCTTCATCAGACCACAGGATGGTCTACAATTGCAACATGGGTATTAATGAAGAGTCATGAACTCTAGCAGAAAGTAAGATTCGAGATGAAGATTTAGTGTGTCAAAAAAAAGAGAGATGAAGATTTAACGCTCGAGCACTTCAGTTGACAATGAGATGAACTCTACACAGAAGAATTGGGCCAATGTGAGAACAAAAATGTGCATAAAACTATCTGCATCTGCACCTGCCACCAAGAAACTTATAGCCGCACATTCTCATGCCTCGGCCCAATCTGCTCTTGCGATACAGAGCCCTGCTCTCCCCAAAATTTATAGCTAATGTACAAAAGTGCGGGGCAGATGGCTACAAGTGACGATTTGATGGTTAATTTTTAGAAAATTTTGGTAATATTTTTCATTCATACTCAAACAAGATGTGTGGGCCCTAAAGAATCTCTTTAAAAACAATATTATGCAGTATATGCCTATATTAAAGAACTTCTTTTTACAACATGTAGATGGAGATTATTCTTACTTTCTAAGGAATTGAGAAATATTGTTTGTAAAGCCTTGGAGGATCACTAACATATATCTATTGTAACCACATGCATTAAGAGGGTATGAAAATGGAAGCCATCACATACTTGGAATACTTGAGTTATTTTCTTAAATATTCTAGGCATATTCTAATTAGATTATCAAATTATTCCTTTTTTGAGATTAAAGAACCCTATATTACATGGAAATTTTATAATTCCATAGAAACATTACCTTTCATGAATAAAAAGGACCCTATGTTTTAACTCATGTAATTTTCCAAGTCAATCCAAGTGTCCTGTCGAGGTTTTAAAGTAAGTGATATTGTTAGCATTGAAGTAGGTGACATAATTGGAATTGAAAAAAACTATTTTTTATGTAAATGGTCTAGAAGAGAAAAACATCAAAATAAAAGATTTTTCTTATCTATGCAATTGTTTTCAAGGTTCTTGTGGTATTTGACTTGCATTTGTACCAAATGGATCTTGAAGATAAGATCTTGAGAATATTTGAAAAGAAATAAAATGGTTTATATCAAGCTTCATTTTTAGTATGAAAAGAGAGCTAATCTTAAAAACAAGTTTCAAAAATAAATAGAATAAAATAATGGAAGTGACAAAATCTTGTACATAATACATATTACTCTAAATGTAGTATAAAAGGTAAAAATGTTTAAGATGGATAATTTGGATTTCTTATTGAATTTAAAAAAAACCCTGGAATAACTAATTAAAAATATATAATAAAACTATGATAAGTTTAACTATACAAAAGTGATGTGTACATTAACACTTACAACTTCGCATTGTATATGTACTAAAGCTTTGTCTTTCATTTGACATTATATAACACATCTTTTTATCTATGTATCATTTAGGTTTCAATCTTTTAAGAATAGAGAAGACACATGCTATCAGATTCTTTCCTTAAAAAAAATTATACATACATTAAACAAAGTGATGATCTTGGAACATGTAGATGTGGATTATTCCTAGAGTTTTAGTTGTATAGTTTGTAAATGAAGTGATAAGATTAACATTGAAATAGGAGGTGTCTATGAAATAGAAGTTGTTTTATTAATAGTTAATAGTCTTTATATCTTACTAAAACAAGGAAAACAAATATATAAATAAAAAGATGTAGACTACTTGTGATTTAAACCTAATGTTTAGATCTTTAGGGGCAAGGTTGATACTTCATACTCTTCAACTTCTTGACTCCTCTAGTTGGCTAGAATTTGTGTCTTTTGTACATATGTGTAGAAATCAAATCCTTCATTTCTTGAACAAGATTTTGTGCATGCTCAAATAACAAATCTTTCCAGTCATCATTGTCTAAGTTGTATATTATATCGAAATAATAAGCTTGGAAGGATGATAAAATTTTGGTATTATTTTTCATTCATACTCAAAAAAATTCTTTTATAATCTTTTCTTAAGGATTCGTGTTTTTGATTTGGCAATCCAAAATAGTCCACATAGAAACATGTCGACTAGTCTAGTGATGATAATAGGCTAGTCCACCTTGGCATTAATTTTGAATAAGGAATAGGGAATAATAATAATAATAATAATAATAATAATAATAATGTAAATGAAATTGGTTTGAAACCACTGTGAATGAAGAGTGACTTGGGGTAGTTCAACTAGCCATGTCTTAGGGACATGACAATCATAAGGACATGGGAACTAGAGAATAACCTCCAAAATCAAATGAGTTATTAGGGAACATTGATCCAAGTCATTGTCTTTAAGTACTATTTTTTTGCCTCATAGTTTTGAAGCCTCCTATGTTCCTCAAAATTCCCCATGAATAACTTGCATTGAGATTTTTTTGCATTTCCCGACACTCTCATTCAAAATTTCAAACCCACATGGCTTCAATTGGTTTGTATTTTAAATTTTACACTCTCTTTTGATCAATCTTCTTCTTCTAGTCTCAAAATGGATTACAAAAGACTCTTACACATGAACTTATGATCAACTTGCAACCTCCATTATATCTCTTATTCTACAAGGTACTTCAAATATTATTACAATTGATTAACCCCTAAATGTTTTCAACTATGTTTTCACCAAAAACGCTCCAAAACTGTCATTTCTAGAACAAGTACCAAATTTTTGGAAATTTTTTTTTTTGGAAACATGTAACCGTAAGATCTTGTACGAAACTTATTTGAGAAGATGTGGAAAAAATTTCAGAATTTTTCACCGTGTAGATTGTAAGATATTAGCGTTTGAATTAGCAAAAATCTTTTTTCTGGCCCTGTGAAAAAACGGGCAGCTGCACTTCACAAGGCCACATTTGTATGAAAAAAATTCCAAAATGGTGGTTACTCTTTGGA
Source organism: Straminergon stramineum (assembly GCA_963920665.1). Lineage (NCBI taxonomy): Eukaryota > Viridiplantae > Streptophyta > Bryopsida > Hypnales > Calliergonaceae > Straminergon > Straminergon stramineum. Next base: position 11,138,472 of record OY987266.1, read on the forward strand.
TTCATTCTTCAAGGCAAGTTGGCTACATGCTTGAAAAAATTCAAATCATTTGAAATTGTACAACATATAGGAAAAAGAAAGTAAGTACAAAGAAGTAGAGAATGATTCAAAATACTAAATTGTGAAGAATTTTGTTATGGAATTGAAAAATTCCAATCCCAATGGTTGTAATGTTTTACTAAAAAATCCACACCCTATGATTTTATTTTTTTCAAAAAATATTGAAAATTGAGTGAAATAAAGGACTTCAAAGTTTATTTTAGAGTAGAGAATCCGGAACTGCCCACAAACTAAAACGCCTCATAACTTTCATCTCATAAATCAAAATGGAATGATTCAAATCTTTCCATGTACATATAAATCTAGAAAACCAATTTCAAATTTTTATTTCTTAAAAAAGTATTTTTTTAAGAATTTTTTGGGCTGCCCGAAGAGCAATGAAAATTACATATCATGCAATAACTTTTTAACCATGAAGTCAAAAGTTATGAAAATTGTTGGGCCTTAAAGATCCTCCTCGGGCACATGTTGTGTGAAAATTTCAAAGAAAAATAAGAAAAACTCCATTCGTAGTGAGCTGCCCAAAATCGCTATGTTGCCAAAAAACGCAGTTTGGGCGTTTAGGGGTTAAGAAATTGAATACATAGGTATTCAATTAGTTTAGAATTGTGGTTTATGTACACTCCATTGATTATCAAATACATTACTAGGAGGTTAAGAGGAAAAAACATAACATGAAAACTAAAGTTGGATTTAAAAGATATCTTAAGTAGGAGAAATGTTTGCTACAAAATCTGATTGTATAATCATACAATACAATATTCCAAAATTTAAAATCCTTTCTTTAAGAAACTCTCCACTAGGAAATGAACAATAGTTGTCTCAAATATATATATCCAATTGCAAGGTACTCCCCCAATTCTTGAATGACCTTCTCTTTCAAACATCAATGCAAAAATAGTTTTTGCACTGTCCATGGTCTGAAAGAGGACAGAAGCTTGTCATTGATTGGTCATTTGAACAAGCTACATGGTGTCCATGTCAAAAAGATTCTGAAATTCAAGTTTGGGGCATCCCTCCAAGGACCTCAAATGTTTTTTTAATGCTGATCGTCTTTTACAACCATGACCGAGCCTCCTCAGCAATATTTTCCTCTGCCAGTAACAAATTCTCCGCATCACTTTATCAATCATTCTAGCTGCATTACCTTCACCACCATAGCCCACCAGACCATTGCGACAGCACAACTCATCATAAAACAGTGCGCGCGCAAAGAGAGGAGAGAGACAGAGCCCCAAAACCTAACCCTAAAATGTCAAGCCGGAATACTATTTCCATGGCAGGAGTGACTTCCTGAGGAAACGGATCCCTGCTACATCAGTGCGGTCCCGTAGTCTAGCGGTCAGGACATTGGACTCTGAATCCAGTAACGCGAGTTCAAATCTCGCCGGGACCTTCATCTTTTACACTTCTCCCCAAACTTTCATTGAACTTAAACTCCACTGGTCAGAAGACGTTCTTTTTTCCTCTTTCGCCGTGGATTCAGATTTGGAAATAAACCAAGCTCTTCTCTTTAGTTATAAGTATCACATCCGTTTCTCTCACAGCAAACCTTTGTGGAAGTTAAGGGTCATTGTGATAAGTTTACTTGGGCGCCCACACTTGTAAATGCAGGCAATGGTATGGATGTGAATCACCTCTCAAAGAGGTAGTTAAATTAAATCTAAGAGCAGACTACGCTTCTTGTGTGGACAATGTTGGATTCCACTTAGTCATACCGCCTAGTTCAGAGTAAACTCTGTTAAATTTTGTTATGTCTATACGAAATTGAAAATGGAGACTTCGAGTGCAAAACGGGCTCTGCAACCACCTTCTCCACCGTGTTTCCTTAACACCACTACTACATGCAATACTACGTTATAGAACTCCATTTTATCGCGTGCATGCTGGGCTCCTTGGGTGGGAGAATAAAAGAGGTGTGGTTGCATTGACAAGAATATTGATGGAACATGGAGTTGCAAGCATGCAGGGCGGAAGAATCGCCCCTGTCTCCGCCAAACCCAGCGAATGTTCAGATTAGCGCTCTCTCGCCCGGATCTTTGGAACTTCTGCCATGACCATGTTGCAGCTTATATATAACAGACGCCTGAATGTCTGGGTCGAGAATGGCGGACTGGCGCTCGTTGATCCGTGTGGGACCAAAGGCACTGTTGCATTAGGCGGTTTTGGATTGATAATAGTCTCTGTTGGCGAGTGAGATTCTTAGTCTCGAGGCAGAACCGCAGAAGGCGGATAGGAATCCACCAGCCTAGCAGACGGCCACGGCTTACACTAGCAACTGGGAGATTAATAAGTAACATGGGAGTAGCAACCTAATTAAACTGAATGTGACAACACGGAGGAAGCTGGGGCATCATGAGAGCCCGGTCGTCCGGTCGTCGGCGGATCGGAGGAGATTGCCAGTTTACCAATGGCTATATTTGTCTCCCTCTGATCATGCGAGAGAAGCCATGCAGGGGTTCGGGTGTGTATGCTAAAACCGAACATAAGAAGGCTTTACTTTATATTCTTTGCCAATCTGGGCATAGCTGCTCGACACTCTGGCGCCGCGCCAATGGGTGCAACTAGTGCAAAAGGGGGTGGAATGTGCTAGGCATCTCGTGTTTGTTCCTAACTGCACCACTGCACTCAAATGAAGATGAACTATTGGTGCAACGTATGCCCATTCGTGCATGTCATGCAGTTTGGGTTTGATGGGAAAATCGTAATGAAAGCAACCATTTTGACCATGATGTACAATGCAATCTGTGAAACATGAGTCACACTATTCAAAACCCTAAATTTTCTAGTTAGATTGTCAGTTCAAATTCGTGGACCTGTGATGGCGATTGGAACGGAAGTGCTACTGGCAAGACAGGTTGCCTAGTTTAAACTGTCGGAAGAACCTGAAGGAGGAAACTCAGCACACTGCAGGGTTTCATGCTCAAAGCCGAAAGCTCTGAAGACCCCACATATGAGGTCGTCAATCCCAATTTTTAGGACTGCTGCTCTTCTATGGGTGGAGCAAGTAGGGTCTGTCACAGGAGGCTTAAGAGAAGGCAACCCATGCATTGATGGAAATAGAGGAGAGATTTCTGACAGTATCGGCACCGAGAGGACGCTGTGCACAACTGTCAATGGTATAAAATCATGCTGGTAGCACATTCAGGTGGACACTTAACGTTATTAACAAGAGTCCGAGCTACGGAGATCACCAGTCAGCACTTCTTAAGAAAAGTAAGAAGCCTTACGACTGGCTGATTGATGGCAGAAGACTAGTAACTAAAGTCCTGATGATTAGAGGCCTAAAACTTCATTTGCTGAAGTCTCAGTCAGTCCGTTCGATTGCAGATATGTCGATTTCGTATACAGTCCCCACATGAGCCGTCCTCTAGTACTCACGTGATCATTCAGCAAGACTTCAATGACGACACTTTCATGCTACAGCTTCAGCGTGCGCTAAGTACAAGCGGATTCTGCGCAATTCAGATCATACCGGAGTAAATAATAATTAGACACTGGGACTCGATCGCTTCATTTACAGAACTAAAAAATAACAAACGGCTGAATGGAAAACGTAACATGATGCAGGGATTGCCCTAAGATTGATATATCAAATGTTGTACAAGCGTCTGAGAACACAGTCCTGAGACACCACGATACCCCTCATCTGGAAGCAACTGAACCTTGGCTACGGGGCTGACCTACGCGATTCAAGGATCTGAATGGTTGTCTGCATTGCCCTAAAAAACTCTCCCATCGCTCCCCAACACAGATTGATGGACACAAGAAACTTGAAAAATCAAAGAAGGTACGCAGCAACTAGCGCTAGTTTCCATGATTCTGGGCACGATCGTGCGTGATTGCGAGAGAGGACGGAGCCTGGCTAGGTTTGACAGGTGCAAGCGTTTTGTCAGTGCTTACAGATTCTTCGGTGTTCCCGGAGGAATGTTGCAGCTCTATGGAAATGCACTCCTGCGTCGACTGCATGTTGGAGCTCCACGAGTACGAAATCACGGGGCGGGACGGCGGAATGGTGGGCAACGACAGGTCGCCGTTCAGCACTTGTCGTATGAAGCGCATACTTGGCCGGGAAGCAGGGTCAGGGTGACATGCCAGAAGCGCTAGATGCAGCGTCAGCCGGCTCTGCATCACGTCCACATCTTCCCCAAGACGCGAATCCACGCATTTCCGCAAGTTCCCGTTCTGGTGCATCGTCCACACCCAGTCGAGCAAGTAGATTTCGTTATGCGGCAAGTGGGGGTCGAAGGCGCGCCGTCCGCACGTAACCTCGAGCGCCAGCACGCCGAAGCTGAAAACATCCGTTTTCGGCGTCGCTTTGCGTGTGTGCGGAAGCTCAGGTGCGAGGTAGCCCATTGTCCCCGCGACGACAGTCGAGTACGCCATTTTGTTGTGGTCGATCAACCGGGCCATGCCGAAATCGCCCAAGTAAGCGTTGAACTTCTCGTCCAAGAGGATGTTGCTGGGTTTCACGTCGCGGTGGAGAATACACTGTTGCCACTCTTCGTGAAGATACGCCAACGCTCCCGATAAACCACTGAGAATGTTGTAGCGCGCGTTCCAGAGCAGAACCGGCCCAGATTCTTCCTGCCCTTCCGAGCGCACGATCCACTTGTCCAGGGATCCGTTTGGCATGTAATCGTACACCACCATGAGCTTCTCCCTCTCGATGCACCAGCCTCGCAAGCGCACCAAGTTCCGATGCCGGATTTTCCCAATGATGGAAACCTCCGCTAAAAACTCATTCTCTCCTTGACGAGAGTCGTCCGCAATGGATTTCACCGCGACAAAGGATTTGTCACGGAGCTGGCCTTTGTAGACGCTGCCGAATCCACCGCGGCCGAGAAGCTCGGATCGCGCAAAGTTTTTTGTTGCCATCGCGAGTTCCTTGTACGTGAACACGCGCGGGCCGTCCATGCCCAAGTTGGAGATGGGGATGAGAGGATTCTTACGAGCTGAACCGGCGCTACGACCGCTTCCGAGCTTGTTGCGCTTGCGGCGTCGGCAAAACCAAACCACGAGAGCAGCGATTAACATGAGCAATCCAATACCCGCAACGGCACCCGCAATGGGGGCGACGTTGGTGCTCTTACCAGGCATCGGAGCGCTATCACCAGTCCCATTCACGTAGATTTTCACCTTGAGGTCCCGTCCAGCGCAGTGACCCAACACGCCACAGACGTAGTAATGCCATCCTGTCGAATTCAGCGCCACCACGTCGTAGCCCGAATTGAACGTCTCATTGATCGTAGACAAATTGCACATATCGTAGTCTTCCTGACTATTAAGCTCCAGGACATTATGCAAACCGGTTGTGTAGCTAAAAACTGCACAGAAAACAATCATCACCACCAGCTGTTGTCAATGTTGCGAAAATTCAGAATCATCCACTTCACAAACGAACTCTCAACAATCAAGTGTGAAGAAATGGAATAGGTTACGTACGTAGCTGGTCGCCGACTCGGAAAGTGATGTTCTTTGCCCACACGTCCTCGTACCAGCCGGAGCTCGGGGGAAAATTCCACTTCTGGGACTCGCCACCGACGATCCAATCGGCGCCATGATTTGTTTCAATCAGCGCTAAAAATGTCAAAACTAACATGAGCATTCGAACTCCCGCTCGAAATTTGAGGTTCGACTCTCGCATCTTTGCTTGATGTTGCACTAATTACTACTTGCGAGTCATGTGGCCGATCGATCAGTTCGACTCTTTAGTGTAGAGATACACTCTGCAGCCAGGCTAACTCTTCACTAACCAATATGGGCAACCACTAGTAAGGGTCTTATTGTCTCAACATTCCATCCAGTCGCCGTCAATCCATAGGCAAAACAACTGGCTGTTACACGATCACACCAATGAATAGTCAGAAGGACTAATGAGAGTCGTCCCGGTGTACACATCAGAGCACGCCATCATCGAATCGTCAAACTACCATTTCCTTTCGAGTTTACTGCAAACTGAGCATGAATACCAACTGAATCATAACCTCCTAGCACACATTGACCAGGCTTAGCAATCTGATTATAGGACAACATCGCAGAGCTTTCGTACCAGATCGAGTCAAATATATATGCACTCTCTGGAAATCTCTAACCCGTACAAGTGTTGCAATGTCTAGTCTCAATTCCTAGACTATCCTTACTGGATTCCTAAACCTCGTAAGCCCTTGAGAACAATAGCAACAAAAGAGCTCTTCTACAGCGATCAAAGATCGTGATCCAGTTACCACGCGAATCCGAAACTACGCTAGACCGACCGACGCTGCGGCTCATAAAACTTCCGAGATGGCACCAATGTAGGGTTATTCTAAATCCAAATGTGTGGACAAGTTCACGACTTGGCCCTAATTTCCAAGTCAAAAGGTTTTGACACTCACCAGAGCTGCAATGACGCTCGCATCTAAGATGTCGACGCATAGATTTAATTGGTCAGTGTCCAGACGAGTTTCCGGTTGGGTAAAATCTTGTCGCAATGCCAGGATCTCAAGCAGATCAGGCAGGTAGTGCTCAGTAAGTTAACACTTTCCAGACTCAGTGTTCACAAGTTCACCTCATACCGATTGCATCTAAACCAAACTTGGACCTGCAGCCACCCTAGATTGACTACAGCAGCGTTCTTTGGGTCAGTCTGCCGATGCGGATGCGACTGAATTTGGGATTGAGGGCCCCAGACAGTATTTTGCCAGTATTCTTTCTTTGCCGCCCCCGGCGATGACGGACGCGAATTTTTCATACATTTTGGAAGGTATATTTTTGTCATGCGTCCAGGTAAATTTAGAGTTCGTGCAAGGCCTCTGAATAGCAGTGCGTACTCCTCGGGATAGCCGGAGACTCCCTCCGTAGCCAGAGAGAACGCGGGGTGGATTGACCCCCTCGCTCGTCCCCTCCAAGTCATTCCAGGGGTGCATATAAAAAAAAAGACCCCCTATTTTGTGCTTCATAAACTTATCATCTCTACCTCTACCAGCTAATTTGGGGTCTCTGATTGCAAATATGAATTCAAAATTTGCAAATTTTATCATGTGTGAAAAATAAAAAATTTCAGGGTTTTTACTTGGGGATGAGCAAGGGGGTCAATCCACCCTGGCCGAGAGAACAATGTTGATTTAGTAATTCCACTTGTATGACCATATATTTGATAATTCCATGATAATAGACTAGTAGAGTTAATCATAAAAGTTCATCCAGTTGTAACAATGGTGTCAGAGGAAGGTTTAACTAAGAATAGTACCAAAAAAAAGAACCACATATTGATCCCACATTGCACACACTTTATCCCACTTTCTGCTAGGATGTCTATCAAGATGATCACCCATTTCCGACCACTTCAGCAATTCAACTTATCTGTGGCATCAAGAAGTTTTTTTTCCCATGTAGAGAAATAGATTTTTAATAATTTTTTACATTTTTTTACTCAAAAACAAAATTTTGATGGATTTTTTTCATGAAGATTTTGTTTACCCCATTTTTCATATGTAGACCAACCTATTTCCAACCATAGCCTGGTTAGAAAACCAATGTAAGTGAGCATTGTGGCTTTCAATGTACATGTTGCCATCATTGTAAACTTTCAATGTTCACCTCCTAACTTAGACATTGTCTTTGCTTCTACTATTCTTGCTCTACATGAGTTGTCACCTACACCATAGCTGATTGAAAATTCAGCAGCCTAAGTTGCAAGAATGGGAGGTTGGTCGAAAATGGGTGATCACCTTTAGTAAGTTACTACTATTCAATTGAATCAAAATTTCATCTTTTCTTGTGGGCAAGTGAAAGGAGGTTCCAACACAACAAATAACACAACATTTGGATACCACATGCCAAAACTATGACACCCATCAAGATTTTTATTTGTCAAGGTTTTTATTAGGCAGAAGTTCCAAATAAATTCTTCCACATAGGTACGTATTGATTTTGGAGATGTGCACACAGTGACGATGGCGGTTTGGGGTCGGTGGGCGGAGGCATTTGGGGGAATGGGGGTGCTCTCACGTCACGTTATTACGAGGGAGTTCAGTTTCTTGCACGTTGACTCAGCGCGCTTCGATGCTGGTCCTTGATATTTTAGTTTTGTTATATTAGTAATTTAAGTACACCTTTGGGGCTGGATTGCTGGAAATAATGTCCTAGAAATCGATAGCTGTGTGGAGGTGACTCATTGGTGGGTTTCAGAAGAGGTAGCGTCGAGGTTTAGGGCAGGTAAAGGAGATGACCCATTTTCGATCAGCCTCCCATTCTTGCAGTTTAGGCTGCTCCATTTCTGATCATGTGAATTGTACGTGACAGCTCATGCACCACAGGACTCCGGGGACAACAAAAAGTTGCAGGTCTGCAGGAGGTGTACATTGAAAATTCATATGATCACAACATGTACATTGGAAGCCTTACATCGATTTTGGAACCATCCTAGGGTTGGAAATAGGTTTGCCTGCATATCAAGAATGAGACAAATAGAATCTTCATGAAAAAAATTCATGATAATTTTACTTTTAAGGGAAAAAATTTAGGAAATTATGAAATCCCTCTGAAATCTATTTCTCTACACGGGGAAATTTTTTCCTGAACTTTTCCCATGCCGCAAATAGGCTGAATTGCTTGAGTGATCGGAAATGGGTGATCATCCTGATATATAAGTGGGAAATATTACTTATTTCTTGTCTTCTCAAGTTGTGGAAGGCAATGTTGGTAAAACTTGTTGATGGTCCGGAAGCATGCTAACTTACAGATATACTGTACCTTATAGAAGCAAAGCTGGGGAGAATAAAACGGTGCAGGTTTGGATTCCATTCAGAACACTTTCTGAGTTTCTGGGCATCGTTTTGAGAATCAAGTCTCCTTTTTGAGCGACTTTTTGTGTCTATTTGGGGGCTACTTCACACTGCTACAATCGGAGCTCATATGATCCTTCAGAACATGCCCACCCAGGCGCGCGGCCGCAACGCTCCTAGCTGGCCCTCGGCGGAATTCACACCTGACCCTCACTTTCCCAACAAAGCACTTGAAGATAAGGACCGTTCACTCAACAGCTAAGGGCCTCCTTACATGTATCGGTGGGTGGAGAAGCTTCACAGGGAATGCTAGAGGTAAATATTGCAATTGCACTTTCATGTGGACTTGGTGGGTGGAGAGGAATACAATAAGAAATCGGCATAGTAGATTCTCTCAAGAGTGACTAGTCTCCACCAATGGAGTTGTCCACCGATATTTGTGAAACTTCAACTCCTCCTTTCCCGCTTGCCCACCCTGGCAAGACAATCGGTTGAGCCTAATTTGGCTTGTTTCATCTTACTACTTGAATTAGTACAAAGCTTGCCCATTGGGCCAAAATGTAAGTGCACCTTAAGGATCTCTTTGTTGACACTCAACCATGGATCGAGGAGAATTCATCCTCACACTTTGTTTGAACATGCCAAAAATCACTACATTACACAACAATAAGTAACACTTCGCAACTTGTGAAGATGGTACATAAGCCACCATACAACTCTTGAATGCACTATTGCATGGAGTTACAATGGGTAAGGGCCTCCTACTATGTGAGATTGGTGGGCAAAGTCCACAAGGAGATCTATTGGGTCCAAGCTTGCAAATATTATAATATACGGCCATGTAGACCTAGTGGGTGGGGAGAGATCAAGGTAGAACTTCGCAAGCATTGATTTCTTCAAGAATGATCAATCTCCACCAATAGGGTTGTCCTTTGATTTCGGTAAAACTTGAAATCCTCCTTATCCACTCACTAAGGCTCGTAAGACAATCGATAGGGTCTTCTTGTCATCTAGTGTTTTTTTTGCCCATCGATCTCATATGGCAGGAGGCCCTATTGGAAGAGCAACTCCATTGCATCAACTTACAAAGGAATGTGAAATGGTTTTAGCAAAGTAACGTCATGGGAATGTTGTCATTCCATCTCGGCTTCTTCTGGAAATGCCACAATGCAATCTACCCTTCATTACTAAACAAACTCTTTATCCAACTTATTTTACATCATCAATGATGTCATGAAAGAGTATGATTCTTCCATAGTCAAAGGATTGAGTCGTTGCAATGTGGATTCTTCCATGAGAGCAAAAGACCTCAAAAATACTATGGATGAAGCATTGTAGCATTATCTAGGAAATCTAGAAAGCCTTTAGCGATACACAATGGAGTCGAAATGTGCAGCCTTCCCACAACAATTCCGGTCACTTTTGTGTTCAAGTGTGTAATGGAGCTACTCTAAGGAGAGGTGAACTCTACCTATAGCTTTAGGGCCCACAACAACTGCGACTTTGGTGTGTCATTTTTTATGTGAATAGGTGGCCATGCTCTCAGTTTGTGGTTCTAAACTACAAAATTTTCACCTAGATACTATGTTGTAGTTGGTGTAGGAAGTAAGACTTATCCTAGAGAAATTCTTCATTCTTATTACTTTACATAGAGTGTGATTATTCTTTATGTGGTTTATTAACTTTATATTTCTTGATCTCCCTACATATGTAATGTAGGGTCATTTCATTCCATAAACTACTTGAAATTTTTGAAATTTTTTCATTTGCTGAAAATAACAAATTGAATTTGAATTTTCTATTAGAAAAAAATTGTGGAGTTTGATTGACAAGATTGGATAAGATCATGAGACCTAACTCTAGTGTTGACTTTTGGATTTTTAATTTGGATGATTGCAAGAAACACTTCATGTTTTTGGCTCAAAAATGCAATTTCTAGCCGTAGGACTAGTAGTACTCAAGACTACTATCAATTTTGGGCGTCATATTGTGCCTGCAAATCTCAATTGTTGATTTTAGGCGCCTATAGATCTAAACTATTGATTTAGTACTATACAATACTATGGAGTACTACATAAGCCACTAGGAGCAGAAAATAGTAGAAAAGGGGTCAATGGACCTTTTCATTTTCAATAATTCAAAAAAACTCAAAAAATTCCTAGAAAAAAAGACATTTTTGTAAACAAGCTTGCTCTCGCATTGCACCAAAAATTTCTTCAAGGAAAATTTTCTCATGCCCGAAAAATGTGCACAAACAACGGTTACTTTGGCCCCATGTAGACACCTCATGCAAAGGTGTTTTGCAAAAATCTCTTCATTTGTCATTGGAATGCAAGTACACCTCTAACTTCTCCATTTTGTAGCTTCTATTTTGCATTTTTGGGTACAACTTTGGACCAAAACCCCCCAAAATGGCCAAGGTAGACACCCAATTAGGGGCACCTTAAAAATAGTAAAGTAATTTTTAAAGAAAACAAAAAATCATGGAATGTGTGAAACTTTTATGTGTACCTTCATTCCAAATTTTAAGACAAACAGACTTACGACGCAAAAGTTATGACCAAAAACCAATGTGTCTAAGGGCAAGGGGACAAAAAATAGGACAAGTGTTTCTTGCAATCACCCATTTGTAGAACATTTTGCACAGAAGTCTAGCTTGTCTTTAGTTAGAGGTAGAAAAAAATCCACTCTTGCACTCGAGGCTAGCACTCACTATGTTTTTTTGCATACACTTGCAATAACCACATAATAAAAAGGAGGGGTATTATTTCTGAATTTGAGTATAAAATAGGCCCTTTCATAAGAAAAAAGGAGAATTTGTCCATTTCTTAGTACCCTATCTTTCATTGAAATGAAAAGCTTGCAAATTTTTTATTACCCTATTTTACTTGTAAACTTTTTATAAAATATTCTAGTGCATCTCATTACTTTGCAAGACAAGAAATATTTCATAATAGTGTATGTTATTCCTTCACAAAAACGATTGCATCCATAAAGTACAAAGAAGAAGAAAAGAAACATTCACGTTTGGAATTCCATTGACATGCAAGCAATCACAATGAAATGGCAGAATTTTAGCAAGTGCAAAATTGAAAAAAAGGGTAGGATTGAAATACAAGTGTAGAACTAAAACACAAGTGTTGAACTAGAATACATGTGTAGAACTCTACAAGTTTCAATAAATGAAGCAATCATAAGTCCAAAGTTTCAGCATGTCAAAACTTTTGGCTATTCTAACATTTGAGGAGGTAAACTACCAAAATAAACAAGAAAAAAATTGCAAGTGAGGAACTACCTTAATGAACAAGAATTGAATTCACCCAAACAATACAACTAGTTTTCTTGTTACAAAACACAAACATACTTCAATTGAATCACTCCATGCATTTACAATACTTCTTGCATTCAAAATCAAAAGTTGTAGAGCATCAAAATTTCAATAGAAGCATCTCATATATCCTACTATAAACCTATCATGATTCATGAACAACCGCCCTAAAGTACAACCAAAACTCCAACTAAGTACTCCACAAACAACCCCAGCCCCCCTACCAAAAACAAATTGAATAATGTAAGAATGAAAACCCCTAAATCCAATTAAATATAAATTGTTGTTCAATGAAGTCACCTCCATGTCACTGGCACCCTGCAAATTTAGGACATTGGACACATAATTTGCATTCAGATACACATGTTATTGTCCATTAAAAACTAGAGTAATAGAATTGAAGAGTACTATAATTCAACAACAAAAGTGATCAGAAAATATAAGGTTTTGTGTTTATGTACCTCCAAATTTGGCACTAGAGAACTCGCATTCAAGTGCAAATTTGAATATCCCCAAAAAACCAGGGTAAGAACTTTGTGCAACATAAATCTAGCTCATATGAATGGCTAATTTACAGAATTTGCATTTAGATGCAAGTTTGAATCAAGGTTGTTCTGTCAAATGCATTTTGGGGTTTGGGTGTCAAGTTGTTCGTCTGACGTCGTGTGTCGTATAAGACGAGTGTCGCATACACTAGACAATTTTGTCACATAAGGCCTTATCCTAGCATCAGAGACAATTTGAAATCTCCCTTTATTTATAATCCATAATTTAGGATGTAATAAGTGATTATTAAATTGAGACACTTCAATAAAATGAAACTCAAATATGTCAAGATTGGAAATAGAAAGTGCTTTATTTGAAAGTCAATCTTAAAGTTGACTTTATTAGACAGACAAGGGAGTCTACTAGACATGTTGGACATCGTGTTTGTTGTGTTGTCGAGTTGTTCGGTCGAACAACCATGGTTTGAATGCAATAGAAAATGGGGGGTGGGGGGGTGGGGGGGGTTAAGAATTTTGGGGAATTCACTCAGAGCTAATATAAATGACAACACAGAACTGGCAACAGTCACCCACTAGTACAATCAAAGAAACTAAACTAGATTAAAATTAAGCTATTGATTTAAGCCAACAAGCACCCAAAGGGCTTACTAGTCTACATTACATTATGTTGAACTTAATGAATGGAAGTAGCTAGCATCCAAAGGCTTTACACTTTAGTTTCCACTTGTAAGCAATTATGTACCTCCATCTCTTATTCATTCATCAGTTCATCTGACTAATAGATAGAAAGTGAAGGTTTCATCCACATTCATCCATCTTTATCCCTCCTAGAACCCTATATTTTAATCTAGAAAAAATGAAAAACCTTAACTTATAATGACCCTATTTTTTTATAACACCCCTTTCTCTTTTTGTGATCCCTAATTTATTTCTACATTTTTTCAAAATTTTAACTCCAATTAATAAACAATACACTATATTTTATCACACATTGTTTCTAAAAAACTACTAGTGCCAACCCCGAGCTCTTGTATTCATTGGCATAAAATAATAGCATGTTCATATTGGTTCTCATATATATAATTTATTTATTTATATTTATATTGATTGATTGTCTTTGGTCATTTTTATTTTTCTTAGTATAAATTTTTTCACAAAATTTTTTGTTTCAAAATCACCATCTTAACTATTGTTGTAGTCATATAGACTACAAATTATATTGGCCACACAATAGGACCATTCTGAAGATATAAATATTATAATAATTATACCACTAGGCCAATGATTGTTATGAATGTAGAATTTGTTGGTCATAGAGTGATTAGTTGTGTTTCAAAGCCATAGGCAAAATAGGCTATCATATAACTTCCTTTTGAAGGTAGGCTCATTGTCACTTGTCAAGATCATTTGGGCCATACTCAAAAATCAATAGCCCATTAGCTAGTGATCACTATTCAATACTAGAATCAAAGATTAAATCAATTTTGTTTAAATTTATCACACTTAATTACTTTTGTCAATGGATGATTAAAAGAAAGTCTTGTACGATTTTCTATCACTTAGGATATACTAGAATATACTTTTTGAACAACATTTGGATTATTAGACATTGAATTGGAATAAAACCTAGTGTAGTTGAAATTCACCATAAAATTGGATATGGTCAATTTAAATATATTTTAGTTTATTTCTTGTCTTCTGCAATTAAATAGATATAAAATATTGATTTAAAAAATATCACACATTCACAATCACTAATTTTAAATACCATTCAATTTGTATTCTAAAGAATCTAGAGAAGATCCTCTAGTAGACAAATATCATTATATACAAAAATTTTAAAACAATGAATTCTATTCTATAATATGACGAAGTTCACATTTTAAAACATAGAATTTAAATTATTTTGGTGTTTATTTTGTTGAATGAACATTTTATAGAGTTGTTTCATGCATATATTTAGATTTTTTTAGAATTATTATTCTATTTTTAAAAATGTTTTGGATTTAAGGACACTAGAAATCTTAGATGATAAATAAAATTCTATTTTCTTGAGATTTTTCACTTTTGTTCTTTTAATTAGATTCTTATTCTAAGCTTCCTCTTTCAATCTTCTTAAAGGTCCACACTTTGACCTTTTTTTTAATCATTTTCTTTGCTATGGTAGATACAAGAAATTTATTGGCATAAGTTAGTTAAAGAATTTTGGAGGTATGGTAGTGTCTTGTCAACATTAGCAATTGGAACTCTATATCACCTACTAAATCTTTGTCAACATCAATTGACCTTGTCAACATCCATAGGCCATGTACATACCATCTATGACTCCTTTATAGCATGCACTACATGGTTACTTCTTAACATGGAGACTAGACTTAAAGCTTTAATGTTTGTCTTAGAAAAGCCTTTCAAATAGGTATGTTGACATCATGCAGCAACCTAATAGATCTTTGTGGAGGTTCTTTGTGATAGCATATGCTATCAACAATGCATTCTACATCCTACTCCTAGTGCATGTATAGAAACATTTGAAAACAAGAAGCTTATGAGTTATTCTTGTAAACCATTTTTGACAACCATTCTTTTTAGTGACAATCTTTGTGTGAAAATTTATGTCACGAAAGTCTTTGGACCCCAAGACAATCCTAGAACCTTCATTTGATCGACATTGTTAAAATGGAGAGCAATGAAGTCCTAGTAATTTTTCACAAATTCATATGGCATGTAAAACATCTTTTGGGCAGAAACCAATAGGTATTGCAAAGACTAATTCACAAGAGTTAATCCTTTAGTTCTAGACTCCAAATGTCTATCTCACCTCATAGCCAAGGTCAAACATTTTTTTTCAATATGTTTGAAATATAGTAGCATAAATGTAAATGTTTGTTGACAATTAGATAAATGGCTTTCAAAGTGCCAAGTCTTAGTTTTATACTTAATTCAAACTTTGCACAATTAGAGGTAAATATAAAAAACACTTTACCTACTTTCTATCTCCAACTTCTAAGAGAGGTATTTTTTTTGATAACATGAATATAATAAAAGACATTATAAAAAAGATTTAAAGTAGAGATTTAAGAGGTTGATAGTGCGATTTTATATACATACATATATATAATTTCTTGAAGAAATTCTTTAAGTATAAACATAATAGGAATTCTTATATCAAGTATAATAATTTCCATTACAAAAAATGGACATTGGATTGTTTCACACATTACATTATTATTTTACATATTCCAAAATTATTTTATTAATTTTTCAATTGTTTCTATTTGGATGTCAAGTTTAGTACTAAAATGGAAATTTGGTGTTGGAAATTGAAATTAGAAGATATTAATTAAGACCATGTACATTGACAATGATTTTTTCTAAAGAATACAAAATCTTTCTTTTCTATATGATAAAGCTCAAAGTAAGTTTCCTTTGCATCATTTCATGGACTATAGAATTAATTCTCATGAATTGACTTGGAGAACTAGAAGTTGAAAAAAATTGCCAATATCTTCATTTCATATTTTTTTAGAAACTTCAAACATTGAAGTATTTAAATTATTGAAACTTTGGATTTTTTTATCTTTAAGTTTGAATTTTTGGAGAAGCTCCACTTTTAGTATCTTTTTCACTTTTCATATTTTAATATAATTTAGTTGTCTTTATTTTTCAAAAATTGTGAAAATCATGTAGAATAAACTTCACTTTACTGACATTCATAAAAAATAAAATAAAACATTTTTGCAGTTTGTTTATACTTTAATAACTAATACACTATAAGACCATTCTCCCAAAATTTTAGCTCCCAATTAATTGACTATTTAAAAACTCTTTTGTAAAAGAGTTGTTCATCTATATAACAAACATCTCTTCTAAATTTCTATTCCAAATTCCTTAGAATGAATACACAAAGTGCTTTCAACTCCTAAAATAGCAAGTGTGACATACTTCAAAAATGAGTATTTTTTTCGAAATTTTCATTTTAGAAAATAGCAAATAAATTGATATAAGTCCAAAATGGTCATGTTTCCCTTTCATGTAAGTTTCAACTACTTTAAATCATTACTCTCAAATTTGTACTTGAAAACAACTATGGCATTCAAAGCACTTGTGACATAAAATAGTACAGAGTACATATCTTTCATGTAAGATTTCATGCTTTAGTAATTTAACTACTATATTGTTACTAATAACTACAAACCAAATGGTGCACTTTGGAATTAAATGAATGGAATCCATAGAAGCCAAGGCTTAAGAATCCAATCAATCCATAGCTTTATTGAATAAGAAGATTATAGGTCTTTGTGCAATGTTGCTACATCTAAAATAATTCTTGGTATAATTCTTTGCCCACAATTCAATGGGTAAGGTTTTATTCAATAGATATTACAACAAAAGAATCAACTATTCATGGAAAGCAAAAGGTGCCAAGCCTCGAAGTTCCCAAATTTTATGACTATTAATGTACTATTAGAGTATGTGAACTTCTTGAACGAGTTTGTATAATTTCAAAATTGTCATCTTTGCAGATAGATGAAAAAATTTGCCAATGAATTTTTGTGGTTGATTATTTTTGCATTTCTCAATCCTTTGGCAATCTAATTTGGCATCTTTAAATCTAAATATTGATTTAGATATTTTTAGGTTTGGTTCCAATGTGAAAATTTTTGGAATTGCGTATGCTACTTTTGTGAATTGATTTGAGTAATATCTTGAACCAGAAGAGGCATCAAAATTAGATGCTGAGGAAGGTTTCCAAATTCATATCTTGACACAATTCCTCCATGATATAAATGAAGATGGAAGCTTTGACAATTTTAAACTTTGAGTCTTCAAGTTGTACAAGATAAAGGTGGAGCAACAAGAGGTAATAAAAGGACATAGCTGAGAAAAGATGCCCAAATCCAATGGGATGCTCCAAATTTTGCATGTGGTAGTTTTTTGTAAACAAAATAATTTCAAAGGAGGAGGATTGCAAGAAACACTTGTCCTATTGTTGTGTTTTCAATAGTACTCATGATTTTTTTGGGAGTACTTTAAAATTAGAAAACTAATTTTAAAAAAAAATTTAAAATATGAATAATGTATATACCTTTAAAATGAAGGTACCTATGGAAGGAATTGCATAGAAAAATTCTCTAAGTAGGAGAACTAGAAAAGTGCCAAATCTTAAAAAAAATACATACCTTGATGTTTTAATTAGGGAAAAATAGTAAAAATAAAAAATACACAAAATAAAAATTGTCCATTTGTAACAACTCTATGGAGATGGCCATTCACCAAAAGAACCACCAAAATAATATTTTAGGGTCATTGCAAGAAACACCTGTTGTTTTCTGTAGCATTTTGAAAAATCGGTTTGTATTCAAGGGTGATTGCAAGAAACACTTGTCCTATTTTTTGTCCCCTTGCCCTCGGACATGTGGTTTTTTGGTCATAACTTTTGCATCATAAGTCCGTTTGTCTTGAAATTTGGAATGAAGGTACACATATAAGTTTTGCACATTCTATATTTTTTGGGGTTTTTAAGAAAATTCATTTACTATTTTTAAAGTGCCCCCAATTGGGTGTCTACCTTGGCCATTTTGGGGGGTTTTGAGCCAAAGTTGTAACCAAAAATGCGAATTGGAAGCCACAAATTGGAGAAGCTAGAATTGTACTTGTGTTCCAATGAGAGACAAAGAGTTTTTTGCAAAAAAACTTTGCATGAGGTGTCTACATGAGGCCAAAGTGACTGTTGTTTGCGCACATTTTTTGGACAGAAAAAAAAATTTGAAGAAATTTTTGGTGCAATGTGAGAGTAGGCTTGTCTACAAAAATGGCTTTTTTTTTTTGGGCTTTTTTTTTAATTTTTTTTTAATTATTAAAAATGAAAAGGTCCATAGACCCCTTTTCTACTATTTTCTGTTGCCAATGGCTTCTACAATACTACATAGTAGTCTATAGTACTACATAGTACTATATAGTACTGAATCAACGATTATGATTTGCAAGTGCCCGAAATCGACAGTTGAGATTTATAGGTGCAGTCTGACATGCGAAATTGATAGTAGTCTATAGTATTATCAATCCTGCGGCTAGAAATCGCGTTTTTGAGCCAAAAACGTGAAGTGTTTCTTGCAATCACCTTCAACACTATAACTTTTGATTTATGAGCCCAATGCCCAAACCAAAAAAAGGGTCATAGAATTCTTGATTTCAATTGTACCCATTATTTTACTAATTAAAAAAAAAATTATTTTATATTTAAAAATCAATTTCATTAATATGTCACACTTTAATGTTTAGGGATTTTTTATAATAAATATCGGTTCAAATTAAAGATTTTTCCCTGAAATTTTTGTGGTATATTTCTACAGTAGGTAGACATATCCCTACTAAAGAGCATTAAAAAAAACATTATTTTATGTCCTCCATGTTCACGCAAAGAGGCCTCCCTTATGAGTGCACTTATAAACATTAGAAATTTTTTTTACCTCATTTTTTTCACCAAATATCATCACCATGAAGTCTTTTCCAATGTCAAATTTTTAGTTTTTTTGAAAATTTATTTCCCTATTTTCTACAAATTAAAATGTCCCAATTGAGTTTTCTTCACTAGAATTCTATGTCCAAAAAGTTGTCCCAATAAATACAATTGGGACATTTTAATTTGTAGAAAATAGGGAAATAAATTTTCAAAAAAACTAAAAATTGGCCATTAGAAAAGACTTCATAGTGATGAGATATGATCATCAAACTGAGGTCAAAACCATTTCAAATGTTTACAAATGCATCTGCAAGGGAGGCCTCTTTGCACAAACGTGGAGGACATAAAATAATGTTTTTTTAGATACCCTTTGGTAGGCACCTACTATAGGAATATACCACAGAAATTTCAACCAAAAATCATTAATTTGAACCGGTATTTAGTATAAGAAACCCCTAAACTTGAAGTGTGATATATTAATGAAATTGACATTTAAATATAAAATATTTTTTTAAAATTTCTAAAAAATAAGAAATATGATGACAATCAAGTTAACTAGAAATCGATTTTTCATTTTTGGCATTGGGTTTAAAAGTCATAAGTTAGAGTGGATGACAATATAGTCACTCTAATTGTGACGAGAAAACAGGCAGGTGTTTCTTGCAATGACCCTTTATATGTTTCAAAATGCAAGCAAAAAAAAGCTCACTTTGTAGACTTCCACACCACATAAAATTACTTATTTTTAAAATTTCTTCGGCCATTAGCTACAAGTCTACTAGAAGACCATCTCCTCAAAATTTCAGCTCAAAATTCGTTTATTTGGGTTCTAAATAGTACTAAAACCCTTCAAACTAGCAAGTGTGACATTGAATCGGGCTCTATTTTTGGATAGTATATTATTTTTGAAAATTACAAAAAAATTAAGCAAGGTCTATAATAGTCATGAGTACCTTCCCTATAAATCTTAAGTCATTTGGAGTGAAAACACAAAAGTTATGGCCAAAAATCATATCAATATGCAATGTGTGATGCAAAATAGGACAGGTGTTTCTTGCAATAACCTAGGAAAGAAAACCTCCTCAAAAGTAGTCTAAAATTCAAAACACCAAAATTTCAGAAACTATATTAAACATCCAATCTTGACACCCACTAATTCAAAAAATCCTTTCTCTTTTCAACCTCAACTTTACTTTAAAGGGAATCATGGCAAATAAACCCTAACCTTGGATATTTCCTCGACTTGGTGAAAAAAAGGGTGGAGAACTTTGATTAGATAGCCAAATTCAGTAAAAAATTTCCTATGTTGGTTATTGATTTAAAAAGTTGCCCCTGTTTTGTATGGTCAATTTTATATTTCATGGCCTCTATAATCTTATTGGGGTTTAGGATTCCAAATATCAATTCCAAGTTTTAAAATTTTGTCATCCATGGTAAATAATTTGCTTATGGACATTTTCCATTTTTCAAGGTAAGAATGCATTGAAGCTCAAATTTTTACCCTCCTTAAGAGTGGAACAATGTTTCAAAAAGACTAGCAACTAGTACAATATTAGTTGGTGGAATTGGAAAAAACATTGTTTGCCTTTGGAATACAAAAAGTATCTAAAATTAGAAAGAATTTGGGAGGGCTATAAATCAATTGGTGCAGCCTCCCCTCCCACTTAAGTACATGTTATAATAGCCTCCTTTCAAAACTTGATGGATTTTAGTTGCTATGAGATAGTAATTAGTGATTACTAACCAAGTGGGTCGAGATACTTAGATCAAGTGAGTACCGGAGTGAGCAAGGTATTAAATTGGAAGGTAGGTATTGACATAGGGGGAGGAGGACCTAATTGTTGGAGCTAAGGATTCTTTTGGCAATAACAATGCTTTGCAATAGTCATCAACTCATTGCATTGACCTAAATTGCTTGATCAACTCATACAAATTGTCTCCTATAAAAAACAAAACATTAAAAAATGGCCTTATTTTGCAAGAAGGGAAGAAAAATTTTGAAAAAAATCATAGCAAAGTTTTGACAATTAGAAATTGCAGAGAGCAAGAAGGCCACTTTCGAACTTCAAAGATATATAGGCCCTCTACATCCATTGACTAAATTGAGCATATGTATTTAGACCAAGAATACATTCGGTAAAAACTCACCCAATGCAAGAAGGACCTTCGTTCGCCTCTTGGTTTGCCTTCACTAAAATCTAAACATCTAAAGGTTGCAAAGGAAATTGGAAAATTCAAAGAGCACCACACAAAGTCAAATGAAAGACTCCAATATTGTTATGAATTGGAGAAAATAATTATTAAGAAATGGATCAGCTTCGCAAGTGTAAAAGAAAAAATTTCATACAAAGAAGTAAGATTTGGACAATCAAAAACTGGAAAGAGCGAAGAGGAGACATTGGAACTTCAATAGGCAAATCCTTGAGGTTCATTGGCCAAATTGAAATGTGAATCCCAACCATGATTGAATACATTGTAAAATCTTAGCCAATACAACCCCATGCCTAAACTAAGGATGCCATATTTATTAGTTAACTTTTAATTTAAAATTGACTCTGGTGTCAATTTGAGTTTGGAGGAAATGGGCCAATGAGAAATTGATATTAGAGGAAGTTAATTGATAGATTTTGCAAATGAAGAATGCAACTAACCAAGTAGGATTGACCCCTTTATTGCCCAAGCCAAGGATAAATGTAAATATTGCCCCCTCTTCTGTGATACGTAAATTTTGTATTTCTTCACCTCCGGAAGCGAATTAGGAGTCTGTGATTGCAAATATGAACTCAGAATTCGCAAATTCCATCATGGGTGGCAAATAAAAAATTTCAGTGTTTTTCTGCCGGGGTAAAATACGGGGCAATACGGAGGGAGTCAATCCTCCCTGCCGCCGGATGCAAGCAGATTCTATTCAAGGAAAACCGGTCCATTTCCGTGGCTGGAGGAAATCAAGCAGAACTTTCCCGCAGACGAGTGGAGCCTCCATGAGATCTGTCAAACCCGGGCTGAGAGTTGCGCAAGGGAATCTTGCGGTCCGAGCGGGACGCTACTTGCCGAGCAAGAGTCGCAAGCGGACACGGACAGAATAATTCCAAGGTCAGAACAACCAATTTATTATTTCTAAATTTTCTTTTGTAATGTAATGTAATGTAATGTTTCTCTAGCTCTTGTGCAGTGGAAATAAGGACCACTTGTAAACCCAAACTTCTGAGCAATTTCGTTGGCCAAGAATTCGAAATTCTGAGCATATTCAGGATTTTTTTATCTCCTTGTTTTGGTCCGAAATGTGAATCACGTTGCTCTCATCACTTTCCTGAGTTGTGCATGTGTGGTCAACCCTTTTTCTGGATCCATTTTAATCCTATTTCTTGGTGGTTGCAGCAAAGGGACTTCCATTGCAAAGCGAAACGGGTCATTCCGTTTTTAGCCATTTGAGGAAGTGGGACATAGTGGAAGGTGATTGATTTCCAGCACTTGGCTGATGTGATGAACAGTTCAGGAACTTGTTCTTACTGCAACGGAGCATTTGAAGGTACTAAATCATTTTCTAGAGTAATGGGAAATTAGGGTGAACAGGCAGCACTTGGTATTCGCATTCGTATTGTGAATAGTGCATGCTGCTAACCGACGCGAGAGGACAACTGCCAACAAAACATTGTGAAGCATTTACTCTCACGGGGTTAGGCTAGTGGACCAGATTCTGGGGTTGTCAACCTCACAGGTCGTCTGCGATCAGTTGCTTGTAGACCGAAGTTGCTCTGTGAACTAGAGGTTCAATTCCATTTCAACTTTGTGGTTGCATACATCTGATTAGCAAAGATCGAGCTCCAGTGCGGCCTAGATTGGGACCCAATATTGGTGTGTTCCTTACACTCAGCGTCAATGTAAATCAGTTTTGCTTTCAGGTACTCGGAACTTACTGACGGCCTCTCACTTGTTCGTAGTAGAGTTGTCTTTTAAGTAGTGGTGTAGTCTTTAGCTGTAACCTCTGGAGATCTTGCGAAATAGACTTGCCTTGAGCTGGCGCTGCATTGCAGTGACTCACAGTGCTCAGTTCTTGCACGGAGTTTCGATCCTTGACGAGAGACTGTGCTTCGTTTTGTCACTAAGAGAGGACAGTTGTTTCGATGCTGAATCCTGGTCTGGTATGGTGCAGATGCACGAACAGCTCCATTCATGATCGAGTTCGTGGATCCGTCTCGGAGAGCTTATTCTGAAAATTCTTTGGTGATAAGATTGCTTCAGAATTGCTATGAAGGGGAAACCAATGGCACCACAAGGACGCTTTGTTGTACTGTGTACCCTATTGGCACTGGCATCTCTGCACGTCGCCAGCGCAGGTTGTCCATTCAGTGGTTCCAGCAGACGCAACCTCCTTCAGGCGGTCCCTCCAACCGCCGCTCCATCGCCGCTCCCAGCACGTCCAACTGGTGTCGACCCCTTCGTGGGGACTCCCCTAAATTACGACTTCTACGCGCAATCCTGTCCGACGTTTGAGCAAATCGTGCAGGACTACGTAGCCGAGGCGACAGTGCAGGATTCTCTTGCCCCCGCGTTGCTTCTTCGTTTGTTCTTCCATGACTGCTTCGTCCAGGGATGCGATGGGTCGCTTCTGATCAACTCCACGGTGCTGAACTTAGCTGAGAAAGATCAAGAGAAGAGTGCCACTCTGGGCAAGTTCTTCGTCATCGATGCCATCAAGGCTTCCCTGGAGGCCGCCTGTCCTGGCGAAGTGTCGTGCGCCGATATCTTGGCGGCCGTAGCTGTGCAAGCCGTGATACAGGTGAGAGCAATTCCATGCTACTAGTTAGGCTTTTCGTTGCAGATTTCTGTTAGTAAGAGCTTCAGTGGTGATTAGAAATTTTCTCTTACTTCTAATGTGGTGGTTCAGGCTGGAGGACCTCAGATCAACTTCGCGTATGGGCGAAGAGATGCACTGGACTCGTTTGCAATTGCCGCACAAACCAACATGCCCGGAGGCTTCCTTTACGTCCAAGGACTCATTGAAAACTTTGCCAACCAAGGAATGAACGTAACCAATCTGGTCGCGCTCTCAGGTACACTAGGTCACTAAATTTCACATATTGGAATCCTCCATTACCTCTTTGCAAAGTTCAATCGCGTTTAACCTCATCTTTCTTACTATGGCGCATTCCGATAAACTCGGCGAATTCTTTTCCTCAGATCTACACCAGTCCAAGTATACAGAGCTTTTGTACACTTGGAGTCCTCTAATTTTCTATAATCTGGGCATACAATGTCGGCGCTCTGAATCACGCACGCCATTCTGGTTCCAATCTTCCGAGTGCCAGATCTTTGCAAGGTTACATGATACTTAAATCGCATTTAATCTCATTTTTGTTACAATGGCGGTTTCAAGGGAACTTGGCGGACTCTATACCTGAGATCCTTACCAGTTTTAGAGCTTTCTGCACTTGAAAGTCATAGTTTTGAAAGCTCAGCACACACAAATTCGTCCCTCTGAAACACGCATGCCATATTACCATATTTTTTTCTGACCGTTTTCCGAATGTGGTCTGTGCCCTAATTTTCTGTCGCAGGAGCTCACACCATCGGCCAAACCCGTTGCTCCAGCTTCGTGCCAGAACGCTTCGCCAGCACGGGCAACAACCCATTCCCCGACAAAGAGTACGGGCAGGAACTGTACGCGTACTGCCTGGAAGGCACCCAGAACGGGGAGGATCGCAAAACTGCTCTGGATCCCAACACCACGACACTCTTCGACAACGGCTACTTCCGCAGTCTGGTTGCAGGCCGCGGCGTGCTTACCTCCGACGCGGACTTGTTCTCCGATCCCCGCACGAAAGATCTCGTCGCTCTGTACGCCGACAGCCAGACTGCTTTCTTCACCGCCTTCGCGGAGTCCATGCGGAAGATGAGCAAGATTGGCATCCTGACGGGGACGCAAGGGCAGATTCGCAAGCAGTGTTGGGCGAGGAATACTATTGATAAGGCCACGAATCCTCTCAGCAACATTGACTTTGATCCCCTCAGTCAGACTATCTGTATTCCGGCGAAACCCACCGAGACGCCTGTCTGCGCCTATACGTACAACCGCTAGCTACCTAGTCAATTGACGGTTGGGTCAATTGCACGGAGCTTTAGTGAACTTGATCTGTGTAGGTAGACTTAGAGACGAAATCATTTGTAACATAACACATGATAATTGCTGAATGTACCTTAGATCTAGAGTTTTAGTCAGGTGGTACGTTTTTGGACGCCGGGGTCCGCAGTTGCAGGTCGGATCGGCTCTGTTTTGATCATAATCAGTTTTGCTACAATACACGAAATCCGGATTGCTTGGCAGCATTCGGATATTTCCGTTTCTTTTGGTGTGTCCCTTGTTCGGAAGAATGTTCACTAATGGAGATGGATTATCACCAAATCATAATGTTACCAAAGATTCATGAATGGAAGGAGACAACGAGTTGTACTGTCACGCTTTCATGACATTGATGCAAGTCTCTCAGTGGTTGCGAGTGCTTGTAGCTGGGTTTTTATTTTGAATGGAATTTCGCTCGGAATTGGTAAAATAGAATGAGGGAATATTTGGGTATTATTCCTTTCTCAGTGTACTACAGTCTTTGCCTATCGGACGGTCCCACACAACCTCCATTGAAAACTGAAAGGGGACCTCGGATCAGCTTCAAATTCTGTGCGGACTTGAATCATGACTCCTGTCCCAGGATGATCACCCATTTCTATCACTTAAGCAATTCTGCCTATCTGCGGCATGGGAAAAGTTCAAGAAAAAATTTCCCTGTAGAGAAATAGATTTTTGAAGGATTTCATAATTTCCTAAATTTTGCCCCTTGAGAGCAAAATTATCACATATTTTTTTTGTGAAGATTCTATTTGTCCCATTCCTGAAGTGTAGGCAAACCTATTTTCAACCATAGGATGATTCCAAAATCAATGTAAGGCTTCCAATGTACACGTTGTGATCATATAAGTTTTCAATGTACACCTCTTGGATATTTTTGTTGTCCCCAAAGTCCTATGGTGCATGAGTTGTCACCTACAAATCACCTAATCAAAAATGGAACAGCCTAAATTTCAAGAATGGGAGGCTAATCAGAAATGGGTCATCTCCTTTAGTATACAAAAAAATTTCCTACTATCATGGTTCACCTATAGTCCTATACAACATATTGTAGGAAGGAGTGTTGCCTCCAAGTGAAGCTATCATCAACTATCCTCTACTCATGACAATGCAAATGACGATTTATGAACCCTTAAACGTCAAAGGGTTTGTAAATCGTTGTAGTTTTGTCCTACATAGAGAGATTCTTTATCATCCATTAGACACTAAATGTCCATGTTGACGTTTATGGGTTCAGTAAAAACAAAACTCTTAGTATCTTATATACAAAAGTTTCCTGCTTTCATGGCTTCAAAACATATGGTAAGAAGTAATGCTAATACGAAGTGGTAACTTATCATCCTCTCCCCATAATGATGCAAATGGAAAGGACAATGACTTCATTATTTGGAGCAAGGGGAACCTTTGCTTAACCCGTACAAGAGCAAAGTACATTTCACACAAAAATTGTAAAAAAACTACTCCTTTTTAGGGCCATGAGAAAAAAATGAGAAATAAAAGTTTTTTTTCAAAATTCAACCATATAAATTTGTATCAAACTACTATAGGAATGTGTAGAAAAAAATTCAAAAACTTTGATGATACGGATTGAAAGATTGTAACATTTGAAGTTAGGAGAAAAAGTTTTTTTTCAACCTTGCTTGACAAGGCCAACAGACTTTAACTCCTCCTAAAGTGAGATTTTTACACTACACATGTGTTTTTTTTGACATTTGCACTTGTATTATGTAAGTTACATACCTACCAAATTTCAAAAGTAGAGAAGGTATTTTGTACATGTTGCCCAAAGCTGCCCAAGTTGCCTAAAAAGTTTAAGGCAGCATAACTTTTGATCCAAGTACTTGATCAAAAAAAAATTACCTTCGTTCTAAGGGGGTACATGTTCACACTGTATATCAAGATTTGAAGAACATCCATTACAAAATGACTTCATGCACACCTACCCAAGATTAGCTTACATACATTCAACAGTCATTCAGTCTTTTAGGGTTTTAGGTATTTATTTAGTTTTTCCTTTCCTTTCTTGGTCTTTTCTCTTCATTGTATAGTATAGCCTTTCGCTTATGTGTCTTTTACTCTATTTATTTGCAATGGATTTCCATTTGTTTTCGTAAAAGTAAAAAGAATGATGCAAACATCAACGTAACACTGAATCTGGAAGCATGCCATTGCCTCTTCTACTTGCATGTGGTTCTCACAAGTCGGTCAATGTAGACTACCTATTCCAAAGAGTTGGAGAAGTGAATATTGAATACTTCATATTTGCCTGCAGACACTTGGAACAAAAGATGGCAAGAAGGGTGATTACAAGAAACACTTGTCTTATTTTATGTCCCCTTGCCCTTGGACACATGGTTTTTTGGTCATAACTTTTGCATCATAAGTCCGTTTGTCTTTAAATTTGGATGGAAGGTACAAATAAAAGTTTCACACATTTTGTAATTTTTTGGATTTAAAAAAATTACTTTACTATTTTTAAGGTGTCCCCGATTGGGTGTCTACCTTGGCCATTTTGGGAGGTTTTGGTCCGAAGTTGTATCCAAAAATGGGAATTGAAAGCCAAAACTTAGAGAAGTTGGAGGTGTACTTGTATTCCAATGAGAGACGAAGAGTTTTTTGCAAAAACCCTTAGCATGAAGTGTCTAGATGGGGCTAAAGTGACCATTGTTCACACACATTTTTCAGGCAGGAGAAAATTTTCCTTGAAGAAATTTTTGGTGCAATGTGAGAGTAAGCTTGTCTACAAAAAGGGCTTATTTGGGGGGAATTTTGAAATTTTTTGGGGGATTACTGAAAATGAAAAGGTCCATAGACCCCTTTTTTGCTATTTTCTACTCCCTGTGGCTTCTATAGTACTCCATAGTATTGTATAGTACCACTAGAAGAAATCTGTGTTTGTATCAACAAAATCTACATGACATGTTTGTTGAGGCAAACCCAAAATCTGCATTAAAAAACACAGAAAAACACAAATTTTGTGTTTACCTCAACAAACATGTCGTGTAGATTTTGTTGGGGCATACACAGATTCCTTCTAGTATACTGAATCAAAGGTTTAGATCTATAGGCACCCCAAATCGACGGTTGAGATTCGCAGGTGCAATCTAATGCGCGAAATTGATAGTAGTCCGTAGTACTGTTAGTCCTATGGCCAAAAATCGGGTTTTTGAGCCAAAAATGTGAAGTGTTTCTTGCAATCACCTAGAAGTCCTACCTAGTGGATCCTAAAAGGCTCAGATTCCATTTGAAGAAAAACTCTAACCGACTCCCCATGAAGAACATGATGAAGTCCTAATCATAGATATGATATATCTGGATGTCAATATGAGAAGATAGGGATTGCAATCCTCGTAGACATTCTTAAGTGATTTTTTATTTTCTTGTGATAGAATCATTTCCATACTGTCGCGCCCCTTAGTGACACTTACCACCTTAAACTCACTTTCCAAACACTTAGCACCTTAGTGCCACTAAGGTTCACGCTCTCCTAACACTGCACATGCCACGCACCCACAATGTTAGGTTCCAACCCAAGTCACAGGGTTCCCCATTCCTCCGTGACTCCCAATCCTTTCCTTCTAATCCTTAACTCCCACAAGACACCGGGCATGTC
Source organism: Straminergon stramineum (assembly GCA_963920665.1). Taxonomy (NCBI): domain Eukaryota; kingdom Viridiplantae; phylum Streptophyta; class Bryopsida; order Hypnales; family Calliergonaceae; genus Straminergon; species Straminergon stramineum. Next base: position 11,167,331 of record OY987266.1, read on the forward strand.
ATTTGATGACATGGGGCGGAACTTCCATTGATGTCCAAGCAATCGGTGAGGCACTACTCCCACCGGTGCTAACCGCCCTTGAATGGGACCCAACTCCCCACTAGGCCCAACCCAACTCATTTCGGGACTCACTAATCGAGACTCACCCAATGGGACTCACACCATGGCCTAGTGTAGAGTGGGACACCACCCAACCGGTATCAAGGAGTGCACAAGCACTCCATGGTAACACACAAGTGGTGGTGAGGCTCCAACACTAACCTCACCACCCGGGCCACTTAGGCTCACCATGGCACCATCCGGGAGTGAGGAGGGAGACCACCCCTCTTCATAGTACTCTCTGCGGGATTCGGCAGCCCCCCCCATACTAGAGGTCACCGGGAACCCCCAAGATGCACCCCATCTTGGAAGACCACCCATTTCTCCCGATTCGCACTACTTTGGGACTCCCGAACTTCCACCCGGCATAACTTTGCGGTCCGGGATCCAAATCGCACATGCGACCCCATTTTCGACATCTACGCGACGCGTAGATGCCGATGGACTACTCACTTGCTCCATTTGGACAAGTACTCGCAAAGATATCGCCCTCCAAAGATTCGGGACACTCCCACCGCGGCCGGGACACTCCCGGCGCGGCCAGAGCACTCCCGGCGCGACCAGGGCGCTCCCGGCGCGACCGGGACACCCCCAACTTTGAACGCCCATAACTTTTGACTCGCAAGTCCAAATCACGCGTTCTTTGGACGGCTAGAAGCGTCTTCTCAAGACCTTTCCAAGCATGTATCACACGCCTTCAAATTCATCCGGATCAAAGCGCTACATCGCTCTGATCGCTCGGGACTCCTAGTCCCCCTCACCTCATCTCTTGCAAGGCTTGGGGAGTCACCTCCAATGTCCCCCTTGCTCACCAAGGTGGCACGGGCACGCCTTGTGATGAGGGTCGTGACACTCACCCCCACCAAATAGCGTCGATGCCCTCATCGACATTACTTCATGCCGGTAGTGTTAAGTTTCTAAGGTAGCCCACCTCCTTAACACTTGCATTGTGTTCCCAGGTAGCTAGCCCCACAATGCACCAAGTCCCCTTACTTGGTCTAAATGGCTAAGTCCTCAAAGGTGTCATTAGATAGGTCTTAGGTCCAAGGCACCCTAGCCTTCTTCCAAGAGAGGACCTAATCTAACTAGACCTACCTACCTTGAGATTCTCTCGAACTTAATTGGCTCAAAGGAACTTTCCCAAACCTTAGTTCCAAGCTAGGCCCAACTAGCCTATCACATTTCTCACTTGACTTAGGATGATTTCAAGGCTAACCAACTTCCACTTGGACGCAACTCCAAGACCCCTTTCTAACATTTCTGCCATTAAGTGATGAACTTTGCCCGCCTCAGGATAGTGTCAAGTCCCGCCCGACTTGTCTTTGCTTCACTCTAAAGACATAGTTGATCAAGCTATGCGTTATCGATGGACAACTCGCAAAGGCACTTTTATAAGCCCGTGCCACTACCTTGCCCCCGCCCGGGCAAGTCCAAGGCTTGGGACTTATGTGGAATCACCCATTCACAACCCCCAAGCCAAGGCCCCTAATTGGCAGCATTCCAAAAGTTGGCTTCGCATATCACTTCAATCCTCATCTACCCAACTTACCTCTAATGAAGAGACTAGGACTCATCTCACATTTTTAAGCCACACAATTCCGAAATGCACTTACAACCTCAAGCAACTTTATTGCCAACCAAGTATTACAAAGTGTGCCTAGCACAACTTCCTAACCAAGCACTAAGCAAAGTCTACCCAAGTGTGGTATTTCACCCCCACCAACAAAGGTTGATGTCCTCATCAACGCATCCGTCCTCGTTTGTTGCCTTGCCTTTGAGCTTCATACAAGTCCACTACCTCCTTGGCATTGACCATATGTTTGGCCTCTACCCAAGTTGCTTCCTTCTCATGATATCCCCGCCATTTCACCAAGTACTCTTTACCTTTCCTCTTGGTGTTCCTACTTTTCAAGATCCCTTCCACCTCATACTCAAGGTGGTCACCAACCAACTCCGGTGGAGGCCGCAACACTTGCTTGCGCTCTGGCCTCAAGGTATCTTCATAATATGGCTTGAGCAATGAAACATGAAAAGTTGGATGCACCTTGATCTCCGGTGGTAATGTTAACTTATAGACATCTTCAAACAAGCGCTTTTCAATGACAAACGGACCCGCATACTTTGCCATGAATTTGGGAGTTAGGCCCTCCGGTAAGGTGAAGTTCTTCACATTCAACCAAACCTTTTTGCCCTCCTCATACTCAACATGGCGTCGCCCTTTGTTCACTTGGTCCACATACCTCTTTTGTGCTTTGGCTAACCATACCTTGGTCTTTTCGAGCATTTGCTCCCTTTTGGCAATCAAGTCCTCCGCATCTTGGTTTGGCAACGGCTCCACTTGTGCTTGCTCCAAGGCTAAGTCGGTAGGCATAAGTGGCTCCACTCCATAGGCCACTTTGAACGGTGATTCCCCAGTCGCCGCATGCTTAGCTTTGTTGTAACTAAACTCTGCCAAAACCAAGTACTTCGTCCAATCACTTTGGTCTGCACTCACGTAATTCCTTAGGTATTGATTGAGAACCCCATTCACCCTCTCCGTTTGTCCATCGGTTTGAGGATGAAATGCCGTGCTAAACGCAAGTTTAGTCTTCATCTTACGAAACAAGTGCCTCCAAAATGCACTTGTAAACTTAGGGTCTCTATCCGAAACAATCACCCTTGGCAATCCGTGATGTCGCCACCACATGTTGAGGAACAAGACCGCGGTCTCCAATGCGGTCGCCGTCCCCCGAGTTGGCTCCATTAGTGCCAACTTGCTAAAGCGATCTACCACCACAAAGATCGCATCATACCCTCGTGACATCGGAAGGCTCATGATGAAGTCCATGGAAACACATTCCCATGGCCCACTTGGAATAGGCAAAGGTCGTAACAATGCCGCTTGCTTTTGATAAGATGCCCGGTTGCCTTGGCAAATGACACAAGTCTTCACATAATGGGTAATGTCTTCTTTCATCCCCGGCCAATAAAACCTCTTGCTAACCGAACATATGGTGGATTTCTCCCCCCTATGCCCGGCCAAGGGGTTATCATGTTCCTCTTTCAACACGGTTAACCTCAACTTGCCACTTGGAACATACACCCTAGTTTGTTTGAACTTGATCAAGCCTTCATGCAACCAGATTCCTTTCACTTTCTTACCACTTCGCAAGTCACTCAAAAACTTTTGAGCTTCCGGGTCCTTCATATACGCCTCCCTTATCTTCCTAGCCAAGTCCCCTTCACCCGCATACATCATGCGCAAAATTTGGGTGGTACTTGGCCTATGCTCCTCCTTCCGACTTAGTGCATCCGGCACTACATTCTCACGCCCCGGCTTGTGGATCAACTCCACATTCATAAGTGCCAAGGTATCATACCACCTCAATTGCTTTGGTGACACCCGAGCTTGGTTCTCAAAGTACTTCAAAGACACATTATCGGTGTATACCTTGGTCTTATGAAGACCAAGGTAATGTTGCCATGTCTTCAAACAATGCACCACGGCAAACATTTCCTTCTCATGCGTTGGCCACTTGGTTTGAGTTCCATCAAGCTTTTTGCTCTCAAACGCAATAGGCCGCCCATCTTGCATGAGCACTCCCCCAATGGCAAAGTCGCTTGCATCGGTGTGCACCTCAAAAGGTTTCTCAAACTCGGGAAACTTCAATACTGGTGGAGAAGAAAGCTTTTGTTTGAGTTCTTCAAATGATCTCTCACAATCATCCGTCCACACTATGGCAAGGTTTTTCTTCAATAAGTCGGACATAGGCTTGGCAATTTTGGAAAAGTCACGAATGAACTGTCTATAATAATTGGCCAACCCAAGAAAGGATCTAACTCCCTTTTGGGTTGTAGGCCTTTTCCACTTTTGAATTGCCTCTACCTTTTTGTTGTCCGGCTTGATTCCCGACCCCGTCATAATGTGTCCCAAGAACTCCATTTCCATCAAACCAAACTCACTTTTCTCCCCATTTGCATATAACTTGTTATCCCTTAGTTTTTGAAGCACCACCTCAAGATGCCTAGCATGCTCCTCCGCCGTCTTGGAAAACACCAAAATGTCATCAATGTATACAATGACAAACTCATCAAGCTCTTCATGAAATATCATATTCATGAGTGTGGTAAAAGTCGAAGGCCCATTACACAATCCAAATGGCATGACCAAAAACTCATAGGACCCATATCTTGTCCTACAAGCCGTTTTCTCAACGTCACCCTCCGCAATGCGAATTTGGTAGTAACCCGATTTCAAGTCAATGCGGCTATAGTACTTAGCCCCCGCCAACCGATCAAAGAGATCATCAATTCGAGGCAAAGGATAGTTGTTCTTGATGGTCACCTTATTTAGAGCCCGGTAATCCACACACATGCGAAGTTTCCCATCTTTCTTGTCCACAAACAAGACCAATGCTCCATAAGGTGACTTGCTTTGGCGAATATACCCCTTTGCCAAAAGCTCCTTGAGTTGTTTCTTCAACTCTTCCAACTCCCTTTGGTTCAATCTATATGGTGCCTTGGACGGTGGCTCCGACCCCGGCACCACCTCAATCTTGTGATCCACTTCTCTCTTTGGTGGTAGCTCATCGGGCAACTCTTGAGTAAGTACGTCCACAAACTTTCGGATTACATCACCAACACATTTTGGAGGTTGCTTCCCCTTAGCACCTCCATGGCTAACTCCTTCATGTGAGTCCGCCCGCATCACAATCAAAAACCTATTTTCCTCTAGGTCCTCAATGCTAGCTAGTAGGATTCGACTCCCCAATAATGAAGGAGTCCTAGTTATTTCCAACTCTATTTCCCTACCATTCGCATTAGCGACGACCTTCACCTTTGGTCGCCGCCGTATATCTACCTCATATGTATCCAAAAAGGTATTTCCTAGGATGAAGTCCACTCCATCCATATCACATACGGTGAAGTCTTCCACAAAAGAAAATTCTCCACACTTCACCTCCACATCCGTCACAATGTGGCTTGTTTGGTGAGGCTTACCCTTGGCAAACCTCACATTGATGGGCTTGCTTGCCTTAGTCTTTTGCAAGCCCAACTCCTCCGCTGCCCTTGGACTTATAAACGAGTGGGTTGCCCCTGTATCCAACAAAAATGAAACATCACGTTGGCCAATGGTCCCTTGGAGAAATAACAACCTTGGTTTTATTTTGGTTCTACTTGCCTTAGCCACAAAGCCCCCATGAAGCAAGTGTTTTGTCAAATGGGTGCGCATGCTTTGAGTACTCACCCGCGGTTTGGTGCAACCCTTTGCCATGTGGCCCTTCTCACCACAATTGAAGCAAGTCATTTGACTTCCATCCCCCTTTGGCTTGTTGTCACCTTCCGCTTTTCCTTTAGTACAACCCCCTTTATTCCCACTTGGTTGTCCTCCATCTTCCCCATGCTTCCGCTTTTGCCAAACACGTTTCCTTAGTTGGTGCTTCGAATGTGCCTTGGTAGATTCATGTGTTGAGGCCCCATCTTTGGACCTCTTGTTGGGACCTTCATCGTCCCCAATCCTCTCCGCAAGCTTCAATAACTCAGCACATGATTCTGGCAACCTTGGCATTCGAAACAATGCTCGTTCCGCCCAACTTTGGAGTCCATTGAAGAAAATGATCTTCTTCGCCAATTCATCTAACTTTGGGAGTACACTTAGTTGTGCGTTGAACTCCCGCACATACCCCCTCAAAGTGCCGGTTTGCTTCAACTGCACTAATGCCATCCCATCATGAAGGTCTTGGTACTCCGGTGTGAACCGGTTACCTAGTAGTTCCTTGAAACTAGCCCAATCAAGGTTCTCCACCACCTCCCCATTCTCCTCTTTGTATTGGGTCCACCACGTCAAGGCATGATCCTTCAAGAAAGTCACCGCAATAGTGATCTTGTCCTCTTCAAATGCACATTGAGCTTCGAAGTACATCTCCATCTCCACAAGAAAGTCCTTAACCTTATGAGCCTTGCCCATCCCCGTGAAAGAAGAGGGCATGTTGGTCTTACACAACTTGTGGGATGAAGAGCTTGAGCTCTTCTCTTTTAGCTCTCTAATTTCCCCTTGCATGTCCCGAAGAGTTTTGACAAGTTCCTCAAACATCACATCACGTGACTTCCTTTTCCGACTTCGTGGTGCCCTCAAAGGACTAGAGGCGGTATCCCGATTGTCTTCACTAGCTTCTTGGTTCCCACTATGTTTCATAGCTAGCCCTTCTTGCTTCGCTATGGGGTTCACTCCTTCTTCCGAAAAATGCACCCTTTCACCTTCTGTTTCTGAGGCTTCTCCATGCTCTTGACCTTGACTACGTGTCCGTCGACCCTGTTCAGAAGGCTCAACTTTCCCAACTTTGGTACCCTTTCTAGCCATGCCTTCCAAACTCCGTCGCACTACGTAGCCCTGCTCTGATACCAAGTGTCGCGCCTCTTAGTGACACTTACCACCTTAAACTCACTTTCCAAACACTTAGCACCTTAGTGCCACTAAGGTTCACGCTCTCCTAACACTGCACATGCCACGCACCCACAATGTTAGGTTCCAACCCAAGTCACAGGGTTCCCCATTCCTCCGTGACTCCCAATCCTTTCCTTCTAATCCTTAACTCCCACAAGACACCGGGCATGTCATTTGATGACATGGGGCGGAACTTCCATTGATGTCCAAGCAATCGGTGAGGCACTACTCCCACCGGTGCTAACCGCCCTTGAATGGGACCCAACTCCCCACTAGGCCCAACCCAACTCATTTCGGGACTCACTAATCGAGACTCACCCAATGGGACTCACACCATGGCCTAGTGTAGAGTGGGACACCACCCAACCGGTATCAAGGAGTGCACAAGCACTCCATGGTAACACACAAGTGGTGGTGAGGCTCCAACACTAACCTCACCACCCGGGCCACTTAGGCTCACCATGGCACCATCCGGGAGTGAGGAGGGAGACCACCCCTCTTCATAGTACTCTCTGCGGGATTCGGCAGCCCCCCCCATACTAGAGGTCACCGGGAACCCCCAAGATGCACCCCATCTTGGAAGACCACCCATTTCTCCCGATTCGCACTACTTTGGGACTCCCGAACTTCCACCCGGCATAACTTTGCGGTCCGGGATCCAAATCGCACATGCGACCCCATTTTCGACATCTACGCGACGCGTAGATGCCGATGGACTACTCACTTGCTCCATTTGGACAAGTACTCGCAAAGATATCGCCCTCCAAAGATTCGGGACACTCCCACCGCGGCCGGGACACTCCCGGCGCGGCCAGAGCACTCCCGGCGCGACCAGGGCGCTCCCGGCGCGACCGGGACACCCCCAACTTTGAACGCCCATAACTTTTGACTCGCAAGTCCAAATCACGCGTTCTTTGGACGGCTAGAAGCGTCTTCTCAAGACCTTTCCAAGCATGTATCACACGCCTTCAAATTCATCCGGATCAAAGCGCTACATCGCTCTGATCGCTCGGGACTCCTAGTCCCCCTCACCTCATCTCTTGCAAGGCTTGGGGAGTCACCTCCAATGTCCCCCTTGCTCACCAAGGTGGCACGGGCACGCCTTGTGATGAGGGTCGTGACACATACCTACATTGATCGGTTGTTCTTGTAACTTGTCAAATGAATTTGATTAGCATTAAATCGTTCGAAGTGAAACTAACAAGAATGCATTTGTAAGATATATGCAGTCATGTAGCTCCAAACACCATCCAAAATTTCTAACAATTGATCTACAAACATGAAAAAGAAGTGGGCATCCACAAGCTTGAAGGCTATACAACCCTTGAAATTACTACAACAAAAGGGACTTGTAATATTTCCCATCTTGGTGACACTAGAACTTGCCCTTTAGAGCTTGAATAGATTCTTTGAGTCTCCTCATCTAGATGGCTACTTAGAATGGAACTTGACTTCAAAGACCTTGATTGCCCATCAAGCACATGTAATGAGTTCCAAATACTACCAGTATCCTTTTACTAAAACTTTCTTTTAATAATATGATATCTTGTCCCACTTGTTCAAAGATTTTTAAGAATAACTATCACTAGCTAATAGGGTAAAAAAGAGTTCTTGAATTCTCTCAAAAGTTAAGGTGTCCACAATGTTCTAGAGAGCCCTCTCTACTTTAGATTCATATTCCATGGCTTGGAAGCCTTCTAACAAGATTGATCTAAAAGACACAATTGCTAGACGTTAGTTTGGTTGGTGCCTTGGTGGGACAAGACAAGCTACAATGTTCATTATACCTTTTGAAATCAATAATTTAGAGGCAAGTGGCCCTAGTGTGATACTTGTATTCATAGACATTGGAAAAATTAGGGTAGTTTAGCAACATGCTAAAGAAGGTACTCTCTTTTAGGGCGGCTAATTTTTGCTAAAATATTTCTATTTTCATCTACATTTTGCTTAGGTGTCAAACCACTACAAGCCTCCACTCACAAAGTTGAAGGGCAAAAGCATTACTACATCCACTTGTCAACCATTTGGCAAGAAGGCTAATTCCCAATCCTCCCAATGATAAAGATGGGGCAAAATGACACGTTAAGAATGAAATTAAAGCTTTACAATGTCCAAAAAGACTTTAAACTAACCCAAGGTTATGGCCAAGTAGTAGAGACTTCCAATGGAATCCATGAGGTTCCTGGTTCAACTCCTCATGTTGACATTGTTAGCATGGGAGGGGGTTTGTTCCTCCACTTGTTCTTGATGGGGATACGTACCCAAGGCATGTAATTTCCAGTGGCTTTCAGCTTGGTTGCCTTGGATGTTGTGTCATGTCAATCTAGTTTCAACCCTTGAAGGTTGTATGTTTAAAAAAAAAATATTACAATGTCATTCTCAAAACTTTCTATGAAAAGATATTAAATGATATAAATATACTTGCATACATGAATACATATACAAAAATATACATATTGACATTGTTTCGTGGCACCAAAATTGTGACATTTGAGTGCCCAGTGCTTAAAAACTACTCCGTACTACTTTCCAAGTATTTAGCGCTCAATAGGACTGATATAGATCTGAGGTTTCAGTCAGGCAACTGAACGGACCAATTTCACTGAAACTCACTCGTGCTGAATCAACGTGAGGCTTACAACACCAGGTTAGATAGAGAGGGTACTCTCTGTAACGGAATTAAGTTAATTGCAAGTGGTTCCTCTCCCCGAGTGCTATCAAATTGGCCTCTTTAAAAAGCACCAAATGTGGCAACTCTCTGAAGCTCTTCGATTGCCCCAGTAAGATACGAACCCTTACCTCAAAACTGTGAATAATAAACAGTCACGGATCCATAATAGTTTCCGAATGTATTGAAGTAGTACATGACACTGAGCGTACATTTGACCTGGAACTCTCCAGTGACTCACACTATCCCTGAAATGATGAAAATGGAAAAGTTCAACGTAAACAAGTTAAAATCCGACCCAAAAGAGATTAAATATCTTGATCAACTAGTATTCTCTCTAAACAAATGCACAAACACCTCTGCTACAGAAACATGGGCAATCTCCTACAAGTTAGAGTTCCACAATCCAGTGATTTCACTAATTCTTATCCAGTTTTGTGTCTGCACAGAAGCTTGCCGCACAGACAGAGGAATTTGCGCAATTCGGGTGACAACCATTGCAATGAGAATGCTTCGACCCACCTAAACGAAGCCAGCAAGAGCCATGGCCCCAATGAGCAGCGTTATAGCCCCAGAATAGACCTGGGCTGCTGGTGCAGCGTGGCTGGCAGTCTGAGCTTGTGCAGTTGTCCCATTGGCAGAACTAGGAGGAGCAACGTAATCCCCTGTTGCTACAATTGAGAATTTCATGCCTTGCTCGCAATGGGATGGAGCCCCGCACACGTAGTAGTACGTCCCAGCCTTGGAAATGAACACAGAGTCGTATCCCGTCGTCCACTCCGTGATGGAGGCCTTCAAGTTACACGAAAGGAAGTCGGATCCGGTCGCTAACTGCAACACGGTGTGGGTGGTGTTATCGTATTCGAAAACTGCAATGCAGGTCCAATCACGCAATATTCGCTGGTGAAAACTCCTTACATGCGGGCAAGGACTGAAACCCTTACTAGTCTCTTGAGTTAGACTTTGCAGAAAACGATGAACGGGCAACGAATGGATTCAATAAGTAGAGCAAGCAACCAGTTTCTGTCCCGAGGTATTCCTAGAACGTCATACTCGTGGAATGCGGGTTTCAGCAACATTGGTGCAGAAATTATCGATCACTGTAAACTATTCCTAGTTTTCCGAGCTTTGAAAGTCAAAATTCTGGGGCTCCGTATCAACTACGAGAAACTGACCAGAAAGGAACTTCCAATGCAACTGACAGAAACTGAGATTCGCAGACTTACGGAGCGTGTCACCAGTGGAGAACGTCTTGGTAGCCGCCCAGTCGTTGTAAAAGGATTGGGCAGCATTCGCATGAAGGTAGCTCCAGTGCGCATCGTCACCCACAATCCATTGCACGGCGTGCGTAACGTCCAGAAACGATACCAGAAGGACCACTAAAACCGTCGCTTGCACTGGACCTCTTCCCTGCGTACTCGGCGCCATTAGAAACTCGGCGACTAGCTTCAGATCTAACACTGCAAGCTAGCTATCAGATCGACCCTGCATCCACTGTCACACAGGTTGGTACAATTGCTGGCTCTTCCGATCTCCACGCCAAGATCTAAGCTCCTTCGAATACCGCCTTCTGCTCCCACGCATACTTCTATGTAAGCGAAGCCCTGAATCCCTGAACCCCAAGGTGAGATCGAGTGCAACAGTCTGAAATACGAGACCGAAAAATCTAGTATCACCTAAGTGTGATCTTTACCAGAAAACCAGGTGAATGTTTGAGTCGAAAATACTTTGAGGTCTCTAGAACTTCATTCCGCAGTTGTCGAGGCTAGTTGCACTCAATGCACTGTTGTCGCGTGTTTGTGGGGATTCCCGACAATTGTTGTACATTGGAAACTGAAGCTTTCATAGCCTGTGTAGCGAAATATAGTTCGATGTCTAATTCCGGGGTGCGGGAGTGCAGCAGGGTCGTCGAAGTTCGTGCCTTTGCCGAGCTCACGATTCTCGGGTTGATGAGAGAAAGTGCATCTTCAGATTCTCCACAACCGTCAGGGAGGACGACGACGTGCCTTCAGTTTCGGGAGAATTTCAGTTTGGGCTTGCTTTAGTTGGGGATGGCTAGGGCATCATAGTTAACCCTGGAAGGACAGCCCCCATGACCACTGATTTCAAGACTCACTGTCCATCACTCTGCTTGCTGCCATTTTGCAACTAGATATCAATGAAAATTTTCACATTTATTTTTCAGAGATGAAGTAATTTGTCTAGTATAAGTTATAGAATTTTCAAATTTTTTTGGAAGAATTTGAATTTACAGTGATTTAAAAAATAAAAATGAAGAAAATTCATTTCAAATACAAATTTATACTCAAAAAAACTGAAATTTTCACAATAGATGTATGTTATAGTTATTAACATCATGGTATAAATGAGATTATTGTGTTCATCTAAAATTTAAAAATCAACAAACCATGGTTTTAGGCTCAGAGTTCATATTGCTATCAAATATAAAAAAATTTCAATTGGAGTAGAAACTAAACTTGATAAGATTCAATTCATTAGTTGGAATCATATTCAAAAGAATATCGCTTATTGCTTAGAAAATTCACATGAAGAGTAAATAGCAAGAAATGGCCAAAATACACCACAAGGCACAAGGGTGATCCATGGATCAAACATCTTCTTCTTGAGAAAAGACAATGATGAAGGAATTTGCAATACTATTCACTATTCAAGCAACTACAAAAAGAAGTTGGATGAAAAATATTTTTCTCCATCTAGTAGTCTAAAGTGAAGTCATCCAAATGGACAATTAGTGTCTATAACATCATTACAAGGTTAATATTGTCATATGAAAACATCATCTCAAAAATGCCCCTCTATCATTGTCAAATGCCCCTTTGTAAGGATGCCAAAGAGAGAAAACTTATGTGAGTTGTATCCTATAAATGACTTTCTAAAAAATTATAGAGATGAAGCACGGAAGCATATACCTATTCATCCAAGAATTTGATTATGGAGTCTAACTACCTTCGTGATAGGACAACAACCTTATATGGCTAGCTTGACTTTCAATGCAATAATATACCAAATGCTATTTTATATAAACTTCATGTGATTTGAAATTCCAATATCTTTTTAAATGTTACAATGTTATTAAATCATTTTAGCTTTTACAACATATGAACTTCTTTGATTTCAAAAAGCTCCTTTAAATTGCAACATTTCTAAAATTGTGACTCCTGAAAAGCTATTGAACCTTCAATCATACAAAAGTTGCATTTGGAGCGGTATTGAAGTTCATGCATAGAAAATCATGCAAATGTCATACGGCTATAACAAGGGAGTTTTTGGAAATGACTAGAATTTTTCAACATGAACCATGAGAGGGTTGTTATTATGTGAGCCTAGAAGCATGAGACCATGAGCCTAGAAGTCTATACATTTATATTATAGGGCCAGAGTGAACCGACCTACTCACTTGTCTCCTCCAAGTCAATCAGGGGGGAATATAAGAAAAAAAGCCCTCTTATTTTGTGCTTCACTAATTTATCTTGTACACCTCTCCTAACTAATTTGGGGCCTTTGATTGCAAATATGAATTCAAAATTTGCAAATTTTATCATGTGTGGCAAATTAAATATTTCAAAGTTATCCCTTGGGGACGAGCAAGGGGGCCCATTGCAAGCTACACTACCCGGTGGTAAAGTTGGCACACGAACTTCAAACTCGTTTGCAACAGGGTTGTCCATTCTGCATAAAGAAAAATAGGAAATAGTTTGAAATCAGAAGGTATCATCAAGATGAAGATATATTTATTTGATTTGTCACCAACATAAAGCTAAAAAAACAACCAACAATGAAACAACATAAGCAAAGAAGACTTCTCCAAAAAAGAAACCAATTATTGAAACATAATCAAGAAATTAAAAATAAATAAATAAAATCAAGAAGATATATTCATTGCACATTAAATAAAACTGTAGAATTTATATCTATGAAAACAATAAGGAAACATACGAATTACAAATTTTGCTAATGATAGAGTTCTAGTACTTAGTCACTATCTTCGAGACGAAGATAAATTCCAAACCAACATTTTCTCTACCAATGAATGCTTCCTCACAATATGACCCAATATTCATGCAACTATATTTATCTTTGAGTTGAAGATAAATATAGGCTTCTTAAATTTTTATTGGGTCATCATCAAAGAATATCCAAATATTTCAAAACAAAAACATGGAGAGTAAAGATATTTCCTCATATACGAATCTATCTTTGAGTCGAGATAAATTAAGAATATGCAGACCTGAAGATAGATGTCAGAGCAGATTTCACTAGTTCGAATATGAGTAGATGTTTCATGAATAATATATAGTTATCTTCATGTCAAGGATACGCCTCTTGAAATAAGTGAACACATATTACTATGAAGTCTTAATAAGTCAAAGAATTCCTTGTAGTCGTTTTTATCCTTGAATCACTAGTATATAATATCAATAAGTTTCATTTTCAATCATATACAATAAATTATTATGGAAGTATTCTCAGACTATGATATCTAATCATAGATAGACAATCTAGACGATGAAATTATCTTTGACTCGAAGATAACTCAAATTGTAATCGGAAACTCATTGACCATCACCCAGAAGTAGAGTATTTCTTATGCCGGTACTATAATATGTCATTAAGTTACATTTATCTTCGAGTCAAAGATAAATAGGATTATTTCAATGGCTTTTGATTATCCTCGATCAAAGAATAAACTTCAGACTATCCTCAATATCTTCAACTCAAGGATAATCTATAGCTTATTCATCAGCTTGAGGATAATCGGGAGTGTCTTTGAAGATGAAGAGTGTATTCTTCCGTAATTTCCGGCACCAAAATTGGAAACTCATATTCAAGCCAGTTACGACGAAGAAAAAAATGTAGCCATTGAAACAAGCAATACTTTGTGCATTGAGTTCAAGATGGTGTTAATCTAAGACAATTATCGATTCATGTACATACTAGTAATCCCAAATGTATTGAATGTAAAGTTACAAGCAAAATTGAAAAAAATGATAAATTATAATTTTGAGCAACAAATAAAGTTTTAAGAATCTTCAAATTTGAGAGTATGGCATGCCAATCAATTACACCTCAAAGATGTCCAGACTTTTGATCTTGATAAATATTTATAAATATATTTTCCCTTATATTCTTCCATTAATCAAAATGGATTTTTGCATTTGCATTTTTTAACATGCTCCTATGGATGCAATTCTTGATGGTATTTTTTGAAACTTTTATATAGAGTGGGGATTTTTCTAGCCTTCCAATGAGCCAATTGAAATGGAAAAAGAACAAGTTTATTGTTTGATTTTAAAACAATTATTTTAATTTCCTAAAATTTTTGGCAATTTAAAAAGTTTCTTTTTAACTGAAAAATATATATTTCCTTGTAAATTAGATACTCATTTGCTAAAAAAATTATTTATTCCATTATAATTAGTGAGGTAAGAAATATGAGAAATTTTGTCTTCCAAGTAGTTATGAAATGTTCTAAGAAAACCTCAAAGTTTTGTCTTGCAAGTAGTCATGAAAGGTTGGGCTAAGTTTGACCTATGACCTCCATTTTTGGCATAATTTTCTGAATTTCTTTTGCAAAATAGGAAAACTAATCAACTTTTTGAAAATATAATTTTTATTTCAATCAATGCCCAAGAATAGAATTTATGGCATCCAAACCAAATAATAGGCAAAGGCAGGCAACAAAAATAAATAATAAAAACTTGAGAGAGTTTGTTTTTTATTTTGTTTCTTATAGATTGTGTTTTCTGTATAGAAAGGTCTAATTCATTCCATTTGGATAAATAGTGTGAAGTTATGGAGCCTCTTGTTTAGCAAACAGTTTTAACCCCTAAAGGACTAAGGTGATTTTCCTATCAAAAAACACTCAAAACTGTCATTTCTATTGCAAAGAGAAAAGAACATTAAAAATTGTATTTTTTTTGCATATCCAACCATAAGATCTTATACTTGACTAGAATATGAATATATGGAAGAAATTTCAGAAACTTTGACCATGCAAATTGCAAGATATATACATTTAAAGTGAAAAAAACAAGTTTTTTTGCACCTTGCTTGACTAGATTTTTAGGATTTGAATCTTTTTAGTTCAAGTTTTTTGCACTACGGATTTTGATTTTCTACTTATTTATGTTAAGTAGTTGAGTTGAGAATCTACAAATAAATTTAGGAAAAAACAACTTAATATTCACTCATTAAAAAATTGTTAAAAAAAGGTGGGTTCAAGATTGAAGAAAAAACTAAATTATTAATAACTTTTAGATGGAATTGAATCACAATAATTCCAACAATGAGATTGTTCTAGCAAGAGAATCTAACCTTGTCTAGAATTTGTTTAGAAAAATTCTAAAAATTGCATTAAAAAATGAATTCCACAAGTTATTTTTTCAAGAAGATGCTTAGATTGCCCAAAAAACTAAGATTGTCCATAACTTTCTCATTATTAGTCCAAATTGAATGAAACAAAGCTTCATATGTAGAAAAAAATATAATCTTTGAGAAAAAAATTTGAAAAAAAAATTATTTTGACTTTCTATGATTTTTTTGTACTACCCACCAAACTCTATTTTTGCTTATTTTGCCATAACTTTTGTTCCCAGGCATTGATTAAAATAAAGAATATATTTTCACAAAGCTCTTGAAAAAATACACAACTTCACAAAATTCCAAAAAATATAACTAAAAATTGAGACATTAGGAACTTGGCCAAACCCAAATTGTCCCCCGAGGGGACAAATGGTCCTTTAGGGGTTAATAAATTATTGAGAAAATAATGAATAGGATCCATTTTTAGTTGAATTCAATTTTAACAATCCCCCCCCAAAAAATAACATTGAAATACCCCTTTAGTGGGACATATGTAATTGTGGATAGAATAGGGGTATTTCAACATTTTCATTTTTAATAAATTAATGATAGTGAAATAAAAAAAACTAAAAATTGGAAATTGGTGAAGACTTGATGGTGATGAGATTTCACCAAAATAATGAATTTGAAGACATCTTTAATGTTTGAAAATGTGGGCGCTATGGAGCCCCTTTATTGACCTATTTGCACAAACATGGAGGATATAAAATAACGTATTTTTTGATGCCCCTCATATGGAACATGCCCAACTAGTGTGGGAATATACCACCAAATTTCAGCTTCAATTTATTAAATTTGGGTACTCCCTAGTTCTAAACCCCACCCCACCCCCACCCCCAAAAGTGTGCCAAATTAGAGAAATTGACTTTTAAATAGAAGATGTTTTTTTATAAATTTTAAAAAATAAGGGTCACAATTACAATCAAAACATCTAGAAATTCATTTTTTGTTTTTGGCATTGGGCTTAAAATTCAAAATTTATAGCGGAAGAGAAAAACAATTTTGCAAAACGCTACCAAAAACTATTAGTCTCTCTTGCAATCACCCTACACATAAATGCAACAATACAAACTTGTAGTTCCTATCTTATCTTAGTATGTGGGCTTAAGAAAAAAGTTCGCTTTTAGCTTAGGAAAACATAATATATAGCTTTAAGTACAATATTAGTCATTTCTTGTTGCATTTGCTTAAAGCATAGGCTCACAATAGTTGTTTAAAACATCACTCTTTCATTCCACAATCCATTGTTAGTGCATATAACTCACTACAAGAGAAAGGTGTGTTTTAGGTGAGTTTTAAAGTATAGTCCTAGACATAAGATTAAAAGTAATGACCTTTAAGGAGATTTTCAATAAAAATATATGTATAATAATAACTTTTTATTGAAAATCTCCTTAAAGGTCATTATTTTTAATCTTATGACTCGACTACACTTAAAAACTCACTTAAAACACTCCTTTCTCTTGTAGTGATTTTACCAGTCAATCACAGACTTGCCATTGCTAACGACAATTCCATTCTAATTGCTTAAAGTATTTTAATAATGCATTCCATCTATAATAATCTCTCCAATTCACATTCAGTCCATACAATTGCTTTGAGCATTCACAAATACATGGCTAGTAATTACTAGTACTCATTCAGACACTCCTTAACAATATGAATTCAATTTCACAAACATTAACACAACTTCAAGCTTTTAATTCAATTCTTGATTATTAAATCCTTGAATACACTCACAATTTCATTCTAGACACAATCATTGGGATTTTCTCACAACAAATTATCTACTCTCTCATTGAATAAGTGAATATCACTCACATTCCATTACAACAAGCTTTAAGCCATAGAACTAATTGCATTAATATAGCTTTAAGCTTCTATACAAGACACACAAAACATTAAATTCAAGTGCATACACCCCACATAATGCTACTTTAAGCACAATCAACATGTACAATGCTTAAAGCTCATATAGATTGGTTACAATAATTTAATTGAAACTATCACATGCATCTACTTAAAGCAAACAATCACAATGAATTTTCTCACACACACTTGCTTACAACAATCAAATATTGAATCAATTAAACAAACAATCTCACACATTCAACATACAACCACTCACATACAATTGCCCAATCATTAGGACTTATACTATAATTCAAATTTTTTTGCTTAAAGCACTACAAGAGAAAGGGATGTTTTAAGTATAGTCCTAGACATATAGTCATGTAAGTAAAGACCTTATAGGGGTGTTTTTAGTAAAACTTCACTAAAAATACACGTGTGTTTAGTAAATTTTTATTGAAAATACCCCTTTAAGGTCATTATTTATAGGACTATATGTTTAGGACTATACTTAAAACACCCTTTTCTCTTGCAATGAAGCATTATTACACAAAGATTATCCAACAAGATCACAACTATATGCATAAGTATTTTGGAAACTTGCATATAAACTATTCCAAGCTAAAAACCGAGGAAAAAAGCCCCACACACACTAAGGAAGAAGAGAATAATAGGGAATCCAACATTTACTCTAGTCGGCTTAAGCAACCGTCTAATTCTACACTAGTTGAACCATTAAGAATTCAAGAGCTAAGCATTCTTGAAATCCCATAGTAATTCTTCAAATTAATTAGCATAGAAGTATTACCATGTATTCCTAAAACTAAGTGTAATATGAACCCTATTCGCACATCAAAACAAAAGAGGAGTTTATTAACAGAATTTCACACTCACAGTTATTTAGTTCATTTGCTAGAACAACCTTACTATTGGATTAGTGTAATTTAATTTATCTTAGAGATATGAAAATTTGATTTTTTCTTCAAGATTTATTTTTTCAAAATTATGAAAACATCATTTTTAATGAATTGAAAATTAGGGGACTTTTACATAGAATTAAATTTTCAAGCTCCCAATTCAATTCTTCAACATAAAAAATTTAAATTTAAATTTTCTAGTGTAGAAAATTTGAAGTTAAGATGATAAAATGCCTTGTAATCTAGTCATGCTAAGTGTGGATTAGTTTAATTAATAATTTGGCAACTTCCCTGTAATATAATTGATTCAATCCAGGGAGAATTTCAAATAGGAATTTTATGAACTAGAAAATTCCTAATCCAACTAGGCAAGCACAACCTCCATAGTTTGGATTGAATTTCTTATCAACTAGGTCTAATTCCAATCTACACTCTACTCTTAATGACCACAAGGGTAAGAAAATTTTATCTTTTAATTGAAATTTCTTCTGATCTAGTTGAAATTCCAACTCTTAATTCTTCACTTCATTGATTATCATCCTTTACAACAATGCAGAGACGCTCCGGTCCCAACTTGGCTTGAATCCATTTATCATCATGACTTAGTCTGTTATTACTTCTTTATTTCTTTTACCATTAGATTTGCATTTAATCTCTACCAACTTGGTTTTGCTTCATTTTTCTCTATTCCATTCATCATCAACATAGGGTACATAACCCTATTGCTATGCAACCCCCTATCATTGCACACCTAGGGCCCCTATCTTTGCACACCAAATCCTACTCTACAATCTTTATCCCCTTCACTTTTTTAGGCATTGTCAGTATGGAGTTTAAGAATTTTTGAGGCACCGCAAACCCTATCCCTTCACAATTAAAACAATCCTCTCCTCCTTTGGCACTCCTCACCACCGCATGCAATGCTCTCAATAGACAATGGCTTCCTTGCTTGAAGAAAGACTAGTAATTAAGAAACCTTATGAAGGTGTCTTGCAAGTGCGCAATAATAGGGTCTAGTGCACAACTAGGTTGCATAAAGATGGGGTCTAATGCGTAAGAAAGTACACAATGATAGGGTCTACAGCAATGGAAATGGCTAAAATACATGCATGTGTTGCTTTACAATTTTTGGTGAAATGAAATTTAAAAAATACAATTTTGTGAAGTAAGTTTAATGAGCTTGATGGGTTTAAAATTTCAACTCGGTTGGTGGCCTCATACTTTGGATACACAATCACAAATCTTAGTTACGCAATGATAGGGTATCCTAGTCTATTTCTACTTCCCACTTGATATGTAAACTTTGCAGCTATCACTCAATGGAAACACACATCTATTATTTTAATATTCCAACTCAACATTGAGCTTCTTCAAACTTCCCAATTAACTCAATGAAACACTCTTATTTTGGTATGCAACAAATAACTTTTAAGATATTTCACAATTGAATCTTCCCAATTAGCATAAAAACTTAAGAATATCCTAACATAGGGTCCATTCATTCACTTCCAACTCGGTTTTAATTCAGCCATTCAACCTAGAAATCAAACCATATTAAACACAAACATCACACATGCATATTAATTTGACAATTACAAACATATCAAATCAGAGACCTACAAACATTCTCTCATGCTCGACTTGGTCTTCCATTTGACACAATTGAACCACAATTAAACTCACTAACAATTTCCATTCATCTTAATATTCCAATTTGCACATAACTCACACTTCATTGAATCAAATTTGATCAATGCAAAACAACTCCTATTTGGTAATTCTTCCACCACACATGAACAACACAACAATCATTCGGACAACAATGACACAAACAATAAAAAAACTAGATTAAACACTTACAATAATTCCAATTTTGGTACACAAATTTGCAATACAAAGCAATTTTCAACGAGGCTTAACACACACATTCACAATCATTTTTCACTCCAAATTTAATATGGCATTATTTTATAATATTCAATACAACACAATACACAAACATACTCATACGATCTTTCATAACATTCAGCACACCTCAACCGCATTACACACACAACCAATTAGGCAATTGTAGATAAGCTTTTATCCTCTTCGGAAATTAATAAGCTAATAGTATAGTTCGTTCCTAGGGAGACAATTTTTAAATAGGAATGTTCCTAACTTGAAAATCCATAGCCAATAGTCAAATCACAACCACAAAAGAAGAAGAAAACTTCCAACTAGGAATAATTTTTAACCTCACCATTACAATCTAATTACTAAATTCTTTCCACTCCACTCTTAATGGCTACAAGGGTTAAGAATTAGTTCCCAATTATCTTTGCATCTTTAGTCTTGAATCTTTAAGTCTTTTCCCAAATTGGACATGCCAACATCACAGCTCTGCCAAAGCCTTGCCTTCCAAATTGGCCTTTTCAGCTTCCAGGTACCAAATGGGTCTTGTTGATCTTCTCAACCACCAGAGAATTTTTTTCCACCAACTTGAAATTGATAATTTATAACACTGTACCACTCCTTGCAAATCCTAATTGGAAATAATTTCACTCCGCACTCCACTCACTGGACTTCCCAAATTGATTTTAATTAACTGGATCACTCATACTCATACCAATTAGGATAAAAATACTTAATGCATACAACTAGCAAAATATTCTACTCAACCTTTTTCCACTCCTCAGATTATACTTCCAACTTGGAAAATAATAACTCTCAAAAACCAGCACCTAATTGGAAATAAACACACACAGCAAGCACACTTCCAATTCGGACTCAATTAATATAACCAATTATGACAGTACCTCCCGACTTGGATCATTTTCCAACATCAAATAACTCCAATAAAAATAATTCCCAATAAATCTCATACAAGCTATTAAGCATTCACGATTACCAATTTGGACTTTAAAACTCCCAGTCAAACACAAACAGCGACCGACTTGGAATAATTTATTACAACTTCCAAACAGTTACACCTTCCAAATTGGATCACATCACAACTCAGACCTGATTACCAAATTGGAATTTATATTCAAACATACAGACAGACCATACACACAGAAACCAATTCGGCTTAAACAAAATTCTCATAATACTGAATTGGCGAATAAATCACCGTTTACAACTTTTAATGTTTTTCTCCAAGTATTCCACCAGAACTCTCAACATCACTAAATAAACTTCACATTTTCAATTTTTCACTGCAGTCTCTAATATGGAATCACAGGCTCCAAATTACATTAATCTCTCAACTTTAATTCTCCTTCCAATCCTCCATTTGGACTAAACATAACTTCTTCACTCAACTATTTTTATATTTTTTTTATATTTTTATATTTTTATATTTTTTTTTACATTTTCTACTTCAGTACTTGCTAGCTACTTCTTCTAGCTAACTCTGATTCACTCAACTTCCAATTTGGATCTCAACATCCAATTATAATCTCACCATCTGTCTCCCAATTAGGACTAAGTTCATAAACTAGATTATGCCAGTCCTCCTTTTCTCATAACTTCACACCCACTTGGAACCTAAAAATCCCACAATTAGGCATTCACCATTTCTCCATCACATTAAAACTTCAAAGACACATAGATTCACATCCACACATAAACTCAAGCACCTGCTTGAACACACTCATAAACCACCAAGCATTTCCCACATGATAAATCACACACAAATTAACGAAAATACACAGCACAACCTGGCTGGGACGCGGCTGGACTCTCTCTCAGACGGTCCAAAGAATGACCAAAAACACAACCCAAATAGGACTCACAAAACCGGGCGGTTACCCAATTGGAACTGACATACAACTACCAATTTAACCACCAAGTTGGAACTGCACAGATAACTGCCTCAACAACACAAAACAAATTTCCAAATTAGAAATTAACACATAACCAAGCAACTTGACTGGACATTCGCATACAATCCGACTTGGACTAAACTATCACCTAATTGGATTACAGATTAAAACTTGGAAATTGGATGGATAGCCGGACTATTCCAATTAGGAAATCATTCATCCAAATCAGCACATACATTCACACATAATTCATTCACCCATCATTCAATAACACACCAAATAGACAAATAATTCAGAAACAATCAAACAAAAACAATAAAAAAACACATTAAAAACACCCAAAATTTTATAACAAAAAAAAACAAAAACTAATCGGTATTCTACAGCAATGTAGCATCTAATTATATTAATCACATAAAAAATACAAAACAAAGTAGCCAATTTGGAGGTTGGACTCACACTAGCATCTCTCGAAGTAGGTGATGACAACCAAATTGGAAGCCTCCTAATTACCTCAGAATGACACCCTTTCATTTCCAACGTAGGAGAAAGTTGCCATGACCCTTGACATCACATTCACATGACAATCCAAATTGGTAGCCTACCTAACTTACCCACTAAAACTTTGACTAGGCAACATCAACACCAAATTAGCACTCTAGTTTGCACTAAAAGGCTAATACACGAAACTTTACACTTTAAAATTGACAATTGTAAATCATTAAAAATTTCCAAGTAAATGTGCACATTCTACACTAGGTTCTAATGAAATTCTATTTTTCTTCACTTTAAATGCTTATATCTTGTAATCTATATGGTCAAAGCTTTTTAAAATTTCTCTTAGACATTTTCATACTAGTCTAGTGTAAGATCCTATGGTAGCAATGATTCTAGTTTGTGAGCCTAAAAATGTGAACTTAAGAGTTTTGAGCATAACCATTGAGAGCCTAAAGTATCCACTTTGAAAAAGTTGCAAATTGTTTTGGTTTATAGTAAGAAAAGCTTATATATGTTTAATTAATTTTATAAATAATAAATCTTTAGCCCTATTACTAATTTATTATAGACCTCTTAACAAGATAGCTTGGCCTGCACATATGCTGCACTTGGCTTGGTGTGTTGGCAAGCAACAATTTCAATCCACCTTGAGCCCCATTTTTCTTCTTTTTGCAAAAATATTTGTTCAAGCACAAGTTGTCCAAGGCAAAACAAATATTTTGAATGACCTATCCAAAATATTTGGAAGGCTCATGCAATAAGCACTACCCCCCATGGCACTCCTAAATTTTTAGAGTGTCTAACCTCCTTGGACCCCAAGGAGCTTTCAAGTGCTAAGAGGGTTTTCTAGAGATGATGGAATCATGATACATACACACAAAAATTGAACAAAAAAATTTGGGAGTCTCAAACCCTAAATTCGCTATGGGCCCTCTTGAAGTGACAAATTTGAGAAAAAAAAGATTTTTTTTAACAAAGATAGTTTTTGAGAATCAATCCCCACCCCACCAAGGGGGTTCTAGAGGTGACAGAGTCACTAGGAAAAAGTTCAATTTCTTTTTTTATGAAAAGGGTTTAAAAAGTCCCAACCTTCTACCCCCAAAGAGTCTTTTAGTAAAAAGAGTTTTTTTGTAGGTGGAGTGGTGGAAAAAAATTGGAAAAGAGAGTTTTGAGAGTTCTAAATCCCTAAAGTGTTCTCTTGGTATAAGAAGAGATTTTGGGGGTAATGAAATTGTGGAAAAAAATTGAATTTTCTTAGAATCCCAAACCCCGATCCCTTGAAAAGGCCTCTTGAGGTGACGGATTCATGACAAAAAAATGAAAAATGAAAAATAATTTTCTTTTTGAAAAAAAGAGTTTCAAGAATCCCAAACCCCAACCTCCAACCCCCCAAAGGCACTTTTAATACTGAGAAGGGCTTTTGGAGGTAATGGAATTGCGAAAGAAAAAAAAAATTGAAAAAAGAATTTGAATATTTTTTGTGTTTCCCAAACCATAGACTCCCCAAGGGGCTTCTCAAGTAATATATTTGCAACAAAAAAATAGAAAATGTCATAATAATAAAATTTGAATTTCTTTTGAAAATAAGAGTTTTGAGAATCCAAAATCCAAAACCTTCTAAAGGGGCTCTTCGTACCGAGAGCCCCTTGGGGGGGGGGGGATAGAATCATAAAAGAAAAGGTTGTGTAATTTCCAAATCCCATTCCTTTTGGGGTGACAAAATCATGTCAAAGAAAAAAAATTGAAAAAAAAATTGAGTTTTTTTAGAGTCCTAATCCCTAGACCCCGTGAGGGGTCTTTCATTCATTGGGGGGATGAAGTCACAATTGAGAGGAAAAAAACTAACAAATAAATAAGGTATTTGAAGAGCATTTGGAGTGTCCCAACTCTATTTCAAACCAATTGATATATTCTCTTAAGTTCACTAGCTATAAAGATCCTATATTTCTAAACCATAGTTATAGCTCTTAAATCCAAACAATATACAAAATACCTTACAAATTTGAGGTTTACAAGCTCTCAAGCTCTTCGACTCATAAAATAATACTCTCTTTGTGATTGAATATGCAAAAAGACAAATGATAAAGATTTTTTGCTCTTTGCATCCAAAATGGCAATTTTGTTAGGTTTTTGACAAAAAAAAATAACTTTGGGAATTCTATGATTAATTTAATTTTCACAATTTTTGAAACAAAAAAGTGAATAGGGTCTAGTAGATGGTTTTTAACAACAAATTTTCCTTTAAAAGTTCCATGTTTTAACTCCCTTTTAGAGTTATTAACAATTTTGTTTTTTCTATTGTCTTTTGTTTCCATCCACTTATTTATTTTAGGTATGAATGAAGTCATTTTTCTTGATTTTTTTGGTTATTTACAACTCAATTTTCTAATATAATATAAATTATCAAACTCCTTGGGTAGTGGAAGACAAACAATTTTCTTTTAAGTTTCATAGTTTAAAGCTCATGTTTTGAAAGATTGGAAAAAGTTTATTGTATCTATCATATCATATGGCATTAGATGTGAAACTACATTAGTTTATGTAGTGTAATTTTATTTGGGAACTTTAGGTTATTTTGAGACTTCACTTTGGGTGGTACTTAGTGTAGAAGTTCACTATCTTGAGAGTGTTGTTTTTATGGATTTTTCTTTCACGTTTGATATAGGTTTATGTCACTTGATTTGTTGTGTATTATGGTCTATATGAAAATCATGAGAAGTAGACATTCAAGTTAGACCCTAAAAGATTGGGGCCATTTTTCTGTTAAAGAACACTTTAAACTACCATTTCTATTGCAAAGAGCAAAAACCTTTGGATATTGTTTTTTTGACATATCTAATAGTAAGATGTTGCACTAGACTAGGGAAATAATATGTGGAAGATTTCTTTCAAACTTTAGCCACATACATTGCAAGATAATTGTATTCAAAGTGAAGAAAACAACATTTTTTGCAACTTATTTCACTAGATTTTAAGACTTTGAGTCTTGTTAACTTGAAATTTTTGCATCAATGGGGTTTGAATTCTTTAAATTATTATGAAGAATTGGATTGAGATTCTAGGAATTTTCTAAAATAAAATAGATAATTTTTATTCTTTAAAATTGTGACAAATAGAAGTAGGTTTGAGATAGAAGAAAAAATGAAATTGTAAATAGCTCTAAGAGAGATTTGAAAGATACTAATTCCTATAGTGAGATTGTTTTAAAAATCAAATTTTACCTTGTGGAACTTTCATGTTTTGAAAAATGTGAAAATTCAAATAAAAAAATAAATTCTCTATGTTATTTGTTCAACAAATCAAGATGCTTCCATAGCTTTCTCATTACTTTTCCAAATGAAAAAAACAAAATTTTCCATTTAGGCAAAAATATTCAATTCATCAAAAATAAGTTAATTCTTTTTTTAATTTCAAGTATTTATAGGTTTGTTTGTTGCCCAACAAATTGAAAAAAGAACTTATTGTGGCATAAGTTGTATAAATTTTGCTCCCAAGAAGTAACTGAAATAAAAATTTTATTCTTAGAAAGTTAATTTGGTTTTCTATTTTGAAAAAAAGTTTCAAATATTCAAGCCAAAAATGTAGTTTATAGGAACTTACCCAAATTTCTATTTGTACTTTGAAAGGACAAATGGTCTTTTAGAGGGGAAGTACAAGATCCTATGATTAGAAGTTGCTAATGAGATCATTAATTTGACCACTCCACTTTGTTTTCAATATATATTTTGTTCTATGGCATTTTTGCTCAAATACATCCTAAGAACTTTAGGGGCAAAATTTTGAAATACATTTGAAAATTTTGGTCATAAAATAAAAATCATATCCCTATATTCTCTAAAACTTAAAATTTTAGTATTAATATTAATACATTAAAGAAGGCAATCCATTTTTGATCCCCCTAATTCTGGCAACACAGGGTGGTCTATTTCCAATTAGTTATGAGATGAGTAAGTCATCAAGAATGGCACATTATGATTGGGCTATAGGACTCTCCATTTTGCAACTAACCCTTGGTCATAAACAAGATGATGTATATCACTAATATGGGAGGAATAGAATCTTCAACCAAAAAATTCATCATAATTCTATTTCGAGAAAAATAATTTGGAAAATTATCAAAACCTTCCAAACTTTTTTAGTGCAGATGGAAAAAATTTCCTATTGAAGAAAGTTGCTCTACAAATAAGGTAAAACATGATGTTATGGACCTTTTATCCATTGTGACTCCAAAGAATGACCCCATTATGGTTTTCTTTTAGTGATTGAGATTTGGGCCACATTCGATGTCTTAGATAATTGGAATGGAGTGATTTGTGACCACAATAGGAACTTTTAGTTTTTTAGTGTTAGTTCATTGTAGGAAGTGCCTTTTTCAGGTCTTCTATGTTAGAACTTATTGTGATTGCAATATGTGAGTAAGATGAGTGTTATGGATCAATTTTGGTTGGTTTTGGGATAGTCTACAATCAACAAATTCTTTTAGGTTGTGATGAGCTAAGGGAGGTGACCCCTTTCCAATCCCCCCCCCATTTTTGCCATGTAGGCTATATTTCTTTTAGATAAGGTAGTTAGGAGTGGTGATTAATTGTGGCACAGCTCCCAATGTAGTTCTGGCACATTATGGTTGACTATAGGACTGTCAATATTGCAACAAGCCCTTGGTCGATTTTGCAACTAGCCCTTGGTTGGAAATACAAAAATCTATATGAACAAAATCTTAAGCTAAAAAATTCGTAGTAATTATGTTTTGAGAAATAAAATTATGAAAAAATATGGAATCCTTCCCAACTCTATTTCTATATACAAGAAAATTTCCCCACTCAAGAATTCCGCACTCCATGTATGCGTAATTGCCTAAGTGGTTGCAAATGGGTTGTATGCCTTAAAACTTCATAACAAATTCACACTTTGTCGAAAAACTATAGTTTCAAATGCTCTCGCCATTTCTATCACTTGACTTTCTTTGAAAAAAATAGAAAATTTCAAATATGACAAGAGGGCACCTCCCCACCCCATTTGGTCTGGAATGAGTTGTTTTACTTTACATGCAACTGCTTAACCCTTGAATGCCGGGTTGGTGACTGTGGAAATCAGGCCTTTTGGAACTGCGAGACATCATCCACTTTAAAAAAATCAAAAATACTCATTAGGAGTCAAACTATTGTAGAAGATCTCCCCTTTCCACCCCTAAGGTAGACCAGCCCATTTCTGCTAGCTTCCTATAACTGCCATCCTAGTTTTGGCCCCATCACCACCATAAAACTCACCCAAGTCCATTCACTATTCTGACAATTTCAGTGCATTAACTCCAACTTGGGTAACGTGTTAGCCTTTGATTGGTGGAAACTCCGATGTTAATAGGTAAATGTAATGGCGGTTATAGGTTTAGGATAGGACATTTATGACTCTAGTCTAGTGGTGGATTTATAATTTAGGACAAACCACTTAAAAAATTCATAGAAATTACAATTTTTATCGGAAAATTATAATTCCACTTAGATTTGATTTGTGAAACATGTGCACACCTCTGAAAAATATGTGCCCCTCTTGGAGTTGGTCCTAATATACTCAAATTGCGAATCAGGGTGGTAATAGGTTGGTCCTTAATTCCGAGGATGAATAGTTGCAATTATGTCCTACAGAGGAGAATTCCTTCACGTTCATTGGACAAAAAACGTCCGCTGCGTTGTTTAGGGGTTAAGTGGTTAGAAATGGGTTGCCTCCGTTGATAACATCAACTCCAATTCTTCCTCCACATAACTTAAGGTAGAATATTTGAGAATTGCAGGTGTCCAGCTAGATCGTGACGAGGCTGCCACCGTGGCTGAAAACTTGAGCCCCAAGCCGAGCTGGAGGATTACGTAAGCGTTTGGTTCGTCTCGTCTCTCTTCTCTCTCACTCGTCTGCGCCAAGGCTGCGTCTGTCGTGAGTGCCTGCGTCGGGCTTCGCAGCGGCAGCTCCAGGTCTCCCGTTCCGTCTCTTTTCCCCCGTCCCCTCTTCTCTTCCCTTCCCCTCTCTCCTCTTGAATTATCACTTCCGTTTCTTCTTCTAGTTTTAGTTTCATTAGGGGTGCATGGTGTGATTCTCGCGTGAGGCGGGTGGACTCCCTCGGGACTGGTTGCTGTTTTTTTTAAGGCGCCGGAGGCGCGTGGGGTGAGAACAGCGTAGCCAAGATGAGGATTATGATCAAGGGCGGTGTGTGGAAAAACACTGAGGATGAGATTCTCAAAGCGGCGGTCATGAAATATGGCAAGAATCAATGGGCGCGTATCTCGTCGCTCTTGGTACGGAAGTCGGCTAAGCAATGCAAGGCGCGTTGGTACGAGTGGCTGGATCCGTCTATTAAGAAGGTATGCGTGTGTTTGACGAATGTGGTGCATTCGGAAGAGTGTCATGAGCTTTGGACCTCTCACTCGCGAGAATCGTTTGGGGGGAGTATTAGGGTTTACTGGTTTACTGGTTTAGTCTTCTTGGTTGTATCTTTGTTGGAGTGTGTTCCGAGTGTGGTCGAAAATCTCTCCCGGTTGTGCTATGTTCGGGTTGGGTCACGATAGGTGTGGAGTGCTGGAACCCTAATTTTGGATTGATATGAAACGATTTCACCCTGACCTCTTGCCTAGGGTGGAAAATTAATATCTATGGCATAGTTTGAATGGGTGACTAATGCGCGAAAGTCATGATGTAGTGGTAAGGGTGTAGGATATTCCTGAGTGTCATTTTAGAGAAGTTCCTATGAAAGAGTCTACTGTTTTATTGTGACATTTCTTTGTGAAGCTGAATTTTCCACTTGAGATTGTGGCGCACAGACTGAATGGACTAGGGAAGAAGATGAAAAGCTGCTGCATCTTGCGAAGCTTATGCCAACTCAATGGCGGACGATTTCTCCCATAGTCGGGCGTACTCCAGCTCAATGTTTAGAACGATATGAGAAGCTCTTGGATGCTGCTTGTGCAAGAGATGAGAATTATGAACCTGCAGATGATCCTCGGAAGCTACGGCCAGGCGAAATCGATCCGAATCCTGAGTCCAAGCCGGCAAGGCCAGACCCGGTTGATATGGACGAGGATGAGAAGGAAATGTTGTCAGAGGCTAGGGCCCGTTTGGCGAACACACGAGGAAAGAAGGCCAAACGAAAAGCGAGGGAGAAACAATTAGAAGAAGCACGGAGGCTAGCGTCGTTGCAGAAACGTCGGGAGCTCAAGGCCGCAGGTATAGATGGACGACAGAGACGGAGGAAGCAGAAGGGAATCGACTACAATGCTGAAATTCCGTTTGAGAAGAAGCCGCCGTCCGGGTTTTTTGAAGTTGCTCAAGAGGAAAGGCCAGTTGAGCAGCTACAATTTCCTACCACCATTGAGGAACTGGAAGGGAAGCGGCGTGCAGATATTGAAGCTCTTCTGCGAAAACAAGATATAGCTTCGAACAAAATTGCGCAGCGTAAAAACGCTCCTGCAGCAGTTATGCAGGTAATGCATTAGGTTAAGGTTATGCTTGCAGACGCCTAATCCAAGCTATGGAATTTTTAAAAATTGAAAATTAAATTTTTTTGGTGGCTTCTTTCTAAATATGCCTGGGTCTGAATTTTAATTATTATCAAAATTAGTGTTTCAAATTTAACGTTAGGGTTTATCTGGCGCAGGTTAATAGGTTGAACGATCCTGAAGCTGTGCGAAAACGATCAAAGCTTATGCTTCCTGAACCTCAGATTTCTGATGTTGAGCTAGAAGAGATTGCAAAGATGGGCTATGCGAAAGATTTCATCGAAGCTGGTTCAGAGGAAGGTAGTGGAGTTACCCGTGCATTGCTCTCCAACTACGCTAGGAACCCGCTCGGCATGACCCCTCTTCAAACCTCTCAACGAACTCCCGGTGGCAAAGGAGATGCGATTATGATGGAGGCCGAGGTAGATTTAAGGATTTTTAATCTTGTGTCAGTATTGCAGTGAAAATCTTTCTGGCGCTTACAAGAACACCTGTTCGTTCACAAATCGATCCAATTCGAATAGATCAAAGTTGTGCAAGGGACAGGAAGTTACATTAGTGAATGTCCTTATCAGTTGCTTGACAATATCTGTATGCAATACTTTTGATAAAACCTTCTTTGCTGTAGTATCTAAGAAATCTATTTTGTTTTGATAGTGTTATTTGGGAGATATGTATTGACTTGTTTTCTGTGATTATATTTCCATTGGTCCACTGCTTAAGAGCTTTTGCATATATACATTTCGCTTGTGCAGAATCTTGCTCGACTTCGAGCAACTCAGACTCCCTTATTTGGAGGGGAGAATCCAGAGTTGTACCCAAGTGATTTTTCAGGAGTTACTCCGAAAAAGAAAGAGATTGCAACTCCGAATCCAATCGCAACACCGCTGCGAACCCCCTCTGGTACAGCGACCCCTCTCCGAACACCCAATTCGTTGTACTCAATGGTTCCAAAGGGGACTCCAATCCGTGATGATCTTCACATTAACGAGGGCTCAGAGATGCTGGGCTCTCAGAGTGCAAAAGCGGAGAAGTTGAGACAGGTAAGAACTCTCCCATCTTTCTTCCATCCTCCTCTTGCCCTCTTAGACTTCTGTGAGGTAGTGCTGCTCTGATAGTTGTTCACTTTACTCTTTCAGCGAAATCATCAGGTGACATTTCTCAGCATGTTTATTTTCACGTAATAGTACTAAAACTATGGACGTTTAATTCATATTCATGTTCCTTGGATGATGTTTTTAGTATGGTGTTAGTTTACTTTGTATATCAGGAATAGAATGTTTTGAGATTGGTAAAACGATATTGAAATTTGAATGAGGCAGACTGGCTTTCTTTGAGGTGCACGTTTTTGAAATAGTTAATATTCACACGGGAATAATTTCTTCAGGAGGAGTTGCGGAGGAATCTTCGTGCAGCATTGGGTCATCTTCCAGAACCAACAAATGAGTATGAGATTCTAGTTCCACAGCTTCCTGCCGATGAGAAGGATGATAATGATGACATGGAGATGGACATGGCAGATGCTATCGCTCTTCAGCGCAAAGAGCAAGAGGCTGCGGAGTTAGCCCTTTGGAGAAAACAGACCAAGGTTATTCAGAGGGCGTTGCCTCGGCCACCTATAGTTGCAATACAAGATCTCAAAGGCACACTTGCACTCGAAGAAGATGGGAAGAATCCTTATGTCTCGTCACTAGAACATGCTGATCATTCGATTAGGCAAGAGATGGTTGCTTTACTTGGAAACGATGCTGCGAAGTATCCTGTGCCAGAAGAGGGACCGGTGAAAGACAAGAAGGGGTCTGCTAGTAACACTGTCAGTGGGAGGCCGCAAGTTAATGCACCAGCCTTGGATGATTTTGAGGAGGAGGATCTCAATCAAGTACGTGATATTCACATTCTCATTTATTTGATGCCTTCCAAAGTAAAGGTTATTATTTAAGTACAGTTTTCACAGTTTTCGGAAGTGGTGGACTAATGGTACGGGTGGTGGTCAGGCTGCACTTTTAATTGAGGATGAAGTCAAATTCCTCAAGCAAGCAATGGGTCATGAAGACGCGACTGTAGACGAATATGCAGAGGCACGAGATGGGTGTGTTGATGATTTAGTATACTTTCCTACAAAGGAAAACTTCGGATTGGTTAGTGTGGCAAGCACAAATGATCGTCTTAGTGCGCTACAGTATGAATTTGAAATCGTGAAGAAGCATATGGATGCCGAAACTCGAAAAGCTGTCCGATTGGAGCAGAAGCTCAAAGTTCTAACCCATGGTTATCAGGTGAGGATACTCTGTTAATTTTCAATCATCTTGCCTTCAGGTCTTGGCTATTCCTTCAATCTTATGAAACTGATACATAAACATTTGAAATCTGGACAGGTTCGAGCAGAGACATTGTGGAGACAAATAGAAGCGACCCACAAGGAGACTGTCACACTGGGTACCGAGTATGAATGCTTTCGGGCTCTACATTCTCAAGAGCAGTTAGCAGCACCACGTCGTATTGAAAACCTTCAAGATGCACTCAAAGAGCAGAATGATAAGGAACGCATGCTTCAACTACGTTATGAGAATCTACTCGTGGAGAAGGAGAATATAAAAGGATTTATCCGTGACCACATAAGTACCTAGCCTGCAAGATGCTTCTCTTTCTGTGGACAGCGGAACAGTTAGGCAAGGACTGGGCATGATTGAGAGAGCTCTGCAAAAGAGTCCTTGGCCACCATTAAGAGTGGCATTGAGCTTGCACGAGGATGATTGCTGCTAGAGGTTGGTTTTCAAAAACTGCCTTGAGTTTTGATATGATGTTTGGAGACCAGCTTGGAAGAAGAAATGATGGTTGTGAGAGCTTATTACGGACGCGCCGGGAGAATTTATGAGGATTTGTGAAGGGCGCCATTGCTTGCATGCCTCCTTAATTTTCACTTGGCCACGAAATGGAAGTGCTGCTAGGGTTTTGATGTTAGAGCAGCATCGCAGCGGGAGTTATATTGACCACCAATGCTTGATCCAAGAAGGTGCTTGCATCTATTAATTTATCCTTTTCAGGCATTCTTCAACACAATTGAAGTTCGTCGATTCCGTGGAGACACATCCTGAGCAGAAGTGAAGAGTCTGCTTAGCCTATGGTTTGAGATGTTAGTGACTGCCATCTATTTCTGCCAATTTTCTGAGAGCCAGTGATGTGCAGGCAGGCATCAATGCCATATGTTCTGAGTGGCTTTTCCTTTTGTACGTTGAGAGCTGGGTATCCTTCCTACCCACCGTCCTCTGTAAATTCGTTTGAAGGAACTGGCAATCTATGGGTCCGTAGACCATTTGGTTTGAACCTTATGTGTTCTCTTTACAGCTTGTAATTTTCTCTCACTAATTCTGTTTTGCAGTAGAAATATTTTAGGTTTTTGCAATTTCTGTCGTCAGGGTTGTGCTTGGATCACACTCCCATGCTAAATGTAGGTACTTTCACGGTAGCTGTGCTGTAATGGTTGCGTTACAGATTTATAGGCTTATTCTGTTAAACAAGGCTCGTGATAAAGCTTATTTTTATGTATATAGGAGTCTTGATATTTTATCGAGGTGGATGCTTTACATATGTGTTGGGACCCATCAATGGTATGTGTGGCATGTGTGCTATGCATGCTTCAAGGTGTGCTCATTCAGGTTCAGATTGAGTTTTTAAATTTGTGACTGCTGAAGTTGAGAATGTGTTTTTCATTGTTAATTAGAACACATTTGTTGTAACTTTTGTTCACTGGGAAACGTTCCGGAAAATTGTGCTATCGTTCCAACAGTATGATTTCTGTCTCAAGTCATTGAAAAACTAATTCTAGATATTGAAGTGAGACCCTATTGAGTGGGAAAAAGGATGAATTTATTCTTTATTTTTGCTAATTTTCCTCAAATTTCCTTTCAACCCTTAAAGGTTCCATTGTCTCCTACTTGATCCGAATGCAATTTGGTAGGCGAATTTTGTTAAAATTGCATTTGGATAGATCAAGTTAGATCAATGGGACCCAAACATTACATTCAATTTTTGAATTTCTTGATCAATTTCACATTATACACATTTCTAATGCTCATTGCACAGTGATCAGCAAGAGAAATTGAAGCCCTCAAAGCCAATTTTACACATTTCGAATCCAATTACAAAGTCTTCATATTGCCCCAAATTACTAAAATCATTCAAATTTCTAACCATAAAGTTCTCATATTGCCTGAAATGATTAGGATCATTATAATTTCTAACCACAAAGTACGCAATGAATCCATTTGAGCACCTAATTCTAGAAATCACAAAGAAATCAAGAGGCAATTGCTAATTAAGCACAACCTAGCTCTAGAGATCATTGTACAAACTCTTGCAAAACTTTACTAAAGCTATCCAATTCAAACTATCTGAATGCAATATTAGCAAAATTACATTACATATTCATTAATTTCTCGCCACCAAGCACATCATGCAAAGAAATGGCAACAATTAGACTTCCTAAACCTCCCAACACAAAAGTTCCTTTGCTTCCTCCAAATCTACTTAGCATGTTAGACCGTTTGTTGTCTAAAGAGTGACCAAATTTTCTCATTAGCAAGAGCAAAGATGCCCAAGAGGAGGAGACTCCCAAGTCAATTCCTCTTCCACCTCAAAACTTCACAAGAAATCATACATTTTTTGTTTTTTCTAATCTATTTGTCTTTGAACTTCTACAATTTGTTTGGGATGGATTGCTAGTGCAATGCAATTGTGGCTTGCAAGTGTAAGTGGCAACTACAAATGACAATCCTCCTACACCACAATAGTCTAACCAATGATTTTTTTTAGGCAATTAAATGCCCAATTGCCTCAAAAAAAAATAGGTAGCTTCAAGCCTATAGAATAAAAAGGGGATAAATGTGTTAAAAAATGCTAGATTATCATCATGGCCCTTCACATTGTTGCCACAATGTTTCCGAAACCTCATTTAATCCATCATGTAGAGCCAATACATACAAATATTGCATACAAAAATTACATATTCAAAATTGTGTACTCATAATTGGCCTCATTCAACTCAAATCCCCTAAATGAAGGAGCCAAGAAATGAAAAACCTTCTTGAAAGAAAGGCCACATAACTATTGTCTGAAAACACCCCAAAAATATTGAGTCTAACTCCACTCTCCATAACAATTCAAATTATAGACTATCCATCACCTCTCTTTGTGCCACCTATATTTCACTTATAGCTTGACCACTTTGTTAATGAAGAAACAAAACATATTAAAAATTATGACTAAGATTTCTTTTGTGGTCAAGATATGCTACTTGAAGGCAGGGAATTGAGTTGTAAAGAGCTTGAGGAGGAGGATATTCTCAAAGGTCCTTACTCTTATGAAGAAATGAGAATCTTTAAAGACTTGAAATTGAGGTGTGAAAGTTATGCTTGATGGGATGATGAATTGTCACTTGACAATTAGATTTGAGGGCAATAATTTTGCAGGCTTGTAGAAGTTTGGCTATAATGTTTTTGGTTTTAAGATTTGTATTTGTTGTACAGAAAGTTATTATCTTTTTATAAAGTCATTGAGCCCATATCACCCTTCTATTCTCATCCAAAACCCTCCTAGTCTTCTTCCCTCTCACTTGGGCTTGAGTTTGTTGTTGGATAAGAAGAAAAGGAGGCTCACTAGGGGGTGCATGTCAAAGGTTGGTTTCGGATGCTATTGAATTCCCTTGCTCCCTCACTACATCACTACAAGAGAAAAGGGTATTTTAAGTATAGTCCTAGTAGTATAGGCCTATAAATAATGACTTGATAGGGGTGTTTATAGTAAATTTTTACTAAAAATACCCCTTTCAGGTCACTACTCATATTTTTTGGGTATCACAATAAAAAAAGGAGAACATTCTCACTAAATTTATTTTAATTTCAAAACATATACAAGTTGCTCTCCTTTCTCAAACACACAGCACTCAAACACACTACGAGGGAAAGAAGGAGAAGAACCTCCCCTTATCCAAACTCAAGGGCACTATATCAATCTATACCTTAGCCACATGGACACCTCAAAACTAATTGGCTACCTTCTTTGTCCCCCTGTAACCTAAACATATCCTTTCTTTGACTATAAAACCTCAAAAAATAAACAAGGAAGGTGAATCAAGCTTTCTTTTTCTTTTTTACAACTCAATAGGACTCGAATAAATATGAAAACTACTCAAGGAAGAAGTCTAATGAAAAGAAGACCCAACATTCATCAAACCGAGGCTTTAAATCCTCCATAGAAGCAAAAACAAAAATAGTTGCCAAATTATAGATTTGGTTGCAATTGGCTAAATAAGTCCTTGTTGTCTTTAGTTGCTCATCCGAGTTAGTATTCTTTAAGCAGTGCAAGTGTCTTGTGGCTTGATAGTGCAATCAATCCGCTACCTCTCTTCCATGACTTGTGACAAAGTGAAGTACAAACAAAATAGAATAACAAGCTTATTAAAATTTTGGTTCTCACCACATCCCCTCCCCATTTTCTTTATTCATTTCTTTTTGAATGTGCTTTTCCTAATCAAATCAAATAATAAAAAATAGATATATCTACATAATGAACCAAATGATATTATGGCTTATAATATTATGTGTAATAAAGTTAGTCATGACTTGAAATTTTGGAATGTCAACCTTTTCTTGAACTTAATTGATCTAGTACCTTTTCCCTATCCACAATTTATTCCTTTGTGTACTTTAATAACTTATGTCTAATAAACATTCAAAGCATGACTATCTATGTTAGTAACTTCAATTTCAAGCTTGAGTTATATGAATTGGATCTAAAGAATGTATTGCAACTACTCTACCACCCAAGAACTAAGTATAAAAGATAGTAAGTTATTTCAGCTCGTAGAACTCAAATTGTGTCAAGTCAACTTCTCCTCTATTGCCAATGGAATACAATAGGACCTCTCTAAAGTATTACTCTTTAACTCTAGAACGTCCAGACTCATCTCCAAAATTGATGATTTGATAAAATCATTATAAATTGCTATTTAGAAGCATATTTTAGATTTGACATACAAACAAAAGTTGTAGTCAGTGAATTGTAGATTCCATCCGTACAATTAAATTCACCAATGCTATCATCAATATTTTTTTTAATAAATTTTGAAAGGAAAATTTCAAAATTCCTTCAAATTCTGATTACAAGCTAAATATTAACATTTTTGAGTGAAATTTGTTGGAATGGATTTGAAATGAGGTTCTCTTCACATAGTGATTTTTTGAAATTTTTTTGATTTTAAAATCTATGACCACATTTTGGCAAATCCTGTTTTGAACTAGAGTCTATGCAATTCCATGACTTGACATACTTGCACATTTGTAATTTTTAAAATAAATATGTACTCTAGTAACATCAAATCCAACCCTTGGATAGGACAACAACTTGATAAAGTATCTATACAAATCATGATGACTTTCATCTAAGTAGTAATGAGAAGATACAACAATTTCAATTAGTTTGTCGTCCACTTTTTGGACATCAGAACACTCCAAGGTTAATCCAAAACCACTCAAAAGTCTGAAAAGTGGACGATGAACAAAGTCGAAGAGTCATAGCAGACAGAAAAATATGGCATATCATTCAGTCATTTTATCCCAAGTTCAAATATGAGTTGTGCTTGCATTGTTGATGACCGCAACACTATTAAGGTGGACTAGCCCAATTCCATCTGCATCCTAATTCCGTCACCCTATATTTGGCTCCAATTCCATCCATTCAAACATCTAAATTTGTTTAGAAATTAGTCAAATCTAC
The DNA here is from genome assembly GCA_963920665.1 of Straminergon stramineum. NCBI lineage: Eukaryota > Viridiplantae > Streptophyta > Bryopsida > Hypnales > Calliergonaceae > Straminergon > Straminergon stramineum. Next base: position 11,205,232 of record OY987266.1, read on the forward strand.
TCTAGATTCTAACAAAATTAGAGAATTAATGTCATTAAGGGTATGATGTCACTCCTTTATAGGTCACCTTACAAATGCTAAGAGATACATGAAATGGCAGTTTTAGGTTGTTTCTAGGACATTTATGACTCTAGTCTATAGACGGTTTTGTCATTTCAGGGCAGACCACTACAGAAATTCATAGAAATTACAATTTTGATCAGAAAATTATAATTCCACTTGGGTTTGACTCATAAAACAACCCCACATTTGTGAAAAATATTTGCCCTTCTTGGAAATGGCCCCAGTATAGTCAGATTGCAAATCAGGGTGGCAATAGGCTTGTCTACCTTACTTTAGAGAGGTTCTACTGTAGTCGAATTTAAACGCCTTAATTCAAAAGGAGAGGGAATATTGTCATTGTTTACACCAAATGACTGCATTTGGCCATGGCTATGGCTTGCAGGGAGAGCACAAGCAGCTGCTCGTTGTCGACGAGTACCAGGGAAAATCTTTGCAACTTGAAGTCTGCGAGGAAGTTCTTGCCGCAGTGACAAGTGAGAACCGAATTCGCTTGTGGAAGCTTGAGCAGAGGGAAGTGAAGCCTTCTGGACTTCCTTCAGGTCAGAAGGTACCGTCGATTATCGTTTCCATAGAACTTCATGAACGCGTTTTTGTGTTCCTGAGACATTCGATCGAGTCTGATTGTGTGTGATTGTGTGTGCGAGTGGTGTGAATTGATGAAATGCTATTGAGTCTGCATCAGGTGGATACAGTGAAGAAGATTCTTTCTGTGCGATGTAATTGCGATGGGACCAAAATAAGCTTCCTTGCCGAGAACGATGGAATTGAACCGAAGATTTTTGTATATGACGATTATTTGGACAAATTTCTGTGTCACGACTTTGGGAATAGCAAACCTGTTTCGCACTGCTGGGATGACGAGGTCTGTAGGCTCCTTGCATGTCAAACAGTATGCTCAGAGGTTTGCTCATAGAATTTCTCACGGGATTCTCAGAGAATAGTCACGAGATGCATTTGTTACTGAATGGACATGTAGTGCTTTCATTTTTTCGAGAGCATGCTGTAGATAAATCGATATTTGTATACATTTTCTACTGTCTCCAATTCATAGTTAGGTTGAAGGGAAAGAACTAAGCAAGCAATGTGTCTATTTTCTTTGTGAAATCGGACTACCGGCAGGGCATATTCGAATACGGTGAAAGCATGTTCGACGTTTTATAAGAATTCCTGTAAATATCTGAAGTTATTTTTTATTTGGAATGATCTCCCCTCAATAAACCTGTGCTAGGAGATTGTTGCTTGGTATAAAAACACCAGAACCACACATCATTCTCTTTTATTTTAGTAGGCTTTTCTAAGAGTCGCAAGTCAAAGCGCCGCATGGCAGATGATGAAATTATTCGAAGTAAACCCCATGAAAGATTTGTTCAAATCAATCGCTAGAATGTCCAGTGTTTCAGCCACGAAATTCTCCTGTTCGTTTTCCAAATCCAACCCTATGCAATTGAAAGTGCAGAATCATAGCTCAAAATTCTTATCCCTTCACATTGCTCTGCCCAAATGAACTTTACCGTATTCATGGAGCTTTACTTTCTATCACTGCCACCCAGGCTATGGTAATGAAACTTACCATTTACGCTTTGTGAAACTCTGAGACAGCAATGAAGTCGACTTTGCAGACAACCTTGACTTGTTTGAATCCTGCAGCCAAGCCCAGTTTGCGATAATCGCTCTCTGTTCGTTCGCGTGCACCCGAGTCATTGAATGCCAACATGTGGATGTCAGCTTGTAAAGCCATGGGATCAGCTCCTTCAAAGTTGATAATTTCAGGTAACATGTTGTCCAGTGCTATCACTTTTCCGTGCGCTGGCAATGCCTGGTAACAGTTTTTCAAGATCTTGAGGCAGCTCTCATCGTCCCAGTCGTGCAATATGTACTGGAGACAAGTCCAAGTTGAGGCACATGAAGTTAGTGGCCACGCTGGCAATTGCAATCCCTATGTCCCAATTCGTTAAATCAGCATGTTCTGGACGGAGCTTCAAAATCTTTGGCATTCAAACACTAAGAGCTCTGATTTCCATCCATTGCACGCTTTGGACCGTTTTGGGCCCTCTACGGTTCTGCATGCATTCATATTGGACTGACTGAGAAGGAATCCAAGCGGAGTGCTCCCGGACATCAACTTGTTTCAACGCAAGGTAAGTGCACCCGAAATCACCAAACTAAGAAAATGGGCACTATGTGTCAGAATCCAACTTTTAGGGATACCAATACTTTGGTACACAAAAATTGTACCTAGTGTTAGTATTGAGTTTACTTTTCGTTATGTAAATTACGTTGACTTCCTAGGCACACAAAGCTCGGTAGAGCTATAATCCTTGGTCATTCAGGGCAATGGGCATACTGCCGGTGCATTCAGGAACTTACATTCATTTCATTGACGAACTTCATTGGAATTTACGCAGTTTTAACTGCGCACTGGAAACCTCAAAGCTACACCGATCCTAAGTGATTTCAGAGCTCTGAGTTCTTGAAAGTCCAGATACATCAGTTTTGATAAATTGACACCATTTAGCGTCAAAGTTGTGACATTCAATTGCACAGAGGTCTGAAATCGAGGTCTGATACAGATTATATTTTCAGGACTCTACCTTTAAAAGTGACAATATCATGAATTCTTACCATAATACGAAATTGACATTCATAGCTTTCCAAATCTTTGGACACTTGAACATCACAGATTTGACTTTTCAAAAACACGCCATTTTTGCGAATGTGACCATTTCATCACAGGGCTTTTAAACTCAATTGCAGCGTTATGGTTATAGTTTTCTCCTTCTCAACCAAAGAAACGTCGACTGGTGAGCGTAGCATTATGATTTAGTTCTCTGTCTTTCAAAATAAGATGTTAAAGAATAGACCTTCATGAAGATGGCGTCACCGCCGTTAGGAACGGACTCGAACATGTCCCCAGCAACGTGCTCCACTCCTGCCAGCAATCCAATTCTCAATTCAAATCTACTGCCAATATAACAAATCTAATAAATACAATCTCCGCTAACCCTTCGCTGCGTGTTCGGTAATGGAACCACCCTTCTGATTAATTCAAATATTGATTTATGAACAGTGGAAAGATGAATGATTAGTTTGGAAAGACGGAACCATGGACGTCAATCATGAAAACAAAAGCGTCGAAGATCTCACACTCGATCAGGTCGTGAAAATCCTGAAATGGATCATAAGCTAGCTTCTTACTCTCAGCAATGGAACCATGCATCAGTCTGGTAGTTTCCAAAATAAGCAAATTTTAAGATGATTGAGCTTCATACTGGGCAATTCCGGACACGCCTCGATCACATGCGGTTGGTCGAAGTTCACTCCGCTGATATGCGGATACCGCTCCGTAATCAACTTAAGCGTCGACGCAAATCCCCCTCCCACATCCACCAAAACCTTCACATCTTCAAATCCCTTGTATGCCTCTAACACAGCCCTCATGTACATCTTCGAATGCCCCGCCATAGCCAAATTGAACACCCCGTCGAACTCCGCATTCCGCCTCCCAAATTCCCACGCGTTCATCCCCTCATGCGCCCTCCCGAACGGCTGCACGGAGTCGTCCATCACGGATTCATGCAACCGCTCCCAACAACTCAAGAATCCGTCGTTCTGGTACAACAGCAGAAAGTGGACGAAAGTGCCCTTTTCCTTGTCGTCAATGAGGAGCCTGGCGATGGGTTCCAGGGCGTAACGACGCTCTGTAATGGCACCCGTGGTGACCGTCGTGACGATTTCGCGTAGGACTTTCTTGCCGCTCATCATGCGTAGGAGACGGGACAGGTAGGTGATGTTGATGGACTTTCCTGGGAGAGCTCGGGCTGCGATTTCGGCTGGGGTGAGCTCTGCGTTGGGACCGGCTTTCGAAAGCGCTTCGAAGACGTTTAGACGCGCGAGAGCGGCGAGAGCGCCGGGGAGGCAGGAGAGCGTCACGAGCTCCATCGCGGCGACTCTGACGGAGTCAAGGGTGGTTGGAATTGCCGAATTGGCCATGTTGGTGGTCTGTTCGCCATCCATGATCAACTCTTCGCACAATTTCAGAAATTACAGACTTCTGAAATCACTCCTGGCTGAAACCACGGACACCGAGATCAGTTACCACTATTGTATTGCGCACTGCGACAACTCTCAAGAGCAAATCAACTGGAGTTGTTCCACTGCGGAATTCTTTAACCTAAGTCCGGCAATTTGTTGAATCTGGTCACTTTTGTGGATTCATGTTGTGATCGTGAATCTAGCTTACGTCAGTGAGATGAGAATGAAGCAAGGCGAGAGGCAGCAAACTGAGAGCAAATTGAGAGCAGCAAAATCAGGTCGGTTACCTGAATTCAGAAACCACTCCCAATGAAAACGACTGAAACCGAGATCAGCCACCCAAATCGTATTGCGCAATGCAACGACGACTCTCAAGCTCAAATCAGCTGGAATTATTCTAGTGACTGAGGTTGTGTAAACTGGACTGTAAACCAAGTCCGGCAATGTCTTCAATCCAATCACTTTTGTATGCGCGTGGCTCCTCTCAGAAGTCAGAACGCCTTCTTATCGTGACTCGATCGAGCTGCGTTAGTGAAATTAGAATGAAGAGCTAACTACTTTAGTGAGTGACAAAAATGAAGTGAGCTAGAGTAGCAATTTTGAGATCGATCATCTTCTTAAATTTATAGAAATACTGGGAATATGGAGTCAAACTCTCCTGAGCACCAACTGTCCTGGATGATAAGTTCGTCTGCTGGGGAGTGCGCAAGCAGAGTTACGTTGTACTCCGGCAACAACCAAGATCAGATCTGCAACAAATCCATTATTTTGCTGCGTCATACATTGAACCACTTCAAGAGACTGCAAAGGCAAGTCACTCAGTCAGTTCCTCTCCATTACTTTTCTTTCGCAGATTTTCGCCAGAAACTTACCAAATTCTGTAACGAGTTACCGTACCTTCTGAGGCACTCTGAATAATGATTCAAGAAATTGCGATGCAATCATTTTTTTTTTTTCTTGAAACATGGACAATTTCCATTGATAAAGGAAACAGTACAGTGGACCAGAGAGCAAGCCCTCGGCGGAAACATATTTTTCTTTTTCTTTTTGGAGATGCAATCATTTTAACCCCCTAAAGAAAGGCACATTTGGGGCAGAAATTGTCAAAGACTGCCAGTTTCTAAGGCAGCAAGGAAAAAATGAAAAAAAAGAAGTTTCTTTTTCGAAATTCATCTGTACAAATTTCTACTAGAATTCTTTGGGAACATGTGGAAAAAATTTAGAAACTTTGACTGCACAGATTGAAAGAATATAATATTTGAAGTTAGGTGAAAAAGTTTTTTTTCAACCTTGCCCGACATGGCCTACAAACTTTAACTCCTTCTAGAATGAGATTCATATACTAAACATGTTTTGTTTTTTTTACATTTGCATCTTGTATCATGTAAGCTACACACCTACCAAATTTCAAAATCATAGGAAGAGTTTTGCACATGTTGCTCAAAGTTGCCCGAAGTTGTCTGCAAAGTGCAAGGTAGGATAACTTTTGATCCGGCATCCAATTGGAAAAAAAAATAGATTTTCAAGAAGAGGATACATAGATACACATTATGTCCAAATTTCATGAACATCTGACCAAAAACGACTTCGTAGGAGCCTACCCGAGATTTCTTGCGTACCGTGAAAGGACACTTGGTCCTTTTACAGGTTAAATCCTACTCAAAAATATTAAGTGAAGTTAAAATCGTCAAGATTTGGAGTGAGCTTGTTAATAATATATTTACTTAAGTGTTGGACAAATATCCATGAATGACCCTATCCATTTGAACTACTACAATGTTTGTTTGATTTTTTAAAAACACATGGGACAATTTCCATTGATAGAGGAAAAGGTACAGTGAACCAAGGGAGCAAGTCCCCCAGCAACATTTTTTTCATTTTTAGTCAACAATTAAAAAGCCCAATCTAGAAGGGGTGAGCTTATAGTTGTATGACGAGCCTCTTGCAGAGGCGGTTTTGCCCCCGTATTTTACCCCTGGGAAAAACCTAGAAACCTTTTATTTGTTGTCCTAAATTTCTTTTGGAAATTCTAAGTTCATATTCGCAATCAAAAACCCCAAATTAGCTAGGGAAGGTGTTAACATTACAGTTATTATGGCACAAAATAGGGGGGCTTTTTCTTACATTCACCCTTCACTGGACCTCCGCAAGAAGCTCGTCATACAACTATAAGCTTGTCCACCTAGAAGCCCAGCAGCTGCCCAACAAAAGGAGCCACAGACAAAACACCCAAGAACCAAGCCTACTAGTTAAACTGACCAATCTTATACGAGTATAAATTAGAAAGGCCTCACTTCCATTCCATTGAGAGCATAGATCGTGCCCTAAAGAAACTAGCTACACAAAATAGTGAAATTAGGTTGCCTTCGCAATTAGGTTGTCTTACTACAAGAAAGTTACTTTACAAGCCATCAAAGTCAACAAATATTTCTAAAAATATTTTTATTTGTACACATGGAGATTCATAAGTCCCAATTACAACAAAACCTAATTCAAAAGTAGTGCATTCTTGTATAACAACTGAAAATATTTGAATAGTGTCAAATGTCAAGAAATTAGTGTGAGGCAACCTAATTTCACTATTTTGTGTACTGTAGTTGCATTCAGTAGCCAGGTAACTATAATACTGTCGAAGCGTTTCAAGAAGGTCTGAGCTTTGTGTCGAGACTATAGTAGTGCGACAAGCCGAATGCGGGGACCATTTTGCCCCCCGCATTTTACCCCTGGAGAAAACGCAGGAACAATTTATTTGCAAGACATGTCAAAATTTGCAAATTTCAAGTTCATATTTGCAATCAGAGACCCCAAATTAACTAGAAGCAGTGTTGAGAAATAGATTAGTCAAGCACAAAATAGGGGGGCTTTTTTTTACATTCACCCTTGGCTGGACCTCCGCATTTGGCTCGTCGGACTACTATAGTCTCGACCTGAGCTTTGCCTGTTCGGTTCCTATCTTACAACACACCAAGTTTTGTGGCTTTCAGTTAGCCAGGCAACCCGAGCATGGCGGGTCTGTAAGAGCCTCCCAAAGCACCTGCTCGCTCAAGTGTTTGGATGGAACAAACCAGGTTGCCTTGTGGAGTCGTGTCAGTCCAGCTGCGGCCCTTGAAGGCCGTATGTTTCAAAAAAAAGTTAAAGAAAAAAAAAGAGTTTTTGGATTGACCACATCGGGCAATTCAATTGTTGAAGCATTGACTGATGAGGGCATTAAGTTCCCATCCAGCCAGACTGTCCAGATGACAGAGCCACGGAGGAGAGACCACATGGCAACTACTGTAAGTTACTGTATTGTAGTGGATTTTAATTATTTTAGGACACACGCCAGGTGAGGTAAGTCAGGCTGGCAGCTGATTCAGGATAATTTTGAAGCAAGTCGAAAGCCTGGAATGAAGCCTGGCACTGCGGCGGAGTTCACTGAACTTGGTATACTGTAGTTATGGTAGTCTGCTCTAATTCCGCCCCTCTTCTTCAGACCGACCCTAGCCAGGGTCTGAAAAGGACATTAACCCCTAAATGCCCAAGGCACCCAAATGTGGTGTTTGGAAAACTTTGATGTTAAGTAAAACCTAACTAAATTGCTATTATTAGTAGTTTGTATTTTTGGAGAATTCTTTTTGAAGTCTAGTTTCAAGATCAAAAAGTTGATCTTAAAAATAAAGGATTATGATTTTTCTATTGAAGATTATGTACAAGGATACCTAGTGCAATCTCGACTTCCCGTAGTGTTGCGGGCTCTTGGAAATGAGCCTCAAATACACTGGATCTTGGAGGCAAAATCACATTAGAAATTCATTTAAAAAAATTGTAGAATAGATTTTGAAAAAAATGTAAATTGATTGGGGTTGTGCATGCTAGGCCCTATAACCTCATATTTTTTTAGTGACCAACTTTTTAGAGTTGACGTGCAAAAAGTGAATTGAAAAATTTTCTTAGTTTTTCCACCCTCATGATCAAACATTATAATCTTTCAAGCTGTAAGTGATATTGTTATGTTTTCTTTTCCTATGTGATCTCTAACATGTCTAGTTTGAATTTGTACGGTTACAATTCAAAAGAAATTGGTACAACTTATGAAAATATTGACTTTTTGTTCTATTTAGAGCAAATTTCAAGAAGCTCCAAATAGGCCTTGGGCATTTAGGGGTTAAGCAATTACTCACATATGGAGCTTAGGATTCTCAAGTGGGGAAATTTTCCTATGTACAGAAATAGAGTTGGAAAGGATTCCATATTTTTTCATAATTTTATTTCTCAAAACGTAATTACTATGAATTTTTTAGCTTAAGATTTTGTTCGACCCATATTGGTCATATAGATTTCTGTATTTCCAACCAAGGGGGGTTGCAATATTGATAGTCCCATAGCCAATCATAATGTGCCACAACTACATCTAGAACTGTGCCACAATTAACCCCTAAAGGACCAAACGGTGTTTTTTGGCAACATAGCAATTTCGGGCAGTTCACTACAGATGGAATTTTTATTTTTTTTCTTTGAAATTTTCACACAACATGTGCCCGAGGAGTAACTGTAGGACCCAAAAATTTTCATAACTTTTGAATACATGGTTAAAAAGTTATTGTATGATATGTTGTTTTCATTACTCGGTGGGCAGCCCAGGCAGCAAAAAAAACTTCTTTAAAAATCAGTTTTTGTAAAAATAAAAATTGGAAATTGATTTTCCTGATTTTTATTTATATGGAAAGCTTTTAATCATTCCATTTTGATTTATGAGATGAAAGTTATGAAGACTTTTAGTTGTGGGTAGTTTGTGGGTAGTTATGGAATCTCTACTCTAAAATAAACTTTGAAGACCTTTATTTCACTCAATTTTTAAGATTTTTGGAAAAAAATAAAAACTTGAGGTGTAGATTGTTTATCACAACAATTTCAACCATTGGGATTGGCATTTTTCAATTCTATAAATAAATGATCAACAATTTAGTATTTTGAATCATTCTCTACTTCTTTCAATTTGCTATTTTTTTCCTATATGTTGTACAATTCCAAATGATCTAAAATTTTTCAAGCATATAGCCAACATAACTTGAAGAATGAATCCAAAGAGTTACAACCATTTTGGACATTTTTTTATAATGATGTGACCTTGTGGAGTGCATCTGCCCGAATTTTTGTAGGGCCCCAAAATGGCTTTTTGTCACTTCAAATGCTAATATCTTGCAATCCAAACGGTGGAAATTTCTGAATATTTTCCACATCTTTCCAAACCAAATTAGTACAAGATCCTACGGTTACATTTGTCCAAAAATGTATTTTTTTCTAAAATTTGGTACTTGTACTAGAGATGACAATTTTGGAGCATTTTTGATGAAAACATAGTCAAATACCTTTAGGGGTTAATCACCACTCCTGACTACTTGATTAGGAAGAATTGTAGTCTACATGGCGGAAATGGGGTGGGTGATTGGAATGCGGTCAGCTCCCTTAGTCACGGCTTCTTCACTGCAGGAGCATTCATCAAAGAATGGTCACCTTGCCTCTTCCCATTGGCTCAAAGCTATCGTGCAATCGCAAAATATGTTTTTTTTACAAAGCCTTCTCCACATCCATTAAGGTAGGAGGTCGATAAAGCACCCATCTAAGAGCTGAAACTGAATTTTGGGGAGGTGAAACTTATTGAAATATTTTTCAGTAAATTTTTCTTGAAAGACGAGAAGAATTGACATCTAACCCAAGTCGTTTCATATTGTTTGGAGCTTCGTAGAATTCGTTATGAATTTTTGAAGTCGAAATGGCATAGGGCTCTAAACTTGCACACCTCCTCAAATGTACATTGTTAGTACATCCTTGTAAAGATGAAAAAACCCCAAGTACACACACTGTACATTTGAGGAGGTGTGCAGTTTTAGAGCCTCCTACCTTATTCTGCTCTAGAGGTGAATAACCGGTGTGGAGAAGACTTCATGAGCTAATTGTTTTCCTTTTTGCTCCGTAGTTTTACTGCATACATTCCCTTAAGGTAGGAGGTTCAAACTCCGACTGGGCATTAAAAGCGATCATGACTCAAAGGTACATTTTACTTTTTGCAATGTACCAGCTCTGCACATTTTAGGTGGTGGTCGCTTTTGATGACCATAAAAGACCCCTTTTTTTCAACTTCAGAAATTCGTAACTTATTCCACAAAGCTCCAAAAAATATGGAATGACTTGGGTTAGATGCCAATTTCACTTGTCTTTCTGGGAAAATTTACTGAAAATTGTTTTAAGGAGGTTAGCTTCCCCCAAAAGGCAATCAGCCCTTACATGCACGGTTTATGAGCCTCCTACCTTAGTTGCTGCCGACTTCGACGTCGTGGTTGTTGCACCTCACGGTGGCAGAAGCTGGCAGGAGCTATGTGCATCTCAGCCAGTCTGATTGGGTCCCAGAACCCTTGGTGATTATCCCATCCGCTCTCAAGGTAAACCGATTCTACAGCTTTTGATTCTCCACTCTCGACACAAGCAGAAGGGGGGGCATGCCTTCTTCACCCACAACTGCACCCCATTGACTCCTTTTTTTTCTCACTACTTTTTCATTCCTCAAAGAACTTTTTTCTTTATGGCTTGATGAAGAAGCCGTGACTACCCCTAATGATGTTAGACCAGTTTAACATTTGTCAAATGTTCCTTTATACTTTGCTAGTGGATGGAATAAGAGCTAAGGTAGGTCCATTCCTGAAATGTTTACCAGAGTGTATTCAAAAAAAATTTCCCCCACAACTTTGAATGTTAATATCTTCCAATCTATATGGTCAAACTTCATGAAATTTTTACAACATGATTTCATACAAGTACAGATCCTACAAGATCCTATGGTTAGATTTTTTTTATTTAATTTTTTTTTCCTTGGATGAACGCAAGAGAAATGGCAATTTCAAGTGATTTTTGTTAAAAAATAGGCTTTGGCCCTTGAAGAGTAAAGTTTAGTAAAGGTCGCATTTTGGAACCCTATCTAATACTTTTTGCATGCTATAGTGCTTGTTTTTGGTGAATCCATATCTTTTTTTAGACTACACATGTGTGGATTTTGTAAGGCCTACAATCAATCATGAATAGGTGCCTATGGCAAATTTATTTAGAAATTTACAAGTAATTCAAAAATGCTCCGAAAAATATGAAACCACTTGGGTTAGATTCCACATCAATTTTTCTTCAAGTGAAAAATAAGGGAAAATAATTCCGTGCATCTAAGAACCATAGAAAAGGCCGACCAACACTTAAATGATCACTTTAAGAGTAGAGTACCATAAAGGACAGATTGATGGCGGTGAAAATCATCTCTTTTAGAACTATGTGACATCATCTACTTTAAAAACAAATAAACAAATAATCAATGGAGGTGAAACTAATATAGAAGTTCTTTCCCTTTGAGGCAAAATCTTGAGGATGAATAGTTGCACTTTTGTCCTACACAGAAAGATATTCTATCATCCATCAGACACTAAATGTCCATGTTGACGATCATGGATTTAGCTTAATGGTTTCCTCAAAGGAATGTAGACACAAACATTAAAACCTATGTTGGGATCCTTTATGCTCCCCCAAAAATCAAGAGCCCCAACATTGCCAATTTGTTACTTCTTACTCTACTAACTCTCTCCAATCTCTACCTAGTACATGTAATTCATATTTCTCTCCAACTGGTCAGTGACTCTCTGCAAATTAAAATGAATTCACTTCCAAAGATCTCCAAAGAGATTGTTCCAATCTCCAAGGACGAATGGATTAGACTGATTAAGACCTAAAGGACTAAGTGTCCATTCAATGTACGCAAGAAATCTCGGGTAGGTTCCTACAAAGTCATTTTTGGGTGGATGTTCATGAAATTTGGACATGATGTGTAACTATGTACCCCCTTCTTGAAAATCTATTTTTTTTTTTTATTAGGTGCCCGAATCAAAAGTTATACTTCCTTAAGCTTTGGGGGCAGCTCGGGCAGTATGTAAAAAACTCATCCTATGATTTTGAAATTTGGCAGGTGTGTAGCTTACATGATACAAGATGAAAATGTTAAGAAAATAACCATGTTTAGTGTAAGAATGTCATTCTAGGAGTTAAATTTTGTAGGCCCTATCGGGCAAGGTTGGAAAAAAATTTCACCCAACTTCAAACGTTATAATTTTTCAATCTGTATGGTCAAAGCTTCTAAGAAAATTTCCACATGCTCCCAAAGAAGTCTAGTACAAATTTCTATGGTTGAATCTTGAAAAAACAACTTTTTTTTTTCATTTTTTTCTTGTTGCTCTAAAAAGCAGCAGTTTTTAACAATTTCTGCCCAAAATGTGCCTCAGTCCTTTAGGGGTCAACCCTAATAGAGCAAAGATCCCACTTCATTCTTTTTCTAAACTCAGGAAAGCTCTATCCACTTCATAATTTGGAAGTTTTGCATAAAATCTTTAGAATGGATACTCATTAGAAAAAATTTTAGCCCTCAAAGGGGCTGCTTCCCTTTGAGAAGTTCCCCTCAAAGGAACGCACAACCCCTTTGAGGAATAGTGGTTACTATTCATCATCAATGATGAATAGTGCCAAAATGAAAAAAAATGAAAAAAAATGAAAAAATGTATATTTTTTAATTAAAAAATATGAAAAAAATATAAAATATGAAAAATAATATTAAAATAATAATAGCAATCTGACGTGGTTGCACTAATGCCACATCAGATCTCACAATTTTATAATTTTGAATTTATTTTAAGATTAATGTTTTAATTATCTTTTTAATATTTTTTTAATACTTAAATTAAACTGTCCTGCATGAATGAGGCTGTGCAGTTCGCTGGCCGTGGATCTTTTTTTTTTTTTCATTTCGAATTTTTTTTCCGGCCACAGTTCCCTGTCATTCCCTGCTGTCCAGAACTCACAACCCCTTAGAGGGTTCATATTTTTTCTAATGACTCATCACAATCTATGTAGGAAGCTTTGTTTCATGTCATTCCGATAAGTATAATTGCAAAAGTTAGAGGGGTTTTCATTTATTTCAATGTCAAAATGGGCACAAAAAAATATACCCTAAAAAAATATTAATTATTTTTTGGGTATTGTATAGTTTGATGCCTAATCAAAAACATTTGAACCTTTGAAAACTTGAAAATAAAAATAAAAATGAATGATTTTAATGGTTTATTAGAATATTCTCACCATTGGGATTTATTAGCAATTCTCAAATTCTTCCAAAAGTTCTTAGCATATTAGTTTTATCTTAGTTTCATTCACTAACATCTTCTCCTTTATAATTTTTTTAAAGATGAATATAAATTTATTTTTATTAAAAAAATTTACATGTGTTTTCAACCCATTCTCGAACATATTGACATAATGTACAAGTTATTGGATATATGCTTTTTTTTTTTCTTGTAATGTTGAAAGACAAAACTTCATGGTTTGGAAGGGCTAGAAAGCCTACATTTTGAAGTCTAGGCACATAGAACTTGAATTGGTCAAGATATTCAATCTAAAATTTTGGAACAATGTACTTGAAGTAGTTAACCAATGGATCCTATGGTTTGATCATTAAATTTATTAAGAAATAAATATTGATGAAGATTGGACCTTGCTTTAGGGAAGAGTATCTTGAAGTAATTTCAGGCCTCTAAACATAAAAGAACTTTAGAGGTGAACAATATTATGTAACTATTAATTCCAAAATTCTAGTTGATTAACCCTTGAAAGGCTTGATCTACTATGAAATGGTAAATTTTGTTTGTTTGAGCTAAATTTACACTTTTATATTGTATTCAAATAACAATCTTAGATTTTTAATTTGAACTCTAAATTCCATATCACTTTGAGAAATTTTAATTTGTTTCATGAACTGTTATTAGTTCATGAATTGTAATTGTTATTAGTTTTGTTGCAAAAATTGAACTTAAATGAGACAAAACAGCAAAAACAAACCAAATTATTTGAAATTTTCTTGAAAATTACAAGTAGAAATGGAGATTAGTGTGAAAAACTTTCAATTGGTTATTTTATTTTTTACCTCCAAAACAACCACAATAAAGACCTTGTAGTCAAATTTGACTATTAAACCAAATTTATCCTTTTATTTAATTGACGTGTAAAATTTTGATATTTTTGCCAATGGAAAAATGAATATTCTATTTATGTTGTATTTTTTCAATAATTTTGATGGAAAACTCAAATTATTTTGATTTTTTAAAGGTAAAGGTGGAAATAAAATTATATCAAATATAATATATATTAGAATTATCTTTAACTTTTACCATGAATGAAAGATATAATGAGAAATAAAATTATATTATTTAAAATTAAAGTTAATGAAAATAAATGAAAATTTGAATGAAAAACACATCATATTGTGTTATTTTGATTCTAATGCATGGAGCTTTCAATTGCAATAACTCTTTCAGTTTTTGACATTTTTCAAAATTTTGAAATGGAGTAAAAAAATTGGTCAAGCTTTGTTTTCTTTTTTGAAATTAAATTCCAAAAATAGTTATTTTGAAAGTTGCAATCAAGGTTGACCAAAGAACATCCTCGTTTTAGATGTATGGACCTTTAGGGGTTAAGCAAAATGCCGATTTTGTTATATTGGCAATATTCTACAAGTACAAATTGTGACATATATCTTTAGAGAGGTTTAATTTCTGAATGGAAAGTTGTTCAATTAATGCTTGGACCACCCAAAAATTCCCTTTGAGACATCAAACCAAATTGCTTATTGTCCCTATAAAAAATTTCCAAAAGTAGAACGATGCTCAAATTTTGGGGGAATTATCCCCTAAAGGACCAAATGGTGTTTTTTGGCAACATGGCAATTTCGGGCAGCTTACTACAAATGGAATTTTTATTTTTTTTCTTTGAAATTTTCACACAACATGTGCCCAAGGAGTAGCTTTAAGACCCAACAATTTTCATAACTTTTGAATACACGGTTAAAAAGTTATTGTATGATATGTTGTTTTCATTGCTCGGTGGGCAGCCCGGGCAGCAAAAAAAACTTCTTTAAAAATCAGTTTTTGTAAAAATAAAAATTGGAAATTGATTTTCCTGATTTCTATATATATGGAAAGCTTTGAATCATTCCATTTTGATTTATGAAATGAAAGTTATGAAGACTTTTAGTTGTGGGTAGTTTGTGGGTAGTTATGGAATCTCTACTCTAAAATAAACTTTGAAGACCTTTATTTCACTCAATTTTTAAGATTTTTGGAAAAAAATAAAAACTTGAGGTGTAGATTGTTTATCACAACAATTTCAACCATTGGGATTGGCATTTTTCAATTCTATAAATAAATGATCAACAATTTAGTATTTTGAATCATTCTCTACTTCTTTCAATTTGCTATTTTTTTCCTATATGTTGTACAATTCCAAATGATCTAAAATTTTTCAAGCATGTAGCCAACATAACTTGAAGAATGAATCCAAAGAGTTACAACCATTTTGGACATTTTTTTATAATAATCTGACCTTGTGAAGTGCAGCTGCCCGGATTTTTGCAGGGCCAAAAAAAGTTTTTTTGTCACTTCAAATGCTAATATCTTGCAATCCAAACGGTGGAAATTTCTGAATTTTTTCCACATCTTTCCAAACCAAATTACTACAAGATCCTACGGTTATATTTGTCCAAAAATGTATTTTTTCTAAAATTTGGTACTTGTACTAGAGATGACAGTTTTGGAGTGTTTTTGGTGAAAACATATTCAAATACATTTAGGGGTTATTTTCCATATGTTTTTGATGGTATAAAAAAAATCTTGTAGAACCATCTTCACCTTGTTTTTTAGAAATTATTGGATATTTGACATAGGAATATTTGTTGATCATGCCCTCTATTTATTGTATTCATCCAAGTTGGTAACTTTTCAAAGTCTTTTTTATTTCATTTTATAAATAATACTTTGGCAAAATCATTGATGGAGATTCCATTTTCTATCACTAGAAGAAAAGCATGTCCGCTACAACTGACTGAAATGCAACTACGGTCCTATGCAACTGCCCTGCAACTACAATCCTCTATATTTGCACCAACTTTGACATAGTGAAACTACAGTTGCAAAATAGTCACAAAGTAGTCGCACAATGTTGTTACAATTACAAGAATGTAACAGAAGAGTTGATGTGAAGTATTTTACATCCAATATTCATCAAAATTGTCGACATGGACAATTTTACATTTTGTAGAGTCCTATGTGTCTATCTACAATTGCTTATGATTGAAATTTGATAGCAATTCAATTAGAAAACAACTCGAGTGCAGCTCGAGTGCAACTAGATTGCAACTAGACTACAATTAGACTACAATTAGACTACAACTACAATTCGACTAAAGTTTGACTAAAAAATGACTAGACTTCAACTACGAAACAACTGGCATGCAACTAGAAACCAAGTAAATTGCAACTACAAAACAATTAAAATGCAACTACTACTAAGTCTTTTATTAATTGTCCCATATCAATTGTCAAGAATACAATTAAGTTAGACATATAAGAATTGTAAGTTATAACAATCTTGTGTAATGAATTTTGATTATGAAATTCTAATATTTCTACATGTTGTAGATTTTTACACTTTGTAGATATCTATAAATTGTAGATTTCTATAATCTACAAATATTTAAAATTTTAAGAAATTTTTGGATTTGGCAATGTAAAAAAAAGATAGATACGAAATTCTAAATCTACATATCTATGATTTATAGACAAGTTGTACATTAGTTGGAAACTAGGTGCACACTAGTTGCACACCAGTCGCAAACTAGTTGCACACCAATCGCAAACTAGTTGCACACCAATCGCAAACTAGTTGCATACTAGTTGCACGTCAGTTGTAATCCAGTCGCATATAAATAACTTCCACATCAGCAACCACGTCATAGGAGTTCATCAACGAGCTTCCAAGTAGGTTGTCGGATGAGAAACAACCTTGGAAATTTTTCCAACTACTTTGCAACTAGTGCGACTTGTCCACTACAATTGCAGGCTCTTTTTTGTCACCTAGTTGCAAACGTCTCATGCAACTATAAAACTAGTTGCAAACTGTAGTCGCAAAATCCCTTGTTTTCTTCTAGTGTATTGCACTTTAGGAGACTTCAAATTGGTTGGAACCTAGAGAATATTAACCTCTTAGAGTCAAAAAGACCTTTTAAAATTTGCATCAAAATGCCTACCACATTGATTTATCCCAAATTATATATATATTCATCCAAGAAGAATCATATTGCCTTAAGATTATATAAGGATTTAGTGATTTTCCCCTTAGAGAAAGGGAAAATATATTGTTGAACATTGCCTTTAAATCCCTTTCGAATCACTCTTGAGCAAATTTTTGTTTGAAAAAGAAATCCTTGACAATCATGTCTTCGCTTCTAGAAGTAGTGAACCCTTAAAGGACTGAGACACATTTCAAGGAGAAATTATCAAAAATTGCCACTTTTTAGGGCAGCAAAAAAAATGAAAAAAAAAAAATTCTTTTTTCAAAACTCAACCATTCATATTTGTACTAGACTTCTTGGGGAACATGTGGAATTTTTTTTAGAAACTTTGATTGCACAGATTGAAAGATTATAACGTTTGAAGTTGGGTGAAATTTTTTTTCCAACCTTGACCAATAGGGCCTGCAAACTTTAACTCCTAGAATAAGATTCTTACACTAAACATGGTTATTTTTTTTGACATTTTCATCTTGTATCATGTAAGCTATACACTTGCCAAATTTCAAAATCATAGGAAGAGTTTTGCACATGCTGCCCAAGCTGCCCGCAAAGTTTAGGGCAACATAACTTTTGATTTGGGCACCCGATCAGAAAAATAATTAGATTTTCAAGAGGGGGGGTACATAGTTACACATTATGTCCAAATTTCATGTACATGTGACCAAAAATGGCTTCGTATGAATCTACTGGAGATTTCTTGCATACGTTGAATGGACACTTGGTCCTTTAGGGATTAAATTTGGCCCAAAAATTCATGAAAAGTTATTGACTATTAAAGTTTGTCTTAAAATTTTAACAATATGAGGAAATTCAATGTTTGTCTCCCAAACCATCCCTCGGGTTGGCAATGTCCTTTAAAGGTTGAATAATGGAATCATTTATAAACCAAAACAAAATATTAGTGAAAAGAATACATGAGCATACAAAATAGCACATGTTCAATGATCTTTTTCAATGACTTAGACTTCTAGTACTTATGATTTAACCATGCCTTCTTTCACCTTTGAAACTCATATTTTAGGTGTTGATATTTAGGCACGGTAAATAATGGATGCTCAAATATACCTAGTACATGTAACAAAGTGATAAAAAAAAAGACAACTCCAATGCCCTTGTTGATACATGTGGTGGCAGAGCATGGTAGCTTAATTTTTAACCTCAAATTGTGACAATCAAAATGCTAAAAGCCATCAAATCTGAAGGTGCAACAGACCAAGTGAATTGAAATTTTGCATGGAGATGCTGTGGATGTGTTACTAAATTGTGCAAATTGCTTCAAACCAAGTTGCTACTTGACAATCCAATGAGTTGACTTTACAACTCATAATGTTCAATTTCAATACCACCAAGAGATAATTTTATGTTTCCCTGTACAATTAGCTCCATTGAGCATGGCTGCTTGGTAAATGATGATGAAATGCAAGCTCTTAGTAGCATACAATATTCTTTTGCAATTGTTTATTGTTTTTCAAGTGAATACAGAAGTGATGTCAATGGTATCAGCCATCAAGGGTGTAGATATGTAGAAATACTACTACTTGATATGGAAATTGAATGATGCAAAAACCTTAGTTTTAGTTCACTTTGTATGGTGCAATGCTTGGCCTCACTGTAACATTGCAATTTCTCAAACATCTTTGTCAATTCTTTCCAAATGTCCCAATCTTGGTATAAAAGGCAATGTGTGTTAATTTTGACATTTTTAACCCCTAAAGGACCAAATGGTGTTTTTTGGCAACATAGCGATTTCGGGCAGCTCACTATGGATGGAATTTTGATTTTTTTTCTTTGAAATTTCCACACAACATTTTCCCGAGGAGTAGCTTAAAGACCCAAAAATTTTCATAAATTTTGAATACATGGTTAAAAAGTTATTGTATAATATGTTGTTTTCATTGCTCGGCAGGCAACCCGGGCAACAAAAAAAACTTCTTGAAAAATCACTTTTTTTTAAAATAAAAATTTGAAATTGTTTTTCTACATTTCTATATACATGAAAAGCTTTGAATCATTCCATTTTGATTTGTGAGACGAAAGTTATGAAGACTTTTAGTTGTGGGTAGTTTGTGGGTAGTAATGGAATCTCTACTCTAAAATAAACTTTGAAGACCGTTATTTAACTCAATTTTTAATATTTTTGGAAAAAAATAAAAAATTGAGGTGTAGATTGTTTATTACAACATTACAACCATTGGGATTGGCATTTTTCAATTCCATAAATAAATTATTAACACTTTAGTATTTTGAATCATTCTCTACTTCTTTCAACTTACTATTTTTTTCCTATATGTTGTACAATTCCAAATGATCCAAAAAATTTCAAGCATGTAGCCAACATGACTTGAAGAATGAATCCAAAGAGTTACAACCATTTTGGACATTTTTTCATAATGATTTGACCTTGTGGAGTGCATCTGCCCGGATTTTTGCAGGGCCAAAAAATGGCTTTTTGTCACTTCAAATGCTAATATCTTGCAATCCAAACGGTGGAAATTTCTGAATATTTTCCACATCTTCCCAAACCAGATTATCACAAGATCCTACGGTTACATTTGTCTAAAAATTTATTTTTTCTAAAATTTGGTACTTGTATTGGAGATGATAGTTTTGGAGCGTTTTTAGTGAAAACATAGTCAAAAACCTTTAGGGGTTAACATAAAATTACACTTTTCATATGAGAATGGGGACTTGACAAATTAATATTACTATAGCTTCTTAGTAGCTAAGTTTCTTGAATATAAATAATGAGAAGGGTGCCTAAATTTTTGTGACCTAGTTTGTCCAAAAAAATTAAAATATACTTAAAAATTGCCAAATTCATAGAAATTCAACTTATTCCACACAAATCTTGCATCTCTACTTAGTCAATAACTATATTATGCACAACAAAGTATTTTACATTGCTATTTTGATCGTTGTAAAGCATAGTCTCACAAACAAAATATCTCTCACATGCAAACAACCCTTCAAACTTAACAAAATCATGACACACAACATGGAGAGTTTAGGATTTGGAGGTCAAGACAGGGGTTTAGGTCAATGCTACTGCTTTACAATGAAAATAGCAGCAACCATCCAAAATTTGTAAGAACAATTTGGAATAATGCCTATGATATTTTAATTATATTTTAAATTAGTTCAATTTTAATATATATTATTTTTGTGTTGCCTAGGGTGTTGACGCGGTCTCAGGTGGTTGGAATTGCCGAATCGGTCACGTTTGTGATCTGTTCGCCGTCCATGTTCAATTCTTCGCACAATTTCAGAAATTACAGATTTCTGAAATCACTCCTGGATGAAACCACGGACACCGAGATCAGCTATTATTGTTCTATTGCACAATGCGACGACTTTGAAGCGCAAATCTACTGGAGTTGCATGTTCCAGTGCGACTGAGGTTAACGTTCTGTAACCCAAGTGCGGCAAACTGTTTCAAGAATCTGGTCACTCTGTGGATTCGTGTTGTGATCGTGAGTCTAGCTAGCTTACGTCAGTGAAATGAGAATGAAGCAAGGCGAGATCGAGGCAGTAATTAATGAATTGACAGCAGCAAATTTAGGTCTGTTGCCTAAATTCAGAAACCACTCCCAAAACGACTGAAACCGAGATCAGCCACCCAAATCTTATTGCGCAATGCTACGACGATCGACTCTCAAGCTGCAATCAACTGGAATAAATTGTTCTAGTGCGGCTGAGGTTCTGTAAACCAAGTCCGGCAATCTCTTCAATCTGATCACTTCTGTATGCGCGTGGCTCCTTGTTATCGTGACTCGATCAAGCTAGCTGCGTTAGTGGGATTAGAATGAAGCGGGACTGAGACAGTGATAATTTGCGAGAAGCAATGCAAAATGGGATCATTTGCCCACATAAGTATCTGCTAATGCCGAGTTAAACATATATACACTCCTGAGCACTAACTGTCCAGGATGATAAGTTCGACGACTAATTCGTCTGCTGTGGAGAGCGCAAGCAGAGTTACGTTGTACTCCAGCAACATCCCGAAGATCAGATCCGCCTCAACCAACTAGTTTGCTAGCTACGTAATACACTGACCCACTTCAGGAGACCGCAGATTAATGCAAATCATTCCATCTGGTCCACTCAATATTGTATGGAAAATTTTCGCCAGAATCTTACCCAATTCTGGCACTGAACACCTTACCATTACAAATAATGATTGAGAAGTAGGGGTGCAACCTTGTGAATCCTACTCGAAAATAGTAAGGTAGAATAGTCAAGATTCAGATGGAAGTTGCATTGGAGAAATAACGAGCCTTGTGAGGGCACTTGGAGCAATTAGAAAGTGTCCTTTCGAGTAAAGGAAGTGGGCTATTTCCCCTAGATATGCTCACGGTAAGGTACAGACTGAAAGTTGAAGTTTTGGCATGGTCACGGAATTGTTTACATGAAATAAATCCATAGTGTTGTATTCATGTAGTTTAGCTCTCATTGGGGTTTATACTAGTTTATTGATGAAAGAAGACAATTGGATGCCTTTGCATCGCAGATGTTGTATAGGATTCAATTAGTACTTTGTTACAATCAATTGGTACTCTGTCATCATGAATGAGGTAGGAGGCTCAAGTTTTGTAGGGTCATTTAGAATCAACCCTTTAAGAGGCCTAGAAGCCATGAACAACGTTTTGGAAAGTGGTGACCCTTTCTATCACCAGGGAATGCTAGTATTTGTACTTCATTCTAGTACAAACATGAGTTGATACTTATGACTATGACAAACAGACTTTGTTCCTAATCCAATTTTCAATTAATCCAACATACAATATAAGTGTAATGAAGGATCTACATTGAATATTGATTTACAATGATGATAGAATTTCAGACTTTCAATGATCACCTTTGTGATAGGCATAAACATTAAAAACATCATGTAAATTACTTTTTGGATTGCGCTATTTTATTATAAGGCATATCTAGATTGACCACTATTGTAGCTATGACTGGGATTGGTGACCTATGCCCATGTTGCTTTGAAATTTATTTTTCAATTCCATTCCATTCAGATAATATCAGAAAAAATAGCCATTCACTCTTTTGTCACATTTGCCTCTACGGCTCTACCAAAAAAATTCAGCATTTTTGGCTACACAAAGTCGGCCACAAACATCTCATGTTCCTTAGTTGCATGGTTTATAAGCCTCCTACCTTACTCCCTATGAATGAAAATAAATATATACTTACTATGAATGATAATTCATAAACAATGAATGTAGAGTATACCTCTATCATGGTACCATGCACTAACTACAATATCTAGTTTCCACACAAGGTAGTGACATTTCTATGTCAAAATCTAGGTACATTACCAAAATCCACTCATCTCTAGTCAATAGACTATACATGACTCTTCCAAGACTCATTTTTCATAATATCAATCCGTGAAGGACCAGAGCAGTGAGAGTGCATTCATAGTTGGCATAAATTGTCAAAAACTAATCATTTTTTAAGTCAAATGAGAGAAAAATGGAAAAATAAAAGTTCAACCATAAAAATTTGTACTAGACTATTGTTGTAATGCATGTATGGAAAAAAAAATTCCAAAAAACTTTGATTGGGTAGATTAAAAGATTAATATATTATAGTGTTTGAAGTTAGAAATTTTTTTTCTACCTATGCTTAATAAGGTCAATAAATTTTAGCTCTGACTACAATAAGATTTTTGCAATAGACATAATTTTTTAAAATTCCACTAGATATCATATGAGTTACATACTTACCAAATTTTAGAGGTAGAGGAAGAATTTTGTATATGTTGACTAAAGTTCTCTATCTTGCCCCCAAAGTTGTGGCAGTAGCATAACTTTTGATTTTGGCATCCAATCACAAAAATAAGAATATTCTTTCAATTTGTCCTAGGCAATACATGTCCACACCTTGTGTCAAAATTTTGAAAAGAGCCATTCAAATTTTTTTAATTTTTTAGTGCAAACTAAAAGATATATTCATCACAAAAAGGATACTACAATCCAAGCCAAGTTAGGAGTTTAATTTATTGTAGGGGATCCATTCAAAATTGACTACATAGAAACCTATGTAACTTTTCAATTGCTCTTTCAATGACCACTTGGTCCTTTGATGGTTCATATTCATGATAGATTATATTAAGAAACTTAAGGGAAAATATACATCATTGATACTACCCATTTTTCATACCACTTGTGTGCAAGTACAAATGCATGTTGTGAAAGAAAACTTTATACATGACATGTGCTAGTCATGTTGGAAACTAATATATTTACAACCATGATGATGGGAATCAATGAACATGGGGAGTTTTATGATAATATTGAAGTAAGTCAAAAGCTTGGCATGAAGTTGGCACTCCAACAAAGTTTGCAATCCGCCAAATTTGGAATTCACTAAACATTGTATAAGCAACATCGGTCCTCCCCATGTTGAGAAGGTGTAACATTGGCTAGATACCTACACTAAATAAGGGTATTAAGGGGACCAAAAAATTAAAGGGATTGATTGTAGAAAATTGTAGATGTTTGAAACATGATGTACATCCCCATGACACTTCAATAACTATTGATGTACAATAAAGGTAGATATTTATATAGTATGGAATGTTGATTAATTAATATGGGTCCTCTTAATATCCCTATTCAGTGTAGAAGGGATGTCACTAGTAATTCATGAATTATATTTGATTGAGCAAAACGCTAATTTGGTTAAATTGACAATATTTCACAGGCAAATATCTTCACAAAGGTTTAATCTCAAGCCACAAGCTTGAACATGTATAAATTTTAGGTTCAACCCTGTGCATAAGTTGCCTACTACTTTGGTATTGCAACCATATGAGACATTTTTGTTCATGTAGGGGTCTCCTTTTCAAGGGTGCAAAACAGATCCCACCCTACCTCATTGGTAATCAATGTTATGCAACATTGAATCATACTTGGCATCTTCAAACTTATGAAAGCATGCTAGTGGCTAGTGCAAAGTGTTGAGGACGGAGAGAGGCAGATTTTACAAGGAAATTAAAGCCCATTGCTTCAATTATTGAACAGTACCTGGCAACTCTCAATTGTGCACCCTATTTTACCATTTGAAAGAAAATTGCAGAATGTATCATATAATTCACATGTTTGTCTTGCATAATTAACATTCAATTCTTACACAATTCCAATCAAGCATATCAAAATTGGGTTTCAGAAAGTCTTAGAATCTCCCTACAATGGTTTTAAAAGTTGGGGTGATAATGTCTAAATTTTAAAAAAAATAGATATTTCTTCATTGCAATTAGACTTTGGCATAGCAATTGTACCTTCATGGTCAAATGTAAAAAATGAGTAACAATGTGAAGGTCAAATAGCAAAATCTAATTACAATACCCTAGTTACAATAAAGAAATATCTATTTTTCAAATTTTGGACATTGTCACTTCAACTTTAGAAACCTTTGTGAGAAAATTCTAAAACTTTTTGGAGATGCTTATTGAAGGAAAGATGTGTGTATGGAAGTTTCTTACATATTGCCGCAATTGAATTAAAAAAATTCATCACCAATGGTTTTCAATCAATTATCATTTAAAACTATGAATGATAAATGAAATAATTCATCAAAAATGGAGTTTTACTTTTTTGAAACCCAAATCTGGTTTGCTTGATTGGAATTGCATATACATTGAATGTTGATTATGCAAGACAAAAAATGTCAATCATATTATACATTATGCAAAATTCTTTTAATGGCAGAATAGGATGGACTATTGAGAGTTGCTGAGTACTATACAGTATGGTGCATACGAAAAACGTCAATTTATGAATGGGAAAGTGCTCAAGAGGGTTCTCTATGGCACAACAAAAGTGTTGTTAATAGATGTATGGTCAGCCAAAAAAATCCAATTATATGCCAACATAGCAACATTTTGGTGGAAATATTTTTCAATTTTTTGGTATGGAGTAAGAAAGGATCTTGGAGAACGTTGCTACACCTTGGTTTTCAGAAATGATTAAATATTTGACACAAGAATATTTGTTGATCCTACATTCCTACCCTGCACTTTTGGTATTGGTCCAAGTTTGTAACTTTTCCAAGTATTTTTGTTTCATTTTATAAATAGTTCATTGATATTTAAGAATGAAAATCAAGAGTATGTTTTTGGAATAATTAATTTTTTATGTTGGAAAAAATAAAATAAAATAAATCAATTTTTTGTGATTTTTCATAGTGTTGCTTGGCAAACTATTTTTTGGACCTAGAGTGGTAGAATTTGTGCTCTTGAGCACCAATTGATATAAGAATTATATTCCCCAAGTTGATCTAAAATCCCAAGTCATATGTTTCCCGAAGGTACTTTAGGCCTTCAAGGATTAAATTACTTTTGTATTGCTCTTTAGCAAATTTTTGTTCAAAAAAAACACCCGGCCTAGACAATGATATGTAATCTTAGAAACTGAAAATAATTAAATTTGGTTATGAAGAGATGTTGAAGTCCAATGTTCATCTTACAAGAGAACTCATAATTAACCTGTATGGACTAATCATGTCGGTCCATCTTTGGTCAAGGTTCGTTAGATTTCTATATTTAAAAATACTGATTTTATAATTTATTTATTTATTAATTTATATCTTAGACTTATCTTCATTTTTTTATAATTCAAAAAACTAAAATGGAATTTTATATGATTTTCTAGAATAAATTCTTTCTAAATTTTTTAATAATTATAATAATTCTTAAATTATTCTCATTTTCATGAAAAATAGAGGTAATAGTGATAAACACCATAGTATATTGAACAGTGTACTTTATGAACTTAGATTAATAGAAATTCAATAAAAAAATTCAAATGACTATATTCTTAAGCTTGAAAAATGTTTTTTTTCACAATCATCATAATTTTGGAATTTTTTGAAAAAATAGATTATAGATTATAATAACTACATTTTCTTAATCAAATTTAACAACACATTTAAAAATCAAGAAGTATGAGAGAATTCAATGTTTGTCTCCAAAATTGTTCCTTAGGCTTGCAATGTACTTTAAGGGTTTAGGGATAAAATTATTTAAAAATAAAAACACAACATTGGTGAAAAGAATACACAAGCATACAAAATAGTGCTTGTTCAATGACCTTTCCAATGACTTAGACTTCTACTTATGATTTAATTAACCATGGCTTCCTTCACCTTTCAAGTTCATATCAATGCCCTTCATTGTTGATATATGAGGTGAAGGAGCTTGGTAGCTATTTAACTTCAAATTGAGACAATGAGGATGGAAGAAACCATCAAATTTGAAGGTGCAACAGAAGAAGTGAGTTGGAATTTTGCATGGAGATGCCGTGGACATGCTGCAATTGTTCAAATTGCTTCAAATCAAGCTGCCATTCTCCAACTTGACAATCCAGTGAGTTGCCCTCACAAATCATAATGTTCAATTTCAATACCACTAAGAGAAAATTTTATGTTCTATAGTGCAATTAGCTCCATTCTTGATGGTTGTATGATAAATGGTGATGAAAATGTAAGTTATTAGTAGCAAACAATATTTCATTTATAGTTTTACAATTGGATGTTGGTTTTTTAGGTGAATACAAAAGTGTTGTCAGTGGTTTCAACCATCAAGGGTGTGGATATGTGGAAGCAATACTACTTAATTTGGAAATTAAATGATGCTGAAACCTTTGAACTCACTTCACATGGTACAATGCAAGTCTTTAATATAACATTGCAATTTCTTGAACATCTTTGTCTATTCTTTCCAAATGACAAGATTTTGGTATGGAAGGCAATACATGATAGGGTTTTTTTGCATTTTTGATATAAACAGGAATTGAGCATCTAGCAAAGATTAGCATTGTGGAAGGTACATGTTTGACCATTCACAATGGCTCAATATTTATGGCATTGGAAGATGGAGTGAAGGTCTTGTCCTTAAAGGTTAAGATGACCTCATCATTTTATATGATATTCTTTAGTTTTGCATAGGATGCATTTTCTTCCTATTATTTTCATGAAACACATATAGTATTATATGAAATCAATAGTTAGTACTCATAACCTAAATTTTTGGAATGTCAACTTTCTGTTCAACCTATTTGATTTTGTTCCTTTCTTTCTAATCCATATTTTCTTTCTTTGTGCAATTAATAACTTATTTCCAATAAAAATTCAAAAAATGACTATCTATATTGGTAATTTCAATTCCAAGCTAGGATTTTGATTCCAAATGAGTTTTATGTATTGGACCTAATTTTTTGTTAATAATCACCCTACCCACCTTCCAACAACTAAGTAGAAATGATATTGCAATTATGTTTTTTCTTTTGCAATACATGGTTATTTCCCATGGTTAATGATGGAAACCAAATTTTCGAAAGACAATAAGACTATAGCTACAATTGTTGTTGTGTATTGCAAAAACAACAATGTTGGCTACATTACGTAACCCCTAAAGGATAAAGCCTATGACCATATAGATAAATTTGAAAGGACCTCACTTTGTTTCCTCTTCTCTATTTACGAGTGAATTTTTTTAGTTTCATTTTTCAAGATGAAATCATGTATCTAATATTGGCCATAAAATTTTCATATTTCTTTTTGTGAAATTTCAACTTACCATAAATTTTTGAAGAATAAATGAAGAAAATTCTTATCATATACAAATCATGCTGAAAAAGCCTATTTTTATTTAATAGAAGTGCATTATAGTATAGAACATTGTGGTATAAAGGAAATTTTGGTGTCACTCTACATTTAGAAATATGGTTATAGCTCCTCAATTCAAACTTCACTAAAATGCTTATTTAAAAGATTATTTCAAAATTTTCAAGTGGAGTCAAAAGCTTCATTTTGAAAGCTTTGCTCAAAAGCAAAAAATTAAACTTTTTTCAATGTCAAAATTAAATTTAAAGGGAAGAAAGCTCAAAGGATTGAAATACACATAGTCTTGTACCATTTTTTTCATAAACCACCCCATATAAAATTAAAAAACAATTCAAATATCATGAACTTAACTCAATGATGTGAATAGAGCATCAATATGCACAAGGTCTAATTGTGCCCAAAGTAGTTTTATACCCAAAATAGGATGAAAGTCATCCATTCTTCACTATGCACAAAGCCTAATTGACCATCCAAAGAATAAAAAACATCATTGACATCCTTTTAGGGTTATATAGTATTCAAATTGTGGTGAGTCAACTTCTCCTCTCCTGCTCTATGAAATAGTTGAATGTAAATCAATATTCAAGGAGAAATTTGAGTCCAACTAGCTAATCTCCATAGTTTTCTAATGAGAAATGCTTGTTCATTGATAAGCTTTGGTTGTTCCTTGTAAGTTTACTTAATATTAATATAGAAATTTTTCTGAAATAGTGATTGATTATTTGCCTGAAGTTTTGATTTTCAACCGACAATTTGTGGGAAATCAACGGGCTCATAATACACTAACTACCGGCTCTCCCCGTTCATTGATTTAAACCCTTAATTCATAAGAGAGGGAATATTGTCATTGTTCACACCGAATGGCTGCATTTGGCCATGGCTATGGCGTGCAGGGGGAGCACAAGCAGCTGCTCGTTGTCGACGAGTACCAGGGAAAATCTTTGCAACTTGAAGTCTGCGAGGAAGTTCTTGCCGCAGTGACAAGTGAGAACCGAATTCGCTTGTGGAAGCTTGAGCAGAGGGAAGTGAAGCCTTCTGGACTTCCTTCAGGTCGGAAGGTACCGTCGATTATCGTTTCCATAGAACTTCATGAACGCGTTTTTGTGTTCCTGAGACATTCGATCGAGTCTAAGTGTGTGTGATTGTGTGTGCGAGTGCTGTGAATTGATGAAAAGCTATTGAGTCTGCCTCAGGTGGATACAGTGAAGAAGATTCTTTCTGTGCGATGTAATTGCGATGGGACCAAAATAAGCTTCCTTGCCGAGAACGATGGAATTGAACCGAAGATTTTTGTATATGACGATTATTTAGACAAATTTCTGTGTCACGACTTTGGGAATAGCAAACCTGTTTCGCACTGCTGGGATGACGAGGACTGTAGGCTCCTTGCATGTCAAACAGTATGCTCAGAGGTATGCTCATCGAATTGCTTACGAGATGCTCAGAGGTTTGCTCATAGAATTTCTCACGGGATCCTCTGCGAATAGTCACGAGATGCATTTGTTACTGAATGGACATGTAGTGCTTTCATTTTTTCGAGTGCATGTTGTAGATAAATGCTTATTGTCTCGAATTCATAGTTAGGCTGAAGGGAAAGAATTATGCAAGCAATGGCCCGCAGATGGAAACTACTGACGAGTTTGACGAGATGAAGACTTTCGCTTCGCATGTATATACTTTCTTTGTGACTTCGGACTACCCGCAGGGCATATTCGAATATGAGAAAGTATGTGCAACGTTTAAATATCTGAAGTAATCTTTTGTTACAAATCGAATCAGTCAAGAACTTCTCTGGATACTGCAGTGCTCTGTAATCGTATTTAAAAGCTTACAAGCTGGTTTTGGTTACAAAGCAGATAGAGGTACTCAATAATCAGCGCCTTCTTGTTGGAGTATCTGTACCGCATCTTATCTTTTATACTGAAGGTCCAGCTCCAAGTGCTGAAGATCTTGCTGCTCCTGGACCCTTCGAGATGAAAGTTCTTCGAGATTTTGTAGGTTTTGTAAGTATTCTGCTTATTCCCGCGTTCTAATCAAGTAATTAGAAGTGAGATTGAGGCTTTTCACGATGTCAGCTGTGGAAACTACATCACTTTCGAAATGCTGCCATCCATTGTCATGTAAACACTTTGTCGGTTACATGATCCCTATCGGTCATTTTTATTCAGTTGATGCCTTCTGAAATATGTTGCATTACAGGAGGATGTTGACCAGAAAACTAAAAAAGGTCTGATAAGTTTCAACTACAACTTGGTCTTAGGGCCAATTATGCTGGTGGCCGCGTACAAATCCATTTCTTGGATACAAGACCATGCTTTCTGGAAAAATCTGGCCGCCATTTGTGTGAAGACTAAAAGAACAGACATAGCTGCCTATTGTTTCGGTCGGATGCAAGATGCCTTTGGAGTTCAATTGATCGAAAAAGCTGAGAATGAGCCGGTAAACATTCAATAACAGTTGTGTAGCTACGGTCTATCAAATTCGTTAGACTGATGGATTAGATGTTCGACTAAGGAATGAACGGTCGTAGTGCTTATATTTGATCAATTGCAGTGTCGATCTTACAGGAAGAAGATGCAAGGGTTGCGATGGTGGCACTTCAGTTGGGGCTGACTGATGATGCAAAGCAACTTTACGAAAACTGTAAACGATATGATCTACTCAACCAACTACATCAAGTATGAAACTGTGTGTTCACATGTATAATCATTAATAATTGAATATCGCAGAAATTGGAGTACTGAGGATTGAAGATTTCTCAGCTCCATACTCAATTAATGTGCAGCTTTGCTGTGATTGGGAGAAGGCACTAGAAGTAGCCACTAAGAATGATCGGGTGCACCTCAAAAACACACACCACTCTTATGCTAAATACTTAGAAGCTAGAGGAAAATACAAGGATGCTACTCATCATTTCGAGCTTTCTGGAACGCACAGGTTAAATCTCTCAGATTTCTCTGCAGGAACCGAAAGATATTTAAAAGAGCTTGATTTAAGATTAGCAATTGTCTCTTCAGAAAGTGTGATTATAATTCCCTTTCTGCAGAGTGCAGGTATGAAGTCCCGCGGATGCTCTATGCAGCCCAGCAAGTCGAAGAGCTGCAAGATTACATCGACAATAGCTCCGATCCAGAATTGCAACGGTGGTGGGCTCATTTTTGTGAAGCCAATGACCTCTTATCAGAAGCTGTTGAGTACTACAGTACTGTACGTTAGCCTCTGTTCGTTCGTACGTGTGGTTTGACATGATTGAAATGCTGAATATCAAATAGAGGTCATGTCAGAGGTTATTTGACAGTAAAGATGGTACAAAACCTCTGTTCGGTAACGATGGCTCGGTGTTGTGTCTCGAGTCTTGACACAGATCCAAAAACGAGTATGTATTTCTGATAGCAGGAGAAACGTATTTATTTAATGTGCTTGCTACCTTTCAGTGGATCTTATGTGTTGGGTGAAAATGCATTTACATAATATATTGGCCTGATGTCCCTTGGTCCTTTTCTCCATTTATGTAATTATATGGTAATTCTGCAGGCGGGGGATATATGCTCTTTGGTTCGAGTGCATTGCTACGAGAAGGATTTTGATGCTGCTGCTGAGGTCGTGTCGTCGACTGGAAATGCTGCGGCTGCCTTTCAATTGGCTCGAGAGGTATTGAGTAAAAAATCACTTTAAAGATCCAGTATTGCAGTCGTGTCACGATTGTCCCAAATATAAGTTGCTGAAGAATTTAAAATCGTTGGTGAATTTCGCGAATCTTGTGAGCTCATGGAGCAAGTCTTACAGAGTCGTGAGTAGTCAGGATTTGCTTCGCTTATGACCACGCTGGTCTCTGCAGTATGAGAAAATTGGCGACATCCGCCAGGGCATACATTTTTTTAAGGTGGCCGGAAAGTCAAGTTATGCTGCACAGTTGGCCATGAAGACTGGTATGGATAGCGAGCTTTTGCCATTATCTCTTCAGGTAAACCTCATTGATCTTCTCCTGGATGTTTGGGGGCAATGATGTGCACAAAGAGAATCTAACCTTTGCAAGAGTCGAAGAAAGAGTTCATCTGCGTGGATAACAATTATCTCTCTGTTGCCCACAGATGTTTGAGGGTAAAGATGCTGATTCGTGGATTGTGATTCTTGCTTCCTTATCAGAGTTCCAAGGAGGTGATGCTTGTCTCGGCAACATATTTCCAGAAGAAAGGCATGAGTGAAGAGGCTGCGCTCCTTTATCAAAAGGTTGGGAAATCCAAACATGATGAGATAGTGTTTTCCGTCTATTGTATGACAGAAATTACTTCGGAAATGCTGCCCTGTCCAACTCTTTGTAGGTTCATACCCGAATTTACCTGACGTTACCACTTCTTACAAATAGTCTTCTACAGAAGTTGGCAGTGCTCGTCGTTCGTTTTATCATTTCCCCATCGATCGCCAAGGGCAGACAAAAGGACCCTTGAAAGCCTCAAGGTTTCATCCGGTTATTAGAGATATCTTTTAAAGTCTAATTCTAGTTTTCATGCTGTGTTTTTTCTTTGACTGATAGTCGCACGAGAAACAAATTGTAACATTGCCTGAAACTAGTTGTAGTCTGAAAATTCCAAGTGTACATTCAATTTTGAAACCTCTCCAAAGGTATTGGAGTTTTCCTTCATCCAATTTATTTATGAAAGTCTTCAGCTTCATGCTCTATTTCATTAAATCTTCTTCTTTGGGTTGTAAGAAGGATTAAGAAAGGTATTGGATTCAAAATCAAATGTTCGTGAAGGTTGCAACTACTTTTTCGAGATCTACTTTGCCAATAAATGTCAGAATTTCTGGTGCCCAGAATCTCGCCAATTTATCGATATTGACGATCAGACGATCACATTTAGACTTAAAGATGTCTCCATTATTCATGAGTTTTAATATGTCTATTTGAGGCAATACTATAGTTGCTTCAAAGGTAGGATTCTGCCTTCAATCAAGTCGACAGTTTAAGATTGATGAAACAGAAATGTTTGTATTCCCCTCGTTTGACATTTGCATGAGTCGTGCAACTTGTGCAGGGCGGAGATTTGGGAACTGCAATTGATATCTGCTTTCGTTCCCAGCTATTTGATGCACTTAGAAATATTGCCGAAAGTCTTGATGAATCGGCGGATCCTTCACTCCTTGCAAAGTAAGAAATTTCTGTAAGTGATACTAAACTGAATTTTACTACATAATTTTCTACATTTAATTGATTTTTGGGTATCTCTGATTATTGATCCTAAAAACTTGATCGATTCGCTGTTTTTGTGGTAGGTGTGGAGATTATCTATTGCAGCACAAGCAGTTTGATAAGGCAGTGAAGCTATTCATTGCAGCCAAGTTACACCATCAAGCACTTGATGTTGTAGGTTTCTCTCTTCACTAGATTCTTTTATTATTTCATTTAGATCATTATTTTTAGTTTCAGAGTTGCATCGTGTAGTGTACAAAAGAAGGCATTACCATCACGGAGGCGATGGCCGAGGCTATGTGTCCTAACCATGACGACAAAAGAGATGAAGAGCATTCTCAACTCCTCTCGCGTCTGGCGGCTTCTTGTCACGCACAAGGCTCTTACCACCTTGCATGCAAGAAATACACTCAAGCTGGAGATCGCGTGATGGCTATGAAGGTTTTGTATCCATCTTGTGCGTTTTCTCCCTGTCAAACGTTATATCATTATATAATTTTTTTCTTCGCGAAGCGAATATTGTGCGAAGCCGGCATTGAAACAGACCTCCTGCTCCTGCTCATTATCTTGTTAAATTGCAGTGAACCGAGTGTATATACCGTAGGGTTTGCTTATATTTCTTTCTTCTAATTCAATAATTTTCACTCTTCCAGGCTTTACTAAAATCGGGAGACACAGAGAGGATCATTTTTTTCGCGAATGTTTCCAGGTGATTCGAAATTGATACGAAGTAAATCGATTGCAGTCTCAAATTGGCTGAAGTCACGTCTGAGATCGTGTAACTTAAGTGTATGATTCAAATACGTGCAGGCAGAAGGATATTTTTATCCTGGCCGCTAATTACCTCCAGACTCTCGACTGGCATGGGGATCCCAGTGCCATGAAGATAATTGTGCAGGTCTTTTACTAGTGCAAACTTGTCCAAATTCAGTACATTCTGGCATTTTAACTCCAAATTTAGATGAACGTAAAAAAAAATTCTGTTTGTTCAGATGTACACAAAAGCTGGTGAAATGGAGTCACTTGCTTCATTTTATGAAGCGTGCGCTCAAATTGAAATTGACGAATTCAGAGATTACGAGAAGGTAAGGTTATCCTGGCCGTATCCTCAGATTGACTTATGATCATAGTGTTGCGAACATTTAATAGACAGAATTTAGAATCTAGTTTAAATATGGTATCATCTAGGTTTGTTATGCCTAGTGAGGAAGGTACTGTGCTAGTTCATGCGAGTGTTCTTGACGTTATTTGCAAGATAGTCGGAAACTAACCATCTTTCTTCGAGGGAAGTTCAGGCACTAGGAGCGATGGCTGAAGCATTAAAGTATCTGAAAAAATCGAACAAGTTCGACAAAGATGAGAAACTAAAATCTTTGCAAACCCGCATTGCTGAAATGGAACATTTCGGACAGGTTCTTGCATACACCATCCCGTCTCCAGCCATTATTTGATTAGACAAATGTCTTTTGAATCCACTTTTTGGATCGTTAGATGATTTTATATTAAAGATTACACATTCATTGATGAGAACACTGTTGTGGGCCTGTGGATTAATTAAAAATTACATGCTGATATCTCAGATTCGGAGAATGGCAAAGACTGATCCTGTGGGAATGGTGAAGGCTTGCAGAGAGCTCCTCACAAAGCTCTCTCGTAACAAGGGAAGTCCCCAGGTACCGGTCACGTCTTATGTGTTTGTCAATGCGTTCCCTTTTTCGATATTGAAACTAAATTCCTGGATTCAAGTCAGATTGGCCACTCAACCATGTAGATTCTGTTATAGCGAAGCTTAATATAGACATATGAATCATCTGAATGATAACAAAGGACAGCGATGTTCATTAGTTTCGTCTAAACTCTCTAAGCTTGCAGGCTGCATTGCGAGTAGGTGATCTGTATGCTCTACTAATTGAGTTTTACTTTCGCCAAGGGAATTCGGAGCAGGTGGGGTACTATCCTCATTTATGCTCCTGTTTTCTCAAGTCATGAGTAATTTTTGCTACTGAAAAGAAGAATTACTCACGATCATGACTGTTGACTGTTGAGCCCTTCATGGATGATCAGGCCTATCAACTGCTTGAGAAGATGCGGTCCCAGAAAATTCCTTTAGGGCATTATGTTGATCAGAGTATTGTGGAATCGATCTACCAGGTAGGATTTCCGGATGCTCTGAATTTAGGCTTCGGTTGATAGTGTTCTGACTTTGTTCTTTAGACATTAAGTACATACGTTTTACTGATAGTTCCGAGTAATTTCGGTGGTGTATTTCTATCCGTAACTATTAATCTTACGGAGTGTATATCCAGAAGAAAATAAACGTTTCGACTTGCACGCTCAGCTTTGGCAAGGCAACAGTGGCTTTGTTTAAATGTATCAGGCACTTGGTATGGAGGCAGCTGATGACGATCTCAGCGAAGGGATCAGTGAAGAGATAGCTAGTCTTTGCCAAAGTTGACACTCTAGGAGATTTGCTACTTTGCAGCGGAGATGACAAAGCCCCCGGATTTGGACCACACATTTTCAGAATACTCGTCAACGAAACAGAACATTTTCAAAGGTAAGGATCGCGCATCCTGGACGTGAATCCACTCATGACAAAAGAACATGAGCTGCTCTTATGTTACTCGACTGAAGTCCCACTGCCTTAGAATCACAATAGGTGCCAGTGTTATATCAGCTCAGGTGGTCAGCGTAGACATCCGACGTTTCATAGCGCAAACAAAATAAGATGGCAGTCAACAGTGCCACCATTGCTACTTTACATTATTATGAAGAGTCAAGGATATTCTTCATGCCGTATGACTCCATCGCTCAACGGTCCATCCAGTCAATTTTTTCTATTTGCCCTAGAGTATGGCTTCAGTAGAATCCACTTTTTTTACTGGATTTTTCTACTGAACTGCTCTATAGGCCTCCGAATTGATATGCATCAAGTTGGACAAGTGCCTTTCTTCGAGGTGTTTCATGATTCTGGCTGTACCATATGTAAATTTCAGGAATCTTCTACAGGATTTCTGTACAGCTAGAGAAAAGCAGAGGAGCTCTTACGATCTCGGAATTGTGATAACGGTGAAATTTGTGGCAGTGTGAAGGCTGAAATGGCCTCCTTGCTCGGTCACATCAATTTTTGTGAATCCAGGAGGAGGAAGGGTCAAAAAATTTGTATGTTGGCCAACAAATGCATGGCAATGGCAGAGCCTGGATACCACCTTCCTGCATCGAAGGGAAGGAAACGAAATTCTACTCTTGCAACCTGGGGGGTAGCAGACAACAATCTCAGGCATGAACTTCTCTAACTTCTCCCACGTTTGGGTTGTTACCAATCCACCATGTAATGACCAGGACCTTGCTCCGTGAGGGTATATCAGAGCCACCAAGCTTGGCCTGCTTGACCTTCATGTGACGAACAAGAGTGGGATATGCATGTGCAATCTCAAAGTTTCCTTGACAACGGCGGCAAGATATGGCAGTTAGTTATTGTGTGTCGGGTTCGGAGACCAAGTAGCCTTCACCATGTACTTCGTTCAGCTCATTCCGGACTCGTTTGGCGAGGTTCACAAGCTCAGCTATCCCTCATTCGATTGACAGGAAAGTTGATTCTATTGCACAGATGTGACACAAAGAATCCTCTATTGTTAGTCGTCACTCAGGACGTCAAAAATGTCCTTTCATCTCAGTAAGGAGGGAACTGCCAGTCAATCACGAGTACCAAGTCACTACTATAGTTGGATTGATTCAGTTTTGGATTCGGACCTGCCACATGGGTTAGTTGTTCGTGACGAAGGTCGTGATGGCTCAGAAAATTGATCTGAAGTAGAGACTACACACAGAAAACACTAGAGTTGCAATGGTTTGGTGAAGTTGCGAAGGGAAAACGAACGATTTAGGTGTTGAAGGGTGACTAACGTGCAACCAATTTCTAAAGATTGGAAGAGCTTCTCGACTTGGCGGAAGATTCATTTAATTTAGGGGTCTTCCTTCTGAAAACCACAACGATCGTTGTCAGCACAACCGTCAATGGCCCTTTTCCAGTAAACTTGCAAAACCGAGGCCACCTAAAATTCAGTTTTCGAGATTTGAAATTCACTTCAGCCACAATACCAACCACTTATGTCGCCCCCCTTGAAATTGCAACCTGAAATTGTTAGTATTTGCACAATGGTAAGACTAGGATTCATCAACCCAACAAAGCATAGAGGTACTTCCAACCGTTTTTTAGGGCCACCCCTTATTGCCCCAGCCAAGGGTAAATGTGAAAATTGCCCTGTATTTTGTGCCTTGTAAATTTTATAGTTCTTCACCTCTCCTAGCTAATTTGGGATTTCTGATCGCAAATATGAAATCAGAATTTGGGTGGCAAATAAAAAATTGTAGTGCTTTCTCCCAGGGATAAAATATGGGGCAATTAGGGGTCAATCTTCCTTGGCCATTTTTGAGTAGAAAAATTTGGACTTGTTAAACCCCTGAAATACTTTGGGTGTTTTATGCAAAATTGTACATGTGTTGAAATAAGGGTAAGTGTCCAAATCTCTTATTTCTTTTACAACTTTTAACCATAGGATTTGGTACCAAACTTGAATGTTTGCTTCTCTATCAATTTTTGAAGTCCAATTCTTTAGCATCTCTAAGATCATCATGTTCAAAGTACGAAAACAAAAAATTTAAGAAGAAATATTTGTCTTTCACTATATGAGGAATTTGATATTATGTTATAAGATTGAGTTGGGAATGTAAGTAAAAATAGTCAATTTCTTTTTAGAAAATTTCATGATTGCCTACAAACCAAAATTCCTCACATCATTTACCTCACTTATTAGAATGAAATGAATAACATTTTCCTAGTAGATATGGGTTTAACCCTTGAACACCAAGTTGGTGACGGTGGAAATCAGCCATCTTGGAACCATGTGACATCATCCACTTTTGAAAAACTATAAATACTCATTGGGAGTCAAACTACTATAAAAGATCTTCCCTTTCCACCCCTTATTCCGAAGATGAATAGTTGCAATTCTATCCTATACAGGAGAATTTCTTGTCATTCATCGGACAAAAAACATCTACCGCATCGTTCAAGGGTTAATCTACAAGAAAATATTTTTTTTATTTTACCTTTTCTAGTTGTTCAAAAGTTAAGGTAAATATAAAAAAACAATATAATACATCTCTAACCACAAACTTGTTTTTTTTTGCAAATTGACTTCTTGGGAAGCTAGAAGAAATCCCTAGTCCATCTAAAAGTTTCAAAAAATGTTGTCAAGAATTGCATTTATGAGAGCCTACCCAAAAATTAAAAAACTAATTTTGGTCATTGAAAGATTTTACAAGTTAAAAATGTTATGCATCCCCCTATATGTGTTAGAGCTTTGGAGCATTTGTAACACAATAGTTGGAAATTATAAGGTACTTGCAATCAAAGCATATGAGTTATGAGGTGGACACCAACCATTTGTAGGAGCCCAAGTTGAGTTTATCAGAATTGGAGATCCAACTTGTTTTCTAAATTCCAACTATTGTTTTAAATACCAATGAAGAGAATGCAAACTTGATGCTAAAAGTGCCCTCAAAATAAGATTTTGACTTTTGGGGACCTATATTCTCTAGAAGAAAAATGTATCCTCTATGACCAATTGAAATGCAACTACAATCCAATGCAACTACCCTACAAGTACAATCCTCTGTATTTGCACCAACTTTGATATAGTTACATTGTAGTTGCAAAGTAGTCACAAAATGTAGTTACAATTATAAGAATGTAATAGAAGAGTTGATGTAAGGTATTTTACATCCAATATTCATCAAAATTGTCAATGTGAACAATTTTACATTTTGTAGAGTCTAGTGTGCTTGCCTACAATTGAATATAATCAAAATTTGATAGCAATTCAATTCGAAAGCAACTACAATGCTACTACAATGCAACTAGACTGCAACTACAATTCGACTAGAGTTTGACTAAAAAATGACTAGATTTTAACTAGCATGCAACTAGGAAACAACCAAAATGCAACTACTATTAAGTCTTTATTATTTATCTCATATCAATTGTCAAGAATACCATTAGGTTAAACATATAAGAATTGTAAGTTATAGCATTTTTGTATAATGAATTTTGATAATGAAATTATATTATTTCTACATTTTGTAGAATTCTACAACTTATAGATTTCTATAATCTACAAAAATCTATGAATATTTAAGGTTTAAGAAATTTTTGGATTTGGCAATCTAAATAAAAGATAGATCTGAAATTCTGAATCTACAAATCTTTGAGATTAAAATTTCAAAATCTACAAATCTAAGAATTACAGATAAGTTGTAAATAAGTCACAAACTAGCCACATACAAATAATTTCCACATAAGCAACCACGTCAAAAGAGTTCATTGATGAACTTTCAAGTAGGTTGTTAGATGAGAAACAACCTTGAAATTTTTTGTAAGTGCGTTGCAACTAGTGTGACTTGTCCAGTGCAATTGCAGGTTAATTGTCACCTAGTTGCAAACATCTCATGCAACTACAAAAATAGTTGCAAAGAGTAGTTGTAGAACCCCTCATTTTCTTCTAGTGATTTTAGGCACAAAATTGAAATATAATATTTTAAATGAGACAAGTTGGAACTCTGACATTCACTCTATGAAGTCCCAAGTCCAATATTTGATATTTTTTATCCACCCCCTACAACTTAAAGAAGTTGGGATTGGGCCTTCAATTGGGACTTGGGTAGTTGGAACTTGGGACATAGTGTTAAATAGCCCTTAGGCCCAATTTACACCAATTGAAATAAAAGAACCATAAAATTGAGAAGTTTTCCTATCCAAGCCCCCTCATTTGCCATTGAGAAGTCTCCTTTAGATGTCATGACCTTTGGATTGGTATAAATAGCCAAGAAGGCATGAAATGGCAAAAAAAATTAAGAATAGCATATCCCTAGAATTTAAGTTAGATCCATCTCATTGAAGTAGGTCTAACTATAATTCCAGGGATAATATTCTATGATTTTTGCTCTCACAGGAAATAAGCAAGCTGCAGCCCATTGAACCATTTCTCAATTTTTCAAGGACTTCTCGGTTTCAGCCAATCAGAACCTTCAAAAAAATTGGCCCCCTCACCTCTGGATTTGGGCCTCAGTCTAGTGAAGACAGTTCTTTTCACTTCGGCTCCTCTCCTCTCTGGTTCTCTACGTGTGGTCGCAAGAGCTTTCTTTCGTCTTTGAACGAAGCAAATTTAGGTCTGCTCGTGGTCGAAAATTTGTGTAGTCGAAGATAGATTGTATAGTATTTCCGAGTGCAGCTGCGAACCCATGATTTGGATTCTGATGTCCGTGGCCAAAGAATGGCGCATGGCAAGACACTCCTACAGTGGAGGCCTAGATGTACATTCTAATTCACGAAACTGATTGAACCTTGTTCAGAGTGAAGCGGTGTTTTGGAGGAATTTTGCGGGCTCTGGCGATGGCTGTGGCGATAACGAGAGCCATGGCTATGGCCATGGCGACCTTGGCAGCCCCGTTGGTTTCCTCTTCTGTGTCTTCGTCCTCTCCTCAGACGTGTTCCAAGCTGCGAATTGTGGCCGCAATGTCTCCGTGGTCTCTGCTACGAAGTTCCGGGGGTGTTTCGAAGTGGCGGTGTATGAGTTCCGGGAAGGAGGAGGATTACAGCCCACGCGTGCCCGCGCGGCTGGCGCAGAAGCAGCAAGCTTTGGATGCGTTGCCGGAGTACGAAGACTTGGACAAACCTGTTCCGAAGGTCGAATTAGATCACGTGACGGTGAGCTTCGCACGGAGCGGAGGAGCTGGCGGGCAGAATGTGAACAAAGTAAACACGAAAGTAGACATGAGGTTTAACGTGATGAGGGCGGAGTGGCTGCCGATGAGGATTCGGGAGAAATTGCTGGTGACCGAGAAGAATCGAGTGAACAGCGACGGGGAGCTCGTGATCTCGTCCACGCGGACGAGGACGCAGAAAGGGAACATTCAGGATGCGTTGAGCAAGCTCCAGGAATTGATCGATGCTGCGGCGTATGTACCGCCCCCACCTTCGGAAGAGAAACTCAAGCGGATCAAGAAATTAGCGAAGATAGATAATGAGAGGCGGTTGTTGGATAAGAAGAAGGCAGGGTCCAAGAAGACTGAAAGGCGCAACAAAGGCAGCTGGGATTGACTCCCACAAGTTTTCCCATCAATGTACGATTTTAGCTGTTCTCCGTGCTTTCATGGGACTTCATTCTTTGAAAACAACATATTTTAATGCCCAACAGAAGACTCCGGCAAAGATTTCAGTTAGGGTTGCAGTTTTACTAGGGCCACGAATTGACTCCGGAGATGTAAGATTTGCAAAATATTACATTTCAATTGAAACAGTACAAGTAACCACAGAAACCGAAGTGTTGGCTCTGTAGGTGTTACCCTCTGCGGTTTGCACGAGACCTAGTGTACTGTGTAAAGAATGTTTCTGCAATATCAAAAAAATGGCAGCTATATCACGGAACTTGCGTTCGTGTACCTCTTAACTCATTACACAATTTGATGGTCATGAGATGCTCTCTACATTACAGCTAGATGGTTTCCCAAAATTCTCATCACACAAGGAATGTTACAATTTCGCTTTACAAAATTGTTACTACGCTATCGGTTGCAATGATGCAAATGGCGTAGATTGCTACCGCAGGACATGAGATCATATTTGTAAAACATGCTTCATAGTTCCCAATGCCCTTCATGCTGGACTGCATCGCCTAAGTGTTGATCATCCTTAAGCTAACCTGCAAGTTGGAAATGGACGACGCAATTCAGTCATCAGTCCAACGCGTTGATAGCAATGGAAGAAGAAGTCTCACTCGTTCCACTCACAATGGAGAGGCCTCTCTGTTTTGAAATCTTGGCATACCATGTCATTGGCAGCAGGGCTTAACCTTCATGTGTTTACACAAGGCTGCTCGTGTGAATGCCAGGCAATCAAAACAATTAGAGAAGGAAAGCTTGAGGATAAAATTCGGGTTGAGGTTGTAAAATTTCAATCTCCAACCGCAGCTATTTATCAAAAGATTCCAAGACTCGTGTTTAGCACCACCATAAGCAATTTTCTCAAGAAGATTATATGGCTCTAATGTGCTTCCGTGGTAGATTGGCAGCTTGCCATCCCCATGGAAGCTCGCATTCCCAACTCCACAGCTCATCATAAACCTTCCTTCAGCTGTTCAAGTTGATTGATTCTTGGCACTATCCAGCGAACTCATATCACCCTCCCTAATAAGTCCAGAAGTGGCCAGGACAGTCGATGTTACCTTGAATCTGCTGCACCATAATTTCGCAGCTGCGTCAGTTGAATGTGCAAGGCGATGGCTGTTCAAAAATTGGATGGAAGTCGGTAATCGCTGAGAAGAGTGTACTCAGCTGCCCCCCTTCGCTGATGCCAGTGACCAATTCACCAGGATGTGAATCAACAGGGGGTCATATTTACTCCCCCAACAGTTCATCATTCTCTACAAATTTTAGGATTTGGGGCTCAAACCAGGCATAGGACATTTGAATCCCATTCATCAAACATGCTTGATGAATTCTCAAATTCTCAAGCCATTGTGCATTAGGCTCTTGAATCCCATTCATCGAGGATATGGAAATGGTGAGGAGAAAAACTAGGACTCCCCTAATAGGTGTAGTGCACACTGCTGAGGACTTTGAGGGATTCGTATTCCTCCCCAGTGGCGAGCCCGGGATCCACATAGCAAAGCTGGTACTCAGCATGTTTTAGGGTTTGAAGCCCTCGCTTGAGCAACCTCTGCCACCCACTTTTCTCCCGCAAAGTCCTCACGATGTCTCCCGTCTTCTGCGACGGATCCAGCACGAGCAAATACACCTCCTCCGCCTGTCCTCCCGCGCGTCGCCGTTTCTCAATCCCCACGATAGTTCTGGAGTGTCCCCGGTGTTGGAAGTAGAGTGGCGAGCGCTTGGAGAGCAAAACCGGTTGCCGCAGACGATCAAACGCCGTGGTCGCGGCGGA
Source organism: Straminergon stramineum (assembly GCA_963920665.1). Taxonomy (NCBI): domain Eukaryota; kingdom Viridiplantae; phylum Streptophyta; class Bryopsida; order Hypnales; family Calliergonaceae; genus Straminergon; species Straminergon stramineum. The sequence goes on from OY987266.1 coordinate 11,248,336, forward strand.
GCTTGTCCGATTCTGCCGCTCCATGAAATAGTTCCACACCCAATCCACAATGTGTTGGTGCCTGTTGTTGGCTTCCGCAGTGGAAGTCTCGTCTCCTCGCCCCCCTCGTGATGAGCCCTCCGCGGTGGCGGACTCGCAATCCACCCCCTCGTAGCCTTCTGCGACGTCGCGCTCGTGTTTGTTTGAGCTGTTGCGCATCTTCTCCATGCACGCCACACAGAGGTCGGCGGTGTGACGAAGGTCGGCGTGGCGGTAACGCACCCCCTGGATGGGAAACTCCCCACAACCCGTGCATTCGGAGAACCCGGCATCTTGGGAGTCGCTCCCGACTGGCGATTGGTGTCTTGAGGTGGATCTCGACCTTGACGCGGATCGTGACCTGGATCCCGAGCTTGAATCGCCGCTGCCATGCGCTGTGGGTGACGAAGATTTCCAGGTGAGGCTGCTGCGCGTGGGTTGCGCATTCGCGCCCTGCGCTTCGCCGCGAGAGCTCTCCACCTTTCCAGGGCCGAAAGATTGAAAATCAACAATTCTCGCGCGCATGCCGAAGGATCGCAACAAGGCCGCGCACTCGGTGGTGCCGATCCACTTGTGCGTGCCCACGATTTCCCAATTGAAGTAATCCGCGCCTGGCGTGTCGAAGCCGTTGCGCCACGCCACTTCCACCCATCTCTGAAGTGACAGAATGTCGGGCACGAATCCGCAACCCCCGAACAAGACGTCGCGCGCGTCCTGGTTCGTCATCAGGAGGTGCGAAGCCAGCATTTGAATGTTGCGCCACCCGCATCCCCACCCGAGATCTTCTCTATGGCGACTCTCGTAATGCTCCACCCACCCCGAGAGCGCAATGGTGGAGAATCCCACCCGCTGATCAGCTTCCAAGCAACGTTGCAAGAGGTGCATGAGCCCCTCGCGCACGGGCACCGTCGTCGTCTCCTTCGTTTGCCCGGCCCTGAGCGAGCGCACAATCTCCTCTAAAGGTCGTTTTCGCAGCATCTTGCTCATCTTGCCGTATTCGCCCTCGCCATAGGAGTTTCCCCGCGGGCGTTTGCTCACGCCCTTGTCGAAGAAGGCGCGCGTGTCGTTGCCTGAGACTTCCTCCAAGGCGAGCTTGTGTTGGAGACAATGTGATTCCCACTCGTGGATAGGAACCTCTTGGTTGCAGCCTCGGTCGCAGGAAACAAAGTACTGAGAATTCTCCAGCTTCTTGTCACCGGAGGAGGAGCTCGCGACCTTCTGCGCAAAGCTGCGGTCGTTGGCGATGTCTTCGGCGTCAAGGTGAGAGTTCACATGGCTGTCGAGGAGGACTACGGAGACGGTGCGATGACAAAGGGGACACTTATCCTTCTTCTTCGGCAGCTCTTCCATGGTGCAAATCCCGCGGCGCCAGCTGCTGCTTAACCCCTTGCCAAGCAAAACCACTGCGCATTCTTCGCAATCGCTTCCTCCCAGCTGTACATTCGTGAATGAAAACCAGATTCGCCTCCTTCACGACTAACCTCGATCGCCTTCGAATTCCTCTGTCCAAATTGACAACGACACCTATTAGCCTCAGGAAATCGCCTCTCCGCTCATCATTGAAACAAAATTGAGCAACTCACAAACAACTGATTGCTCTCCCGTCTAATTGACCCACACTCCATAGAACCTCCCAGAACCTCTCTAAACCTATAATCGGAGCTGCACGTCCACCCGCGTGGCCCAAATCACAGCATTCCAAAATACCAAACAAAATGCAAGGGCGATGCAACCAAAGAAATCGAGAGAATGCACGGCGCCTACAGTGGTGATCGATCTCACAGAGAAGAAACGATCAGACCCACATTGAAAACCACGAGCTTTAATAGCACAAGCGCATCGCCTGTGAGCCTCCCACAAGGCATGGATGCGAAGACATTGGCACCTGAATCAACCCTAAACCATCACTCACCTCGATCACCAGCACACAAGTCACTCAAAGCTCATATTCTACTCCCCAAACTGCTGCTCGTCGTCACCGTGCACGAGAAAGATGCAAACAATGAGAGACGCAGAAATGACAAGCTCCACAACGACAGGTGAAGTAATAAGAGAGAATCGAACTTACAGCAGCGATCACGGCCAGATGCCGATGCCTGGAAAACGAGAACAAGTGAGCTCCTAGATCGACATTTGCTGCATTGCGACTGACGCGTTTCCTTCGCTGGCGCAGCAATCTAACGAACGAGCTCCACTGGTGTCGTCCGAGGTGCGATAAGCTCCGGGTGGGTTAGAAGGTTCCGAGCTTCTTCTTCTCATAAGCCCCACTTCCCGGCTGTTTACGGGGCTGCAACCGACACTTCGGGCCCCTTGGCATGACATCATGATTGGGAAGAGTTGGCTAAAAGGCAATTCTCGCGCTCAGGGCGAGAGGGAGGCACGATAGTGAAAGCGACACCCTGCGGGTCGGGTGTCGAAATGCAACCAAGTGTAGGCGAAAGGGGGTGACGCTTCAGCCCAGTATGCCCCGTCACCTGCCACGCGGTGACAATTAGAACACATGCCAGGATAACAGGGCTCATGTGTTGGGTGACGTGGCAGGGAGAGGGTTCGTAGTCTAGTATTCCTGAGAATCCTGTCAGTTGTTTGACCTTGCGTCCTGTGGCGGGTTCAAATGTTCAACTATCAAGCCCTAGGCCTAACTGTAGTCCAAATGGGGAAGTTTTTTCCAAAACCAGTCAGCACAAAAATATTATATCCCTTTTTAAATGACTTCACGTTAGAAACATACAAGGCGCCATTTCGTGAACATGACCCTTCAAAAATGGCTATTATTGCTTCGACGATATGTACAGTGAGATGAGGATTACCGTTACAACAAGTCTTTAAACCAACTGAACTGAAACCAGTGGGCGATGCGGCGGTTTCATCAGAGGGTCTTCCAAAGTTTTGAGACGGTCACCGAACAAATATTATCCTATTTGTATTTGCAATCAACAGTACTGTAGTGATTTACGGAAGATTAGTCCACATGTTCTGTGGAAAGAGACAGTAGAATACGAGTGAACTAGCCCGCAAGGACTAGTACGTGTCAAGAAACTCCACGTCCCCGAGGGTCAAGGTAACCTGAGAACGTCTCGGCTACAACTCCAGTACAGGAATTGCAATTTCTTGATCTGAGTCACCGTAACAGTCATCCCGGGTTTGAGTGCTGAACTCTACAACAATGGGGCGTGCTGCCAGAAACACTGAACAGAAGCTCTAGATCGGAAAATAGGAACAGATGGGAAAGCTCAGTCTTGTCGAGTAGCAAACACAGGGAAGAATAGTTTAATCAAGAGGAGTTCAAGAGGGCATGAATAATGCCAATGTCATAGCTCACCCAGCTACAGAAGAGATATGGGGTCTCTAGCAACAAGATCCCATTGCGGGCACAACTCGCTCATACAGTAATCATTCACTGTGAAATGCTGTTATTGAAGTTTCAGCAAGATTTTATTGAAATTTTAGTTCACACATCAGGCATTGGAACGGCAGAAAAGAACGAAACTAATGGATAAGAAGATGTGTATCGCCCGAGAGCAGCTGGCAATGGCGTAACAGCGGGACTCATAACTGCGCTTATAAAGCCCAACAGTTGAATAGCCTTCCCTTTGTCACTACATATTTTTGTGTTCCTTTCTTGAAGAGAAATTCTTTGCCTTGCCGAAGCCTAATGAGAACTTCGTGGCCAGAGAATCAGCCTGAAAGTCATGACCTGGCTCTGCTGTGAATTTGGAATTGAGTGACATCTTCTGCCTACTTGGCTCGTGGGTGAGATGCAACGAAGTCAATTGCATCAGAAGCCGATCTGATCTTATCAGCATCCGCATCAGGAATCTCCAACGCGAATTCCTCTTCAAGTGCCATGACAACTTCCACTTCATCTAAGCTGTCCAGGCCCATTTCCTTGAACGTAGCTGTCTCCGACACCTGGGCAAACGACACAATGACTTCAGAGGATAGAGCGACAACGAGGACGAATTCAAGTCACAATTGTTATCAAATCGTTTCCGTTCACAAACCATAACAGGCAACACGATGCAAAAATAGGCATGCTCTTCCCGCGATCATGCACATGATCCCGTGGACCTAGATGGTTCACAAAGTTTCATAGAAAGAGAGCTACAGCAGGAATCTGACAACTGACTGCTACAGAAATTACTCTTCAGCAAATTTTGAAGAGTAACTATAACATACAATCTAGAAATACACGTCAAGACTGCATTCTCACAAAATGGGGGCAAAAAAGTACACTGCATGAAAATAATTCTTGAATATCAAAGCATCAGCCCAACTGGTCTGCACGCATTGGCAGAAACCTTCCACTGAAGTCTCCCGGACCAAGACACTTTTTATCGTCCTACTCGGTATTGCACAGAACCCTAAAATCTCAACCATCGGACAACCTATTCCCATTTCCACATGACCTCACCAAGACCTAAAACCTTACGACAGCGCAATAGATCCAGAAATTTTGTTATCATAACACCGCGGTACAGAAAAACTCGCTCAAGAAACTTCATTCCACCATCCACGCCGGAAATTTGAAAAAAAAACATGTCGCATACCTTCGAAGCATCCACTTTTTGGCTGGACTTCACAACCGAGAGCACACGATCAGTGACGTCGCGTCGATCCAAGTACGTCCCGTGCGCGTGGGCTTCCTCCGACATCTTCCTGACATTGCCATTCCCTAATCCGCAAGTGGCGACCACCGGCACGCGCAAGTGGTTCAATAGAGACGCCTGCAGCGCCCGCAGCGACGGCCTAACAGCTTGCATGGTGCCCCTGGAACTTCCGCTCGAACTTCAATCGAAGGTTGGCAACGCAAAACAGAAACGGCGAGAGACCTGCGGCGAGAATTGCACAGCACTGGAAAACACAATTAGGGTTTGGGGATTCTAAAGACTCCTTTGGCTACCATCCGTTCCCATCAAGAGAGGTTTCACAGTACGGGAATAAAGAAGGAGATCCATAAAGTGATCGTTTATTAGCCGATTCGTCATTTTGGAAGAAAACAGGAATTGGCATCTAATCCAAGTCATTTCATATTTTTTTGGAGCTTTGTGGAATTAGTTAAGAATTTTTTAAATTGAAATACAATGGGCATCAAAAGCAACGACCTCCCGAAATGTGTCCTAAAATGTGCAGAGTCGGTACATTGTAGAAAGCAAAATGTATCTTTGCATCATCTTTAATGCTTGGTAGGAGTTTGAGCCTCCTACCTTAACCCCTCACCACCCAAGGCCTGAACAGGTTCTAAAACAACATTTTTTTGGAAGTGTTATAGATATAATTTTCACTAAGTTATAGAGATCTCAACCATACAATCTTGTAGTGCACTTGTTGTAGATGATATGCATCAAATTTGGTGTCATTTGATAGCATAGATTGAAAGATTATAATGTTTTAGTGTTGAAAAACAATGCTGAAATTTCCCTAAAAACACATTTGGAGGCGAAATTCAGTTTCTAAATCTACTTAAATGAAGAAACTTTAGACTGTGAACTGATTCAAAATCACCATAAAGACACATTGATGAAAAAAATATCATTTAATTGACTCATTGTGTCTGCAAAATGACTTTGAAATGTCAAAAAATAACAAGAAAAGTTGCAAAAAACACATCAAAAACTAAACCTCCTTCAACTAAAATGCTTCTTAGTCATTCTTAACTTTGGGGGATGAGATGAAATTTTATACACATAAACTAATCTAGTATGCACAACTTTTACAAAAACATTATTGGAAACGAACATTGTATGAAGAAGAAACAAGCTGCCAAAGTTCATTGTAATCCAAAAATGTTGGGATTTTGAACTTCGAATTACTCCCAAACATTCAAAACAACATTTATTGATAGAAGAATTCTACCATAATAACTAGACTTCAAGGAGAACATAACCCAACAAATTTTATTGAAAACAAACTTTTCATGAAGGAGATACAAGCCCCTGAAGTTGCAGCCATCAAATGCAATTTGGTGAACTCAAATTGAACTTGTGAACTTCGATTGGCTTCCAAAAATTCAGTAAGTCTTGAATTGATCTGAAAATTTTATCACAAAACCTAGAAAAGATAGCGCAAATTTTTCAACAAGTTTTATTGAATTCGGATATCGGATGCAAAAGTTACAACACTTTGAATTTGACTTGAGGACACTTTTGGTCCCCTTTGGTGGTGAGGGGTTAACCAAAGTTCTCTCATATTTTTTGGACCTTTGAAAGAATTCGTTGTGAATTTTGAAGTTGGAATCACAAGGTTTTGAAAAGTATCCACCCCTTATATGTTCATTGTTGGTATATTGACAAATGCAATTGGTACATTGAAGAAAGTAATATGTATCTTTGTGCTAAACATTGCTTTCAAAGATTGGTCACTTTATAGACCTCCTACCTTAGCAATAGAACTTGTCCAAATAAGAGTTTCATCACATGTCCTATTATTTAAATGTAAATTTTTTGTTGGATCAATTATTAGTGAAAAGGAGATTTTAGATTTTTTGACAATGCATTTTTGAGATAGAGTTTGTCTAAATTATGAATTTTCAAAGAGCTCAAAATTGGTGTAACCAACATCAACCTTAGGCTCTCATAAATAGAGGTTGTACATTTTAGGCTAAATTCTTTAAGGTTTTGTTTTTAAAATTGGTCATAATTAGGTATACTTACCTTAACTAAAGAATGAGGGCATGTGCATACTATGGTATGAATATCCACTCCCCACTTTTTGCCAATATTCATAATTTATTTAAAATCTTTATAAAAAAAATAGTGTGTGTATCTTTGCAAGTAGAAAAGAAGTCCTCTTGAAGTAGAAGTAGAGCATTTTGACTTTTAAATAGAGAGGTATTCCCTTTCAAAGTCAATTTAAAAGAGCACCAATGACGTGATAGTAGACTCACCTATAAATCAAGCAAACATCATATAAAAATGAATGTAGTGGATACCAAAATGGTCAATTCTTACAATGCCACTTATTCAATGATTGACTTCTTGCAATGGCTTCTCGAACATTTATAGTCTCTTCTAGATAGTGTAGATAATGGATGCTTATACTTTACACTCATGACCAAATCAAGAAAATCAAGAAATTCAAGAACTTTCCTTAATCAAACTAATTCGTTGCTTGGCTTCAGTGAAAACTAAGCTTGGAAGATAAGTATCTTAACCCCTAAAGTCCCAAACAACATTTTTTGGCTTTATAGATATTTTGGGCAATTCACTACAAGTGGAATTTTCAATTTTTTCTTAGAAATTTTCACACAATACGTGGACAAGGAGTAGCCTAAAGGCCCAATAATTTTCATAACTTTTGACTACATGGTTTAAAAGTTATTGTATGAAATGTAGTTTCTTTCTCAACTTGGGCAGTCCGGGAATATTAGAAAAAATCACTTTTTTCAAAAATAAGAATTTGAAATTGCTTTTCTAGATTTATATTTACATAGAAACCTTTGAATCATTTCATTTTGATTAATGAGGTGAAAGTTATGAGGAGTTTTAGTTTGTAGGCATTTATGGATTCTCTAATTTAAAAGAAACTTTGAAGTCCTTCATTTAACTCAATTTTCAATATTTTTTGAAAAAAATAAAATAGAGGATGTAAATTGTTTATCACAATATTACAACCATTAGGATTGGCATTTTTCAGTTCTATAACTAAATTCTTAACCATTTAGTATTTTGAATCATTCTCTACTTCTTTCTACTTACTATTTTTTTCCTATATGTTGTAGAATTCCAAATGATTTGAATTTTTTCAAGAATGTAGCCAACTTGCCTTGAAGAATGAATCCAAAGACGCACATCCACTTTGAACATTTCTTCATACAAATGTGTCCTTGTAAAGTGAAGTTGCCTGATTTTTTGTAGAGACAAAAAAAGGATTTTTGTCAATTCAAACACTAATATCTTGCAATGAACATGGTGAAAATTTCTAAAATGCTTTCCACTTCTTTTGAAACCAACTTACTACAAGATCCTATGGTTACATGTGTCCCCAAATGCTTTTTTTTCTAAAATTTGGTTCTTTTACTTAACCCCTAAAGGACCAAATGGTGTTTTTTGGCAACATAGCGATTTTGGGCAGCTCAATACGGATGGAATTTTTATTTTTTTTCTTTGAAATTTTCACACAACATGTGCCCAAGGAGTAGCTTTAAGACCCAATAATTTTCATAACTTTTGAATACATGGTTAAAAAGTTACTATATGATATGTTTATTCATTGCTCGGCGGGCAGCTCGGGCAGCAAAAAAAACTTCTTCAAAAATCACTTTTTTTTTAAATAAAAATTTGAAATTGATTTTTAAGATTTATATGTATATGAAAAGCTTTGAATCATTCCATTTTGATTTATGAGATGAAAGTTATGAAGAGTTTTAGTTGTGGGTAGTTTGTGGGTAGTAATGGAATCTCTACTCTAAAATAAACTTTGAAGACCTTTATTTCACTCAATTTTTAATATTTTTGAAAAAAAATAAATAGATGAGATGTAGATTGTTTATTACAACAAATTTAACCATTGGGATTGATATTTTTCAATTCCATAAATAAATTATTAACATTTTAGTATTTTGAATCATTCTCTACTTCTTTCAACTTACTATTTTTTTCCTATATGTTGTACAATTCCAAATGATCTAAAATTTTTCAAGCATGTAGCCAACATGACTTGAAGAATGATTCCAAAGAGTTACAACCATTTTGGACATTTTTTCATAATGATCTGACCTTGTGAAGTGCATCTGCCCGGGTTTTTGCAGGGCCAAAAAATGGCTTTTTGTCACTTCAAATGCTAATATCTTGAAATCCAAACGGTGGAAATTTCTGAAATTTTTTCCACATATTCCCAAAACAGCTTAATACAAGATCCTACGGTTACATTTGTCCAAATTTTTTTTTTTATAAAATTTGGTACTTGTAATAGAAATGACAGTTTTGAAGCGGTTTTGGTGAAAACATAGTCAAATACCTTTAGGGGTTAAGATGACAATTTTGGAACGTTTTTGGTGAAAACATAGTCAAAAACCTTCAGGGGTTAAATATGACAAATACATCAATCTCCTCTATGATGGCATTTGTCATTGAAGTAAAATAATGGAATATTTTGATCCCTTGATCTTAGATAAATTATTTAATCAAGCTCTAAGGGTTAAAATTTTCTTCCAATGTGTGTAACTATTGTAAAGTAAAATAGCTCCTTGTTGTTACTTTGATTGGTGCATTCACACACAAAAATTGTAATGCATGGAAAAATAGAAATATCTTGATTACTAAAAATATAAATATGGATTTCCATTATAGAGAATCTACATGTTTGACATTCCTAGTTAAATTTTAGTTCAATTAATTTCTAAATCATTGACCAAAAATGTCATTCAAAAATTTATGACAATAATTGAAAGTTTGACCTGTAACTGAGGCTATTTCAATCTTATCATCTTCTTCTCTAATGAAAACTTTCACTCCCAATATGCCATTGTTTTGTTGTACTTGTATCACTTTATACTTTTGACTATATTAGAATGCAGAGAAGTAAATGCATTAGGATGCAACAATTGAATCATCCATCTAACATTCTCAATAATAGCTTGTCCCCTTGTAAAGAATTTTTAAAAAGAAATTATATTATAAATACACTTACTTATATGAATCTCATTCCATTTGTCACATTGTATTGTTTATATATAACACAAGGAAATGAAGAAGAAAAATGTATGTTCTTACACCCATATAAATGAAGAGTTTAGGAGAAAATTTTTATTATTAATTTATGACACATATTCATATTTTAAGTGGTGAATGAAACCTTTCATGCTTCCTAGTATTTAACAATATAAATACCGGTAGTCAAAAATCATAGAATTGTGCTTAATAATCTTTAACTCTTTTTCCAACAACTATTGCAAAAGAAATTGAATGATGTATGATAAATGACAATTATCCTTGTATTTTCCAAAGTCATATTATTTTGGAATGTGGACTCAAATAACTAAGTGGTTCTTTACTTCAATCATTTTTTGTCTCATGATTCTTTAGAGAATTGTAACATTAAATGTTTTTCAGGCCTATGGAAGACAATTTCAAGTCTGTTCTCCATTATGTAAACAAGCCACTATTGTGTAGAATTAAAAAATAATTTAAATATTAAAAAATAAATAAAAATAAATAAAAATAAATAAAATATATATATAGAGAGAGAGAGAGAGAGAGAAACTATTTTTTAAAATTATTTAAAAAATATATTATCTGACTTGGCCATCTCCTAACCACATTAGATAGCTTATGTGGCGGAGTTCCCACATTCTCCATAGTCGAGGAAATTGCAGTCTTGTAGAGGCCCAAAAAACATCTAATGCCTAATCCATAGAGTTTTATGTGCAAGGATGATTTTAAACTTCATAATGAGCATTGCTTGACAAAACTCCTTTAATAAATTTATCTCAATGTTTCTATAACATGTTGAAGTAAACCACTAGTATGGATGGTAATGCCTACAAGATTTCAATTTGTTGATTTATGGAAAATATTTAATTTATAAGAATCCAAATTAACTATTTATTTTTAATGTAACTCACCATTGATTGATTCATCTTAAATCCTAAGTGCCCAAGCCTTTCAAAGAATATTTTTCCTGTAAAAATATAGCATGGATTTATAGTTATTTCCAGTGAAGTAAGTTGATTTTTTTTTTAAGTCCAACCATTTAGATGTTTAAAGAGATTGTTTATTGTTGTGCATGCCAATTTTGAATTTTAAATTGCATAGGAGTTGTGAAATTATAATAAGAGAATTGTATGTATTTTATTTTGAGTATGTTGCCCCTCCCCCAAATGTTTGAGAAATTTACATATAGGGATTTTTTGAAATTGGAGGTGACCTAAACAACCAAAAATTGTATTAGCACAATAAAATGCACTTCCAAAAATCTGAAGTTCAAATGAAGTGCTATCAAACTCATTACACAATTCACCTTGCAATTGTTGAAATGCAATTTTTTTGATAAGTAGAAATTGCAAATAACTTCAAATCATCACTTGCATGTTTAAATTTTCGATAGTGAAAATCATAAAAACACTTTATTGTTTCAAACTATTTTCAAAGAAAATGGATAAGTACAATTTTTTAGATCTCAAATCAAGTGAAATTCACAAGCTTTGCTCAAAGCCGGGAAATAAATTAAAATTCACAAGCTTTACTCTTCCACTAATGATATGTATATGCCTTCGCAGACCTTTCAAAAATCAAATATTTACCTATTTTACCAAAAAATTAAAAATTTCAATAGTTCACCTTCAATACTATTACTCGTAAAAAAAATTAAAGTAGTCAAAGGAATTTAACAACCCTGCACCAAAAGAAGCTTGAAATTTTGGATCGACCATATATGGTCAATTAAGTGGTTAAGGGTTAAGTTAACCAATATCAATACAATTGTTGCTCATGTATAGTGTGTAGTGACAATCAAAACTAGGTACACAATTTGAAGTGCCAACTTTCATGAACAAATAGAAAATTTTCAAAGCTTGCTTAAAAAATCTAAAGGTTGAATGAAACAATATATTCTTGTATAGATGAGCAAAGTTACACATCAAATTGATAACAAAAACATTCTTCTACAAAGCCAAATAAACAACTGAGGGAGTCGACCCATTTTTGACCACTTAAGCAGATACACATACTGCAAGGGAGGTTTCAATAGTGGGGAACTTTTTTCCATGAGAAGAAATAGAGTTCATAAGGTTTCCATAATTTTTCAGATTTTTTTTCCTCACAAAATAATTACTACAAATTTTTAAGCTAAAGATTATGTTCTACCCATATTGGCCATACAGACCTTCCTCTTTTCGACCAAAGGCTGGTTGCAAAATCCAAGAAGGGTTGGGTCCAAATTTGAGAGTCTTGTAGCCAATTATAATGCACCACAACTGCCCGGGAATTGTGCCAGCATTAATTGTTGCTAATCACCTACTAATTGAAATTACTCCACCCTATGTTGCCAGACTAGGTCTGTAATTAGTAAGGGGTCAGCTCCCTTATATAATATACTCTCTATTGTTCAAAATAAATCCTCAAACTTCAACATTTTGTCCAATAACCTTTTGCTTTCAATACAACAAAAATCCTTCTCAATATACTTTTGTAAAGTTTCTTACAATCTTTTGCATCAAAACCAAGATAGAAACTACATACATTCTCCTACAATTCTTGAACTCCTCTAGGCCTTAGAATGATTTGGTTTAGATGTTGCTTGAGAAGGGCCCAAAAATATTCCATTGGATTCAGATTTGGAGGTTGTATTGGCCATTGAAGGAACTTATTTGGTTGTAAAGAAGTCACAATTGAACATTTTTTGCCGTATGTTTAGGATCATCATCAAGTTGAAAAACCACCCTACTAGGATCTAAGTTGTAATTTTGTATGGTGATCCAAAAGTAGGTTTCTAAAATATTTTTTTAAAGATGTTGTTCCATCCTACCTTCAATTTGGTTCTAAGTTCTAGGTCCAAAAACAGTCATACAATTGCTAATCATGATTGAAATCACCACCATGTTGGGCATTTTGACTAATATACTGATGTCTATGTCTCTCCCCTTCTCTTAACCAACCCCATGATCTTCCATTTGAATTAAATAGGTTAATCTTGGTCTCATCATGAAAATAGCATGTATCCAATCATCAACAATCTAGTTTTTGTACTTGTGAGCAAATCTCAACCTTGAAAGAACATGTCTTCAAGCAAGAAGAGGTTGATTTTGTTGCACATGAACACCCAAACGATCATCTTTCAAAGCACGCCTCAAAAGCATTGTTTGAAAAGTATTTGCCTATTTTTCTCAAAACTACTTTGTAGCTGCACTTGCAATTTTTGAGACAACTAGCCATAATGAGGTGCACATTGTGCTCCTCTCTTGCTTTCTAAGAATCCTTGGACATCCTTTGCTTTCCTTTCCTATTTCTCCTTTTGCAAATGAACTACTAAAGACTAACTCATTCCAAGTAATGTTGCAACCTTACGTGTAGAAACACTACTCCTAAATTGTACCAATGCTTAGTGCTTTCATGATTCAATCAACCGAGGTATATAGATACAATTGACAAATCATTTCTCACTACAAATGGTACACAACAAGAGATACACAATGGAGCCTAAAATACCCTCATCTTATAGTAGAGAGTGCACAATGAAATTTTGAAGTTCACTAAGAAGTGGCAACCAAAACTAAGTAGCAATGTCTCTCTCCTTGGATGACAATTTCTTGGATGACAATTTTGTTAGCTTGTATCATAATGAGATTTTCATCTATGTAGAAGATTGGATGAATTGTAATGAAAAAAGTAACCTTTTCATTTGACTTATTTGTTGCTTGGAAATTTTAGTTGATTGTGAGTATTGTGAAGTTGTACTCACTTTTGATTAATACTATATTATTTTATGATACCATAAAATGACCATAGAGATGTATTATAATCACTACGTTAGAAAAAACTAATTTTAACAACTAGGTTTTAAATTGAATCCATTTCAATCATTTCCATAAATTTCAACTAATAATAAAGGCATAATTATTTGTTTTTCAAAAATACATTTTTATCTGTAAAGGCCCCAAAGAACATTTTTAGGTTGCATTATAGGATATGGACAACATATTTGAACAAAATGGAAAGAGAATGTATTTATTCAAATTCAATTTGAACATATAAAGTTTAAATTGTTTAATTGTAAGTAGATTTTAAAGTAGAGGTCATAGTAGTCAAACTATTTTTTTTGAAAATAATACTAAGTGGACGATATAATCCAAGTGCCAAAAGTCTTACTTTCAAGAGAAAGTAATAGTATTTTCACCGTAAAAGCTTTTCTCTTCTTTTCTAATCAATGCTAGATGAAATTGACAATAATAAAAAAGATTTGCATGTTTCAATTTCTATATTATTATTGGTGAATATCCAAAGATAAAATGCTTCAAAACTTGGATTCACAATTAGATTATAAAGATTTTTTGAAATTTAATTGTGCAAATATAATTATTGTACAATGATGATTCTTTTTTTGATATAAATTTAAAAAAACACTTGAAGAATGTATTTTGTAGTTATTCTTTAATTTACCTAAAATCTCTCAATCTTTTTGTTTTCTTTAATGTAAGATTGATAATCATGATAGCATAGAGCTTTTGTATTGATAATTGACATCATATTATTGGGTACAATATTCATGTAAGAAGTGCTTTGCACTATGTAATAGATTAGATTGTACTATAGTTTAAACTTAAAATATCAAATTAGTATTCATTAAAAATATTAGTTGTAAATTAATTTAACTTGAAATGTTTGGTACACCAAAATGGGGTACCCTAGGCATTTATGGGATAGAGTGTTTTCCTTGGTGTGATGGAGGAAGGAAACTCACCTTCCTTCTTTGTTCCTTTTTTTCTCCTTTGGAAAATGCTTGAACTCATTATTTATCACTAGTGACAAAAATTTGGAAGAATCTACTTCTCATTTTAAATTAGAGATTCAAAATATAATAAGCCATTCCAAGAAATATGAAATCGACCAACAGTAAAGTAGATGACAATTTTTTTTCATTTATCCCCCTTCTTGAGGCAATGAGAGGGACAAATCTCCTCGGCTATGTAAATGCGACCACTTGAAGGTGATAACTTGACCAATATTGTTATTTTTTGCAATTTTTTTTGGTGATTGGCTACAACCCAAAGACATTGGCCCTTTTTTATTCATGGAAATTTTCATTTTTTCCCGTTAAAAATATCCAGATTACTACTATTTTCTAAGACCAATAGCCAAATCTTACCTAGGTATCACCCAAGTATCACATGAGTATTGAGGAAATAGCTGGCTACTTCTCCCAAATGATAAAAAAATCACTGATCCTGACGGTGCGACAACTGAAGGCACCCTCCCAGAGTCCCAGTCCTGTTTAGAAACTTGAGCCAACAGGGCACTCAGGCAAGTAACGTAACTTAAGCGCTGAGTTGGCAGCCGCATCTCATCCAATGGGGAACCAGCTATGGCCCACTGTAGTCAAGTGCCTGGAAAAATTTGAATGCAGGGAGGGACGGGCGCCCCACCCAAGACCCCTCCCTCCCCGTCCTCGTTCCGTTCGTATCCCTTCGTTTTCGTGTTATTTTCCCGTGGAGTTTTGGATCCCCGCGTGTTTTTCATCATCGTTGCCGCAAGGAAGGGGAGTGTGCGTCCCAGCTTACGAATGCACCCCCCACCATTGCCTCGTGCTTGAATCCACGCCCATCGACTTCCCATCATCACCACTATCGACTCCGCACGCTGCCTGCCTTATGCTAAGTTATGTGGGCAGTAACTTAGTCTAGGTCTGCTGTTGTTGTCGTAGTTGTACCAGCATTGCGCTTCTGCCACCCTGCGTCTTTTGGTCTACCCGAGGCAGCAAGCAACGTTACCACTTGCGGCCTGCTGTTCCATCACTGGACGTTAATTCCACCTGGAAGCTGGTGCTCGTGTTGTCGTGCCGTGGAGCATGTTCGCGGCGTTTTCTTGGTGCTAGGGACTAGGGAGGGAGGGGGAGGTCGCGTGCTCCTGCGCTTTGGTGGTGATTTGATGGCGACTGGGAGCGAGGGGAGCTGGCGAGTGATTTTTAAGGCGGCTTGGTTGAGGAGGAGGAATGATGTGCTTGTTTTGATTGGCATTTGATTTGGTGATCGTTTAGGGGAAGCGCTCGTGGTTTGGAGTTTTTTTGCGAAGCTCGGGACTGGATATGTTTGGTTGCACTGTTTGTCGCCAAGTGCGTTGCAGACAGGGAGGTTTTGCGTTGATCTGATTTTTCGACAAGCAAGGTTCAAGGGGGATCAATTTTGAGAGAAGCTTAGCGAGCTTAGTCAAGTGACATTGTAACCAGGTGCTAGGTCCTATTGGTGAACAGGACGGGGGACGTCTTGACCTGGTATCGATGGCTTTCTTTCTGCGACTCTGGAGGCGACCAGATCTTCTTGAGGCGAGTCCGAATTTGCTGGACTCTCAGCTGGTGTTTAAAGCTGGAGAGTTGTGGTACGGATCGTAAGGTTTCTTGCATCAGAGAAGGTTCGGTCGTGGTATCTTTCGAAATATGGCACTTTCTGTCAGGCTCGATGACAGGAGGCATTTTAGGAGTCGTATTGTGTGCAATCAAACTTTAGCTCGATTGCAGGGCATTTGATTTGAGGTAGTGGACGCACTCGAGATACTTACAGGCACTCTCCATTGAAAGGTGCTCTGAGACTATGGATGCCTCACTGAAAGAAAAGGACAGGGAGAGAGAGAAAGAAAATGCTGATCGGGATCGGGAACGCGAGAAAGAAAAGGAGAAAGAGAGAGAAGGAGACGTGGAGGCAGCATTGTATGCGAACTGTCTCCTCCTTGGACTTGACCCCAATGTGCTTGGGCCTGGAGCTGGTATGCGAGCTGGCTTGTTCAGGCACTCCAATCCTCGTCTTGGTGAAGCTCTTCTCCACTTTCTCATGTGCGCATTGAGGGGCCCAAATCTCTCGGCTAAGGTATTTTCTTTCTTGCGCTTGTCTGAGTGGCCCTTCCTCCTGAACGCTTGGTTATCCATTCGCTGTGAATGCTTATTATTGTATAAATTTGTGAGGCCGTCACGACGAGGGATGAAATGAAATTTAGAGAATAAATCCCTCTGGTTTAACGGAAATTTGAGTAACTGGTTTGGTGGCACAATGTCTCAGCCAATTAAAGGATGTTATATTTAAGTGGCTCTTGAGAGTGATGGTCGGAATTGGCAATTTGCCAGCGTTAGTGGAAAACAATCCTGCGATCTTTTATCTTACATTTCTGGATTCGGAAGGTTTAGGGTTTTGGGGTGTCGGAACCTGTTTGCATTTACTTCTTGTCGGATTTGATTTTGTAGCAAGCGCACTTCTGTCCGAGTGAGTGTGAACGCTTCAGAAATGAAAGACACCACGAAATTTTCCTGTCTTTTTCATAAATTAGCATCGCTTTTCGAACTGAATGAGGAATTCTACCTATCTGGTGGACCTATGCCACTGTCAAACTCTTGAATTACAAACGCTTCAGTGGCTTGCACCTTCATATTTATGTGGCTCTGGTTAATGTAAGCAATTCCATCTTATGTACAGGACTTTGCTGGAGTTTGGCCTATTTTTGATGCCGCTCAATCTCGTGATTTTCGCAAAGTAAGCTTTCAATTGCATCAGTAAATCTGTCAATCTGCAGTGCTCTAGGGAATGAATTTCATTCTGAGGTTGTAGGAAGTCTGTTTGCGGTCATGTCGAATAAGCTCTTGTGTGGTAATTCTTATTTGTTATCCGAGTTTTACTCCAATAGGCTTTTGACAGTAATCTTTTGACGCAGGTAGTACAGAGTCTGATCAATGAATTGGAAAGCCAAGGAGCCCTTCCTAGGAGCAACTCTCGTGTCTCTTCCCTAGCTACGTGCTGTGGCCAAAGGTGCAATATCCGTATTTTATCGGGATTCCGTTTTAGTATTATTGGCGTGCATATTCTTCTGGTCTTCATTTTGTTATTTGCTAAATATGATGTTGGGAGTTTCAGATTCGTAGAGCTTCTGTGGCATTTATCAGCACATGCACTACGAGAGGTCCATCGTCGAACATTTCCAGCAGATGTGGCGGCGAATCCATTACCAGCCTCTTTGACGGAGCTTGTTGGTCCAAATACTCGACCAGTTTCTATGCTCGGGATCACCAAGGTATTATTTAGGGATATGTGACATTTTTTCTTTAACTATAGAAGTACACTACATTCGAGTGGGAATCTGCTTGAAGCTAGTTAAGCACTTAGTCTTGTGAACTGAGTCGAACTTCGTAATCATCTGTATTTATATCGTATTCCTTGACTACAGGCTCGTATAGCGTTGGAACGCAAGCGGTTTATGAGAGGAGCAGCGCAAGCCGTACAGAGGCAGGCAAGCTGGTCCAGCTTGGCTCATGACCTCACAGCCGAGTACCGGGTACTTTGTGCAGAGGAGGTATTTGGTTACATTTCAGTCAAAATCTTTGGGGAGTGCTGCAAGCAATAGTGGTTTTTAATCCATGTTGCAGTGTTTGAGTCCTTTTGTTGGTTTGGAAATTCACCAAGTACATAAAGGAGAGCTCTCCGTAGTGAAGACAGTTGGAGATGTAACAGACATACTGGATTGAAGTAGCCATGAAAAGAAAAGAAAAGAAAATTGATAAAGATTGAATTGTACTTCTAAACACATAGGATGAACAGCTCTTCTACTGTACGTAACACATTGATCCATATATCTCCATTTTTCTGACGAAATCCTGGCCGAAATCTACTGCAATGCTGCCAAAATTTGGTCATTGCAAGTTGTCTATTTTTTCACTTAATATCCAAACTTAAGTGTATTGGACTTCATTGTGTATCTTGAAACTGCAGGCATTTCAACATCAAGAACTAGAGAAACTGCAGGAGTCGAGCTATCCTGATTTCTTGGATGATGATGCTCTTAGCGATACAGGAGGGTTCGTTACCTCTGGAAAAGCAGCTCCGGTTGCAAGAGCCTCTCAGCTATGGAAAGGGATATTATCACACTCAGGTCTGACCTTGTTTATAGTGTCACGAGATATAGGAGAATCCATTTTTCGTCTGTCCCATCTACTTGAAACACTTGATGCTAATCTCTTGAAATGACTGTCGGGTGGTTTTCTCTGTGTATCTGTATACGTTGCAGAGGACAATGTCTGTTTTATCAAGTGCTTTGTTAAAGCCTGCCATTGATATTACAAAATATCTCATGATTAGAGTTTTCAGGCTTAGTGCCGCGGCTATTTAAGTATGACCTTAGATCTTAGAATCTAACTGTGGATAATCTCTCTGAACGTGATTATTGACTTTTCATTTCTTCCAGAGAGAGTTGCAGAATTAGCTTCGGGGCCCATCGATGATCTTTTTGCTCGTCGAGAACACAGGTTTTACAGCCCCGTCCCCTACTCCCTTCCCTAAATTGATTTCACAAATATTTTGTTCCTCTCTATATTTGACCTGTTCATAATTCGAGTGGGTAGCAAATATTGATTTGGTTGTGCTGTACTTGATGAAGACTATAGATGCCTGGTTTTCTCCGTTTGCTTGAAGATTCTCTTTGAATACTATTGAAGTTCAACCATTATGTACATAACAGTTTACACAATCTGATACACATTCTCGACTGAACAGATACTGAACTTTTCATATAATCAGGAGTTTCTTGAATGCATTGGGATGTCACTGGATTCCTGGCATGTTATGAATTCTCTCCATACTTATCAGTTTTCTTCCTGCAGATACCGGATAGATGGAGCTGTTTTGCGAGCTGCAGTGGATCTTGGCTCTGTAAATCTACCTGTAGAGTCATTCTCCAGTTCAACTGCTGATTCTGAAAGCCAACGGTCAACAGAGGATGAAAAGTCTACAAAAACTCCACCCCCTGTTGATGTAGGCGAAATCCTGCGACGCTGGACCCATGCATTGCAAGCCGTTCACAAGCAAACTCTTCGCTTGGTATGGATTGTCCTTTATGTTGTTTATTGCACCTATTTGATTTTTATTGACCTTTTTACGAAGACCCTTGGGAGTGGGACTTCTTTGCTAAATGAAGTTCATTGTTTTTCATTGGAAAGAGAATCTTTGGCCGCGTAATTGGAGGTTGAAATCAGTAATATGGTTTTTATGACTTGTTCTGGTGGGTTTTTTTTATTAATTTACAAGAGGCTGTATAGTGTATCTTTGTTGCAGATGCCTTAATTCTTTGTCCAAACTTGAATCAAATCTTATATCTAATAGATGAAGTACTAGATTGCTGCAGTTTTTTTTTGTTAGGGATTGATGGTATTTGTTTGTCTTGTTTGAGTGTTGAAGGCCAGATCAAACAATGGAGCTGGACCGGATATTATGATGGAATACGTACATGGAGAAGAGAGTGTGCATGCACATACTCTTCGTACAACTCTAGCGGAACATAAGCAACACTTCAGTAATCTTTTGGTGCGCCCTACTTTTCATCGCTACATTCTTTTTCTTAAAAATGATACCTATTGAAGCACAATGCTTTGAAATAATTTCAATTATTGGTCATTCTTGTGAAGGTCATTTTGTGATGTGTAAAATAAAACCAAACTATTACAGGATATTTGCCTGTCTCAAAGTCTGAGGATTCAGCCAATCTGTCCCATAGATCTCATCAGCTCATTTCACTACGTGGTGTTTCTTAACCAGTCTCTCAAGAACCAGCTGGAAGCTTCTATGCCAGGGATGGAGGCTGCAATTACAACTCTGCGGGAACGGGTCGATGGACCGGACGTTATGGCTGCATCTCGAGCTGCTCAGCACGCTCTTATTGGTTCTTCAAAGACTCGCCAACAAATAGCTTCTCTTAGAGTAATTCACCTCTCCTCTCTCTTTCATTATTATGTCTACAATGATATATTGTAGGCTATTGCCGTTGAAATATTTTCTTTCCCATATTTTTCTGATCTTTAGGTTTATCTCTGTAGGAGGACGAAACCGAGCTTAGTGGTGGTGAATTGACCAACACTTTCAATATGCCCTTGGAGCTTGTACCTCCTAGTCCAGCACTGAAACTCCCTTTCATGTCCCCAAGCACTATTGGAGGGATTTCACAATCAAAAACTGCCCTAGCTGGAGTTACATCGATGCCTTCTTTGGACGTGTTGCAAGAGCAAGAGGAATTGGAAGGTAGTGGTGTGTTTTGGAATGGTGGAAATGATCTCGCTGAAGGTATGGCTTTTTGCTTTGAACGTTTTCTTGGATGTTGTTTGAGAGGCATCAGCTTTGTTGTGGACTTTAATATGATAGATTTGCTGAATATGAATGAAATGATTGGGCAGCACTACATTCATACACCTATGTTATCCAAGATTAAGGAACATCGAATTCATAATTTTTAATTTGGAATCATGGAGTGCAGGTATTACCTCTTTGCGTCAATCAATCATGGAGGCTGTTCTCCAGAAGCCCATCCCCGCCGTTGCAGACATTGCACAACCACCTACTAGTGCAGAGCATTATTTTACTCCTGTTAGTCCCTTTGAAACAAATGCAAAAAGTAACCGGCTAGTGGACGTTATGGCCATGAACACCAGCCAGCCAGCAACCTATATTGGGAAAGGTGCAGTTCGATCATTTCTTCCTAGTAAAAACGCAGACGAGGACCTAGTTGCGAGGAACGGTCATCAGTCTGATTCTCAGAAAGTTTTTCACAGAGAGGATAGTCTCATACCCAGCAAGCCTCTGAATGGGAGACAGCACACGGAAAATGGAACTCGGAAGAATTTACAAGATCTTCACCGAAGGAAAATGCCAGAACCCATGATGGAATTACACGTTCCTGACCTTCGGCCTCTATCACCACCCCTACTTTTGGATTACAGCTCTTTTGACAGAACATTTGACGGAACATTTGACGGAACATATGATGATCTCCTGGGTATGTTTACCTTTACATCCATTGAAAGAACCTATGGTCAGAAGAAGAGCCAGTTGAATGCATACGGTATGTTTTGCAGCAGAACATGATTATGGAAAGGATTGGTTCTAATATTTGGTGATATTTCCATGCAGCACCCATGACAGATTTGGATACAGCTTTCATGATCAGTGACCAAAGGGAGAAAACTCCACTATGATGGGAACTTTTATCAACTCACGGGATGCAATCTGCTGCAATGTTAGATGCCACCCTAATCCATCTGCGACCTGGATCGTGTATTCGCCAGAGTTTCAGTTAACGGAAGTGAGAAAGCAGAAGCGCTTGGACTTCTGAGCTCCATTGCAGCACTTCCGTATCTCCAGTCCTGAAACTACACTTCCGATCACTTTCTTGAACGTGATTCTGGGGCTATGATGAAACATATGCCCTGCTTATTCACTCCGCAACCTGGAAAGTAGGAGCTTCATCGACCAATACCTGGCTTCGAAAGCGGCCATCTACACCAAGTGGTTGCCTTCCTGCAGATGGTCTCTCTAAGTTAGGCAGGCCCTGCCTTGCCATGGGTTCAAGAAGTTGGACCTTTCTAGATTGCAAGGTTATCACACTAGTATGTCGCGGCTGCAGTAATACCATGTGTATTGTTGTGTATAAGAGGAACGTTGACCTCACCTCCTCTTCAGATGCATCACATTTGGAGAAGTATGGGTGGTCCACAGAGTAGGAGTACAATGCTTTGTATTGTAAATGAGAATATCACATATACCAGGGGTGTTGTCATCTCTGAGATTGCAGGGATGCTTGAGATTTTAGCATACGGATGTAGTCACCCAGTGCTATGAAGAGCCTCGCCTAGAGTAGAGAGTTACACAGTTGAGGATGACTCACATTATGGTGTAAGAGTCGATATGTAATTTTTAAACTGATCTCAATCACATGAGCCTTGTAGTCTACGCAGGTCCTAGATTGATCATCCGCCATGATTATGATTTAAGCGTCCAATTGTGGACGCTGAATTTGCCACAAGTTTGTTCTTTTCCACCAGGTTCACTTTTGCTTAGATGGTGACAGTGATGTGTCCATTGCATAGAAAAATTGTCTTCAAAACATCATTGCTTAGCAATGATATATTACCTGCAGATGATCTCTGCAGGCTTCATCCAGCCAGCTGACTAAATTTTGGTTTCACGTGTCTGGGGACCGTCTATTCAATACAGGAAATCGATCAAGTGTCTGCAACTCCAGGCCAGTGTACAAGTGAACTATCACAGGAATCGCATCCTCTGGTAAGGGTCTTGTCTTTATTTATGTACTCATTTCCACACATCCTAGAATCTTGACTACTTTCTAGATTACGAAGATCGGAAAGATTAAAACGTATCCTATTTGGAGAGCAAAGTTCATAGCCGAGAATGGATGGATGATTGAGCTATTCCTGGCACTTTGAAAATGGATAACTACTTGATGTCTTGATTCATCTCAATACCTCTTTGAATTTCCTACAGAGGAATTGCCTTTCAAATTCTAATAAGACAGGACATAGAATTATGTCAAGCGAGAACCAAGAACAGTTGTATCTTACATCTGTTCCCTAGATTGTGGTGCGAGAGAATAGAATATGATATTGGAGGTGACATTAAAGAGGTCTGGAATTTTATTTTCACCGTTCTAAGAGAGGTCAACAAGCCTCAATTTCCAAGCAATTGCAACCGGCAAAAGATGCAGACTCTAGGCGGGAGCCCATTGACCGACTTGCAGACGTTGAATTTGGACTTTGCTAGTGTATACCGACTTTTCGCAACAGAATTCGAAAGTCGAGCTTTGGCACTTGTCTCTACGGGATTTCACGCTAGGGTTGATTACAACGACGAGCTTCCTATCACACCTCTCGTGCTTGAACCAGCTTCAATTTCCTTTTGGGCGATCAATAGTTGAAGTTGCTGGCTGGGCAAACGTGGAAAGAGTGTTTAAGTGGTTGCAGCGATCGGCCGTGCTTTCGTTTTGTGCTTTAGGTTAGGATTTTTGCGCAATTGAGATTGACGTTGATGTCGGATCCCATGATGCAATTCCTGAATTCTGTGCTGTCGCAAAGAGGACCGCAAGCCTTGCCGTATGTGGAAGACGATAAATGGTCGGTTAGAGAGCATCTCTTGCTTCTTGTTCAAGCTTTTCCCGGATTGCAGGTAAGATCAATATCCTTGTTGCTCTTCCTGGAGCTCAATGTCGTGTTTTTCCTCTTTACACAGGTGACGTGCAAGTCAAACTATGTGATATGAACCCAGCCCCGCGACTTTCAGCTCTTTGAGTGGCTTCCATTATTAGAATGGATACTATGCGTCCCCATTGTTCAGAGGATACTTCAGAGCATAAAAGTATGTGTTATTCGGATACAGTGTGAATATGCTATGAATTGTTGAAATATGAAGAATTAGAACCCTACCAGCAAGCCTGGACTATCCTTGAACCGTGGAAGCATCTTTGAGTTTTAATTATGATAGTATCACTACATGTATGTTTTTCTTTCAATTCTCGCGTTTGAATGACACTTGAAATGTAAATGAGTGATTTTTACAAACTGGTTCTATACCTCACCTTCCGAGGTTGTGCAGGTTTCTTAGTTTTTTTCTCCCTAAATTAGGGTTTCCAAGTTTTCGAGTGTTTTCGAAGCATTTTTATGCAAATAAGTTGGGTTGTCTTTCGGGAAGCTTACCACCCTGCTAGGACAGTGCTATTGCTACTTCTGCAGGCTTACGTCCCAATGGCCATATCAATTATCTGCTACCACTTTCCTCTGCTTTTCACCTTGATTTCTTCGCCCATCTGCATAAGATCTCTCAATGGTGTTTGTACTTACGATCACTTCTGATCTGCTTAGCAATTTGTGGTTCAATTCCAGGTTAAGCCGTCGGCGTTCACGCACAACGATGGCCGAACAACTAATCTGTTGCAAGTGAACGGGGTGATTCCCATGCATTACCAGGAAGTCCAATACAACATTCCGATTACCATGTGGCTTCTGGAGCCCTACCCTCGCCAAGCGCCTCGAGTGTATGTAACTCCCCTTCAGGGCATGGAAATCAAGCGCCGCCATCCTTTTGTCAATCCCTCCGGCATGGTCCAGTCTGCGTATGTTCAGCACTGGGTTTACCCTCGGTCCAATTTAGTTGGACTCGTGCAGAGTCTCTGTCGTCTTTTCGGGCAGGATCCCCCTTTTTACACCAGGCCTCCTCCAATTTATATGCAAACGAATCCTGGGCCTTCTCCGTCTCCAAGGCTTCCCAGGCATGATCCGCAAGATGTGTATAAGAGGAGCCTTGTCACCTCCTTGGCGGAGCGCTTGAAGGGAAGTGTTGATCAAATGGTGGAGGAACGTAACGAGGAGATGGAAATGATTTATCATACGCAGGTGAGTGACTGGGATATTCAATTTTTACTGGATAATCATACGGTGTACGCTGCTTTTTCCTTCACTTCAGCCATTTTCAACATGTAGGAGTGTGATTTCAGTAGGAGATCAGTAGAGAAGTCACTGGAGAGATCAATTTTGAACAACATGTAGGAGTGTGCTTCCATTAAGAGATCAGTAGAGAAGTCACTACCGACACCGCTTTGGGTTCCAAAGCCAAACTCTGCTGATATTAAAATCTTCTCACTCAATGTGTGCTATCATTCAAGTAGTAGAGAGGTTGTAGGCCACTATTGAAGGGACACTTCACCACCCATTTTCAAAGAGGAGTGGCTATAGACATTTAGCCGAGTCATGCTTACATCCAACTAGCTAATTGAAGGCCAACCAAGGGTAACAGATGTCAGATCCCTAATATTTTTTCTGACCTCCACTATGTTTGACTGCATGATTATGTGACTCTTTGCTACGTTTGATACATAATCCTATTCCCTAAACCCTAAAACCCCTGTAAACCCCTGTAACTCTGTTATTTATGTTTGCTTTTTGATAGGTTTATGGAAGATTTTTCTGTACCTACCTTATAGTGTAACTCTGTAACCCTGTCATTTCGTTGTGCTTTTTGCGTGGTTTAGGAAATCTTTTTCTTTATCTATAGTGTAACCCAGTAACCCTGTTATTTATGTTCCCTTTCTGAGAGCTGTATGATAGCGTTTTTTCTTAACTATAGCATTGATTCTCCGCACAGGTTCTGCTGGCCCAGAGGTCGGAGCAGCTGAAGCATGGGCACCGAGAGCTGGTAGAAGAAAAAGGAGCCCTTGAGATCCAGCTGCAAGGCACCTTGGCGAACACAGCCATCTTGGAGCATTGGCTCCAGGCGAAAGACAAGGGGTTGAATTTTCTTGCGAGCATCGATGATGTGTTTGAGCCCGCGGATCCTCTGTCGAAGCAGCTGCTGGAATGCCAGACTTCGGATCTGGCGATTGAAGACATTCTATACGCTGTGGATAAAGGAGCTCAGGATTTGGTGATTCCGGTGGAAACTTACTTGAAGCACGTCCGAGGCCTTGCCCGAGAGCAGTTCTTCCATCGTGCTACGTCGCAGAGGATTAGCCAATTGCAACTGTCTCAAAGTATGGCGGCACGGTTCAGGAGGGAAGGGGTTTAAGATTTAGGGTGTAACACTCTTTCATGTTTCAACAGGGCCAAGGATTCTTAGCATTCTTGAACAAAGCCAATTCACCCTCTAGAGGTAATAGAGGTATCTTATTTCTTTCACTTAAGGAGCTCAGGAGTCGGTAATTCTAGTGGAGGACTAATTGAAGCACGTCTGAGTCTTCGCCCAAGAGCAGTTCTTCCATCGCGCTACTTCGCAGAGGATTAGCCAATTGCAACTGTCTCAAAATATGGCATCCCGGTTTAGGGTTTAAGGTTTTGCACTCTCTTCCATGTTTTGGTCATTAACCGCAACAGGGGCGGGGATTCATCACATTCTTGAACAGAGCTAATTCATCCTTAAAGGAGAATTTTTTTATTGTAGATAAAGCTATCTTACTTCATTCACTTAATGAGCTCAGGATTTGGTGAGCTGGTATTCACTGATCCATTGTATTGAAACTAACTGATTAGACTTAGTCACAATAGTCCTGACATTGTATCCATGACTTTTGATCGTAAAACAAGTGCATGCATATATTCTACTCAAAGTAGCTCACATACATCGCTCTGTATCAATGCTTGACTACAGAGTATACAACTAACAACACACAAACTAAACTCACGTTACCCCAACGTGATGCACACACAAGAGAACTACCATGTCTTCAGTACTCATTTTAACACCCTGTGCCAGGCGGCACGTAACTGTGATCATCTCGTACTTTCAAGAAAGCATCGCTTCGTCTTCCTGCTTCCATAACTGGCGAATTATGATCTGAGGTGTGTTTCGTACTACTTGGATGTAGGTCATCCAGTGGGGTTCATACATCCAACACATTGCTACTCTTGGGAAGTGCGGGTATGTCAGGTGGTGCACTATCACCACCAGTGATCCCAGAACTAGTTTATGGATTTTAGTGCAATATGCTATCTTCAAGATAAACATGCATCAACTTTGGCTATCCTGAGACAAAGTAGTATTAAAAAAAAATAGAAAAGAAAGAATTTTGCAAGTTGTAAAGGATTATAGGGAGTAATGTAACACAAAATTGACTAAATAGATGCGAATTCCAATGTGGAGAAAGTTGCAAATTGACTATCAAAATGTATTGGTTGCTGTAGTCTTGGCTAAAATCTAATTTTTTCAAGGATTTTTTCCAATATACATTTAGCTACTAAAATTTTTTATTAGCAATGGAGCAAATTTTTAGCCAATTCTGTGAATGTTGATCACCACTTGCGGAAGACGAAGCTGAGCATCTTGCTTTAAATCCTTCTTGAAACCTCTTATGAAACTAGCCCAAACTCTTGTTCCTTAACCCTAAAAGGACGCTCCGGACAATAAGTATCCGATGGATGACTCCACCTGAGACTGTTGGATGGAAAAAAATGTTTTTCTATCCAATTTTTTTATTTGGAGGGTACTTGAGTACATTTTCACTGAATAACTTAGTATTGCAAAGTCCCTCATTATGGTATTCTTGATTCTTCTAAAGAAGAAGATGCTTAAAAAACGGATCACCGTTGTCGTGTATTTTGACCATTTCTTGCTATTTTCTCTTGATGTGAATTTCAGCCATAAAAATGATATTTTTTGAACTTGAGTCCAACTAAGGAAATGAAGCTTATCAAGTTTTGTTTCTAGTCCAATTGGAAATTTTGA
This sequence comes from Straminergon stramineum, assembly GCA_963920665.1. Classification (NCBI taxonomy): domain Eukaryota; kingdom Viridiplantae; phylum Streptophyta; class Bryopsida; order Hypnales; family Calliergonaceae; genus Straminergon; species Straminergon stramineum. The sequence goes on from OY987266.1 coordinate 11,276,030, forward strand.
AAAATTCATAAATTTCCATGCTTTATAGCAATCTGAACATGGGGCCTATAACCATGGTTTGTTGATTTTCTAATTTTAGAGTGACACAGTAACTTTGGTTTATACCAAGATGTTTTGCATTGTAATATACATCTATGTTGAAAATTTCATATTTTTTAAGTATATTTTGTATTTGATATGAAGTTTCTTCATTTTTTTCTTAAAAAATTCACAGTAATTTCAATTTTTTCCAAAAAATTTTGAAATTCTTATAACTTGTAGTGTACATATGACTTCATCTCTGAAAAATAAAATTAAAAAATTTCATTCATATCTAGTTACAAAATGGCAAAAAATAAAGTGATGGATAGGGAGGCTTGAAATCAATGGTCATGGGCTTGTCCTTCTAGGGTTAAAGCCTCAAGAATGAAAGGTTTTATGGATTTAGTTTGAGATGACCCTAAACTATCGGGTGATGGAGGAGAGGTACCCAAACCAAATGGCATGGTTGCGGATTTGATACATGGCGGTGATAGGTTCTTTACCTTGCGTGAAATCAACCTCTCTTCTTGATAGAACCCCTTGTAGTGTGTTTCCTAAACATGCTTGTTTCAAAAAAAAAGATTTTACGGTTTTAAACTGACTATGTCAATCAGTCATATTCTAAAAATAATAGAATTCAGACAGGGCCAAAACTTTACATCAATAGAATCAGTGATGAAAACTACCTACTTTCATCAAAAATGCATGAAATTTGTCAAATGAAAGTCCTTATCATACCCAACATAGAGTCTCCACTAAGTTTAACATATAGTGCATTTGAGGCTCTCTTGACTATGCATATGAGCTTTCATTTGTAGAAACACTTAATCTTGGGACATTTAGTATTTTTTGTAGTTGATTTTTAACTTAACATAAAATAAATATAGGCAATTTTAGATGGTGCACGTTTCTAGATTGTTGTAGGGAAAGGTTTAAAGCTTACTTGTGTAGTGAATAAAATCTCTTCCCTTGTTGAATTGTGAATGGAGACTATACATTACTTAGAATTGTGGAAAAGTGTGATTGCAAATAACACCTATACTATTTGAATGTTGTGTTTTACAATACTCATGTTTTTTTGGAGTAATTTCGAATTAGAAAATAATTTTTAATTTAAAAAAAAAATATGGCCTATGTATACACCTACAAGATGAAGGTAACCACCAAAGGAAAACATTAGAAAAATTCTCTAAGTAGAAAAACTAAAAAAGTGTTAAATCTCAAAAATTTAGATACTACAATGTTTTAATTAGGAAAAGATAAAAAGATAATTTTTTTTTTTAAATGGCCATTTGTAGCAACTCCATGGAGATGGTCATTCACTAAAAAACCACTGAAATAAATTTTTACATGTTTCAAAATGCAAGTAGAAAGAGGCTCATTTTGTGAACTTCTACACAATATATAATTGATTATTTTTAGAAATCCTTTGAACCATAGCTAAAAATCTACTATTAGACCATCTTATCCAAAATTTCAGCTCCAAATTTGTTTCTTTGGATATGACTTTGTTAAAAAAAATGGTAGGTGTGACAAAAATTGGGAGCTATTTTGGGATTGTAAAATATTTTAAAAAAATTCTAAGAAATTTGACAAGGCACACAATAGTCACAAGTACCTTGTCTATGAGTTTTGTGTCATTTGAAGTCAAAAGTCAAAAGTTATGGCCAAAAAAAATTAGCTAAAGATATGTAACACAAAATAGTATAGGTGTTTTGTGCAATCACCCCAAATAGCATGGGCCCCCATGGAAAGACAATTTAGGCATTTTTAAGGTACAGGTTTAAATTAGAGGTCTCTCAACCATCTATAGTGAAAAAGCTCCAAAACATAGCAGAACTGTACAAGTCAATATCCTACAATAAATCAAAACAACACTCCTCGGCATATGGATACATGTGCACAAACATACAACATTCCATATAATTATTTTTATCCTTTGAACTTGTTCATTGGTCTCTATGTATCCAATTCTCCTAAAATTCCTTGAAAAAAGAAGTCTCATTGGATACGAGACATAAAACATAATTATGTGAGAACTTCACTTTTACCTACTCCACACACATGAAGGAACAATAAGATATCATAAATTTTATTTTATTTGAATTCCTTTTTTTGTTACAAAAAGAAATTATTTATTCTAATGCAAAAAGGTAGACATAGATATCATGCCAAGCAGAGCCATTGCTAGTCTACTAGTGATAACATACATCTTCTCTCAAATCAATGATAGCAATCTAAATCATGTTTTTAAAGAGAAGAATGATTGAAAAACAAATGCAAAGCATAATCCAATTACCAATAAGTAGTTCACCATTTATTGGTACAAATTTTTTCAAAGACAATGCTCTATCCCTTCTATGAATTAAAGGTAATGAAAGCATACATTCATAGACAAAATTGTCCCATAGCAACAATATGACAAGAAAAAGCAATTAGAGACTTGCTTGGACCTTTGGCATGAAAAAAAAATTCCCAACTATAGTAGAACCACCTATAGTTGACCACTTAAGCAATTATAGTATTTCTAGACACTAGAAGGCAATGTAAATTTTTTGCCATGTAGATAGATAGAAATCATGGGGATTGCAAATTTTTTTGGTAATTTTAAGGCTTGAATTGAAGTTACTTTGAGTTTTGGAAGCCAAAAGTTGGTCTACATCCATACCCAACATAGAGAATCTTCCATAACTACTCATTCAAAGACTACTTTGGCTCTCAAAACCAAGGACATTTATCTACTCATGACATTGATAGAACGGATTTTTCAATAAAACAATGGTATTCCATAAACTTTGCACTTTGAGGTTCAGACAGTGTGATCTGAAATCTACCCCGGTCCAAGAAAATAAGTGGAAAACTGGTGTATGAATACTGCCATTTTAATGAAATATCTGTTATAGTTAGAAGATGATCACAAACCAAGAATTGGGTATTAGAAATCAGTCATAAACTCATAGTCTCTGTTGCTTTAATTTCCCAGTACCTAAAGATTAATTGTCCATGGGATCCTGGTCAGGAATGGGTGGTTCTACCATTGGTACTTGTTATGTCTCTCAATTTTGGAAAAAGTGAGTCAAGATGTCAATAGCAAAAGCACATGCAACTAAAGTAAGCATTTCCAGCAATGACAACCTTGATATCCTGCAAGTGATTTTGCAAACTAAGGTAAGTGGAGTTCCAAGCTAGCTTCAGCCTCCAAATTCATGAGTGCATGCACAAGCATATGTGTTCACCAAGCCTACTGCCACATGTGGCACCGTCTGGACAAAAGGCTTCCCTTCACATACCACCAAAACGGTGCTCAATCTCTATCTGTGCTTGCGACCACACACGAGTGAAGAATCGGAAAAGTACCCGGGAAAATCCCAGCACCGGATACGCTCTGTACTGCACTGTACAGTGCAGTGCCCTCCCAAAATGATTGCTTCCTCCTTCTCCCTTTTGGCAGTCTATTCATTTGGGAGGGCACTAGATGCACAACAACATGCATTGCCCACGGCAAATTAAACTGCAGGATGCAGAGAAGATGTCCTTTGGCAAGCTCCCTTCATACTGAAAATTTTGCCCTAAAAACAAGGGCCGGCTGAACAGTTGGAGACTTACGTTACCAGTCAAATTAATCGTGCACACCAGCATCCTTCGCAGGGACTTCAACATTAGATGCATCTTCAGCACTGGATCGGAGAAGAAATTAAGACGATGCTGGAGCACTGCTCCATGATTCGCCTTGTGTGCACTCTTGCTAACAGACTGACTAGCTCGATCATCAGACAACGAAGTGAATTTCTGTTTCGTAGGCCACACTATCCCCGAAAACCACCAGGGTGGGACCGTTGCTAATTAAGACGGTGTACGCAGAGGCAAACTTTGAAGTAGCCATTCAACTGAGCACCTGCAGCCTGGGTTCTTCGGCTCATTTTCTGGCAGGAAAATGGTTTAAGAAAAAAGAAAAGCTTTGCCGTTTGCACACTGACTACCACTACTAACCGTAACTGGGAATGGACTTTACTGACCCATCGAAGCAGCAATCAAATAAAATCAGATAAGGGGTATCTAGAGTGTGGCCCCTCAACACCCGATGGTACAGTGGTCCAATTCGCCACTTTCCTGCAAAAAACCGAGCCAAAGTACTGGACTTACCATCACCACAACAATACAGTTAAAATATAGCGATATCTATTTCACAAAGTTTAGTCAAACGACACTTCACATTGAACTCTTCAAAAATCATATTTCTGTTACTTAATGGGGTGTTGTTTAACATGAAAGATGGGCATATGTGGGGCATCTGTTTTTTAATCAATGATCATGTAAATCCATGAGTATTAAATGAAACAATTCACTGAAAATGGAGGGTTTTATTTTTTTTAAATGAAATTTGGTATGCTTCATTGGGATTGCACAAGAATTGAATGTTATTATGCAAGACAGAAAATGCCAATTGTATTCTATATTAGGAAAAACCTTGGAATGGCACAATACACAAAATTGTTAGATTATTGGACCCAATTGAACAAAAATCACTCCTAAATCGCTCTTACGTGACTCAAATTTGGACCCCGCTTATGGTGCAATGCTGCAATGCACGAGCACAGAAGGGTGTACGTTTTTCACAAACAAGCTCCATGTGCGAGTTAACTTGTATACTCTCAAGGAGGATGCTATGATTTGGGGGAATCAAGTAGTGAAAAAAGAAAATCTTGAAGTGCTCTGTTCTCAAGTATAAATTGGAAAGAGGAGTATGATTGTAGATTGCAACAGAGCTTTTCTCTCAAAATAATGATCACACAGAGAAGTGCCGCATCCTCCTACTCGTAAAGACAACAGTATGTATGTATGGCCACTGTTGTTGGGTTGAGTACTAGAGGAAAAACTAAATATGGGAGTGGAAGATGCTTTGAATTGCCGGCCTCTTCTCTTCTCTGTTTATTGAAACATAACCTGACATTGACTCAATGATTTATGGAGACGATTAACTGAGCCTCATTTCCAGTTTCATGTTCACAGTTCCTGAAATAATATTCAAGTGGATTTACTGGAGTATATGCCAGTTCTGCCCATGACCAGCGGACTGATCTCCATTTCAACAGAGCATGGTTCAATGAGAAAGGGGGAAGGGGTAAATTGCTTTACACCCACGCTACTTGGAGCTGTCGTGCTTTTAGAAAATTTCATGTACATGTTGGAACCATATCAACAAAAATAGAGTGGAGGACAGTCGACGCTGAGAACTCAACTGAATGTTGTATCACTCAACGAATCAAGAGGTTTTCTTCCTCCCACGCTGCTGTGAGAGGAACACGATTGAGCCAATCCCAGATACATTGAAAGATAATAAGATAACATGTGTCAGTAGGGAAGGAAGGAGATCACAGGGTAAAATACTCGAAATAATACTCAAACTTTGGACCCAACGTTGCAAACACCAGTACTTCATTGTGAAGGTAACGAAACTATGAAGTTTATGACTAAGTTTCATTGATTGAATTGACGAGAGGATGGCAAACTTGCTAAATAAGAAGTGTGAGTATAGAGTGATGGCAAACGAGGAGGAATGTTTGTAATTACCAAACTTTGTGTCCGAGGCCCACAATGTTGCCAGACTACTGCTCTTCAGAATATAATGCCTTTGTTCTCATTTAGGGTTTTCTCAGCAGGAACGATAAGATCCATGCGGGCTTCAACAGTCAGACCAGAGACAATGTTCTCAAGGGCTGCTACAAAAATTTGAGCTTAACAGACGAGAAGGTTCAAACAGGAATAAGAAGTGCATGCCACAACAGCAGCAACTCTAGCAAGGACGGCTGGAGGACGGTTTCGGAGAACAAGGCCAACGCCCATCTATAATAATTTATGCCAACGCACTCAGAGATGCAAATGCATAGTTATCAAATCACCGCACAACTTTGAATTTGATTAGATAAGAGAGATATATACCTTAGTAGACGCAATTGCGCCACCAGCAAAATGATAAGATAAAAACAACGAGAGCCCTCGACCTTTGGCATCAGGAACTATATATTTTCCAACTAGCGGTCATGTCTCTCAATTCTGGAAAAAATTGATCAGGATGCCGATACCGCTTGTCCATGACATAAAAGTAAATATTTCCAGCCATGACATCTTTGATACCCTGGAAGTAATTTCGCAAAGTAGAGTCCCCAGCTTCAGCTTCCAAATCCATGATTGCACGACCATATTTGTTCACCAAGTCTATTGCCATATGCACCGTCTGGACAAAAGGCTTCCCTTCACATTCCATCAGCACGGTGATCAAATTGCGAGGATTTTGTTCTAGCGCGCTCTCCTTGTAGTATGAGAAGACATCATTAACAAATCCGATGTGAGCGGAAACTGCCGTGGTTACGTTTACAAAGTATGGAGTCGACCTCAGGATACTCGGAACGTAGGAGTCGCTGGCCAACTCTGTCATCAACTGAGTCAGTTTCTCAGCAACATTTCCAGCATGCATAACAGTACATGATTCCAAGTCCTGGAAGCATTTGTTATGGCCTTGGACAATATCCAATTCGCTCACAGCACAAGTTAAGAGCGATGGAATTCCAGGAAAGCCTCGTCCAAATTCCTACACCAATCAGGGTTGGACAGCTCCAACACGTCCCGTCCTAAATCCCATAGCATGGTCTCAATCAAGGCAGCGGGATTGCGTGGCTGCATTTGTTGACTGAGAATCGAACCCAGGTGGTCGAAATATTCCTGAATGTTTTCGGGGCTTTCACATGCGCTGCGACTCATGCCGTAACGTACTGGTCCAGAAGAGACCAATCTTGGATGTCGAAAAAAATATCATCCACCACGAACAGTAATCCATAGGTAAGAGACAGTGCTACGACACGATCGAGGCTGATTGCTCCTGGGTTCGCGTAACTTGCTGCAGACAGGCCTGCACGTAAAACAATAGGAGGCCAAGGAAGTAGCAGTCGGATAGCGCTCGACATACCAGCTGCTGCATGCGAGTTTCGGCCTCGTGCACGTACTTGGACTACTGCAACGGCGGGAGCCCGTCAATAACCATCGAGAGCAAAGACGGAAGCTGATCATCAACTGCGGCCGCAAGCTGGGCAGGTGAAACTGAATCGACGAGCTTCACTGTCGGCTTGATCCCTGAGAAGGTCGAACTCAGTCTTTGGGTCTTCACAAATCACAATTGACTCAAAGCAAAGAGGAGCCAGTGATTCATTGCATGTTCTTTTAATTAGAGAAGGATGGATGGTCAATTTCATAGAAATGGCACTATTCCATTGAAATGGCAGGCCAATTTCGATACTTTGGCACTTTTAAGCCGGTTTAGACAGTGCGGTCTGAAATCAAAACCTCTCCTAGATGTTAGAAATTTAGATAAGTCAGAGATGGTTTAGACCATGCAGTCTGAAATCTATATGGATCCTAGATGTCCGAAATCTATAGCAATCCTACATGTTCCTTTTACAATTTAGACTGTTCGGTATGAAAAATGGCATAAGGTATGAACACCCATAACTATTAGTGTACCCATAGTTTGAGAGTAGAGTTCCGTCAAAGAGTTCCCTAATTTACCTTGAAATCGTCTTCAAAGTACCTTGGAACCATCTCCATACTTAATTGTGGTTGGTGTGCTCTGATTTTTTCAGATTTTGGTGCTAGAATCAAGGCAAATTTAGTAGAGTGTGGTTGTGGGTGCCCTAGGGAGTTCTACTTTGAAAATTCATAGAAATTAGATGCCTTATCCAAGAATTCTACTTTTCTTTTTAAATTCATGATTTTCAATTTCTAATACTGAAAAAATATTTTTTGTAGAAAAATTTAACCCCAACTATAGTGAATTGCTTCAATTGACGGTTATGGATGTTCCTACCTTATGGAATACCACCATTTTAATGAAATTGACCATACAAATGTTCCAAGATTTTATTTTCACTTATTTTCTTTTGAAAGATTCTTGAGAAGTCAATAAAAAATTCGACATGCAATTAGTCCTTTTTTTCAAGTATTGTGGGGATCAAATTGGCAAATTGCACTATAATTGCGAAGTAGTTGTCTATTCTAGTGATGAAGGTTGAAGTATTATTATTTTTTTGAATTGTTTTTCATATATACACTAAATAGGGGTATCAAGGGGACCAAAAAATTAAAGGGACTAATTGTAGAAAACTATAGGTGTTTGAAACATGATGTACATCCTCCCAACACTTCAATAACTATTGATGTATAATAAAGGTAGATATTTATATTGTGTGAAATGTTGATGAAATAGTATGGGTCCCTTTAATACCCTTATTTAGTGTAGAAAGAAAATTAGATGAACTATAGTTGTCAAAGAGTGTGCAGTCTGAAATCTATATTTGTCTTAGATGTCTCAAATCTATTTAAGTTCTAGATGTCTAAAAACTTGAAATCTACACCATGTTAGAAGAAAATGAGCTACTATGGAATACTACGAGTCCTCATAAGTTCTTGGACTATAGGAACTTGGCCACAACAACTCTCTAAGGTGGTTGGGCAATGGCCATGTTAGATAATAATAAAAAATTAATTTTTTTACATATTTTTTTGAAATAAAAATAAGTTTTTAAAAAATAAAAAATAAATTCAAATTTTTAATTAATTTTTTAATAGTTTTAAATTTTGGCTAGCCCTTGCTGGTTCCCAACCTAGGGGACTGGCCTAAAATGGTCTTCCTAGGCATTTGAATCCCATCTAATGGTTCTAGTTGTCACTTTTTCATGTTCAAAAATCTATACCAATTCTAGATGTTTGACATATACATAAGTTCTAGATGGCACTTTTGCATTGTAGATTGTGCAATCTAAAAATGGCATGTTGAATATCACCATGTTAACAAAATTCCCCGTAATTAGAAATGGTTATAGTTGCTTAACTCCTTTAGTTAAAGACCAAGATGCAATCTATTATCCATATATTTATAATTCTGAAGATGAATAATTATTGAATGCAATTTAGAAGAATATATTCTAAATGATGATTTTCATTTTAAAGTTGCAAGGCATGATTTATAGAACATATATGTACAATTGGATTTCTACTACATTTATAATTGTTTAGTGCTAAGATTGAAAATTTTTAACCAAAAATTGAAAACTCTATTCAAAATTAATAATTGCAGATTGAATAATAATAATTTTCATAAGATTTCCCCCCTTAAGTTCTCATTTGAAGTTCTAATTATGTTGATTTTTTATTATTTTTATTTTCCTTCTTTATTAAAGTTGTGTTTGGTTAGTGATTTTTTGAACTCAAAATTTAATTACTTCTTGAGATGAAACATATTAATTAAATTGTACCCTTTGAAATATAGGATATTCACACAATGAAGTCTTGAAAATGTATAATTACTCTAATGGTCAATTTCATTAAAATGGTGACATTCAATGTGCCATTTTTCAAATAGAGTAGTCCAAATTGTAAAAGGAACATTTAGGATTGGTATAGATTTTGGACATTTAGGACAATTATAGATTTCATAAAGCTAAAGCAAATATAGATTTCACACCACACAGTCTAAACCATCTATGACATATCTAGGTTTTAGAGATCTATGACAACCATGGAATGATAAAGGGTCAACTACCAACAAGATTTGGGGACCAATAACCTCAAAGGCTTGTAGAAGTTGGATTATAATTTTTTTTCTTTTAATATTTTTTAAAATTTTGTATTAAATTATTAGCTTTTTATGAAGTTATAGAACTCTTAGTTTGGAGTTGAATTGAGAAAGTTATGGGTTTGGAACTAAGAGTGTGTAGAGCAACCATCAAATCTAAGACCTTGAGAGAGTTCCAACTTTGACAAAGCATAGAGAACAAGTTTTTATTTTTTAAAGCTAAGATTTTAGAAGTATATAAGTGATGTAATTAGATTTTCAAAAGATATGGTGAAATTGGAGCTTTTATGAGACTAAAACATGCTTCAAAGTGTAGAGATGTACAATTGTTAGTGAAATTGGAAGTGTCAACTTCAGTATGCTATAAAATATAAAAAGCATCTTCTTTGGCTCTGAATTTTGTAAAAATTGTACAATATTTTGTTAGCTTTTTGAAAATTTAAGACACACTTAATTTGGAGTTTTTATATAACTTTGGCACTAATTTGAGGGTCAACCGTATTATCAAAAAATTTATAGAAATTTATAGTATTGCACATGACTTATATAGTATTTATACATGGTACATATGAGTATGTTTATACTTGACTTATATGTATAATACATATCTAATGAAAACTATTCAATTATGCACAATTTCCAAAGAAATTTGGAATTTGAGGATAGCCACTTCCATCATAACTCAAGCTCGGAAGTTGCTGCCCTAGATAATGTTATTATAACTATGAAAATACAAATGTTGATAACAAATGGAAAAATGTAAACTAGAAAATAGAAAAAATAATCTTAGAGAACAAAGTTGAACCAATTCCAATCAAATTGCCATACTCAAATGTACAAAAATAGGATTGACAATACGAAAAAAATAACTACAAAAAAGCTAATGTTTAAATATCTCCAGATTGAAAACGTACATAACATTTAGTAGCATGCATTGTCTCTCATTAGGAAGATTCTGAGTTGTAAACAAGGCTGCAAATTCTGCACCCCCATGGTGCAATTACAGAAAAAAATTATTATTATTATTTTTTAAAATTTGGAATCTGATGTGGCACTACTAGTGCCACATCAGCAACATGTGAGGTTGATTGTGTTTTTAATATTTTAATATTTTAGTAATTTTTAAAAAAAAATTCTGTACTTGCACTATGGGGTACCGAAAATCTAATATTGGCAGCCTTGTTTACAACTCAGAATTTTCCTAATGTACTTTAGCTCTACAATAGACGGTGTGGAATCTTTTGCATCCAACAATACTTCATTAGTAGCTAAATGGATAGGTGGAGGCTCAATATGATGAGTAGGGTGTATGAAGGAAAGGCATCGGGCATGCAAGCTATTGAGTGTTAATTGTGAAGTTTCATATTAGTTGACAAATATTTGATATTATCGTTCAATATTTAGGTTTAGGTGTGCAAACTCTACAAAATAAAAAATTTAAAGAGGAATAATTTAAAGCATTTTCTTACTAGTAGACCAATACTAAGTTAGAACAACACATTGTGGACTAATTAAAGACCCATTCTAGACACCTAGAAAGTAATGACAAGTTATAGTCTTTTTTGAATAAATGATCCATTTGGGCTACATTCAATTGAGTTAGTGCCCACAATCAATGTCTTAGAGCAATTCTAGTGCAAACTAGAATAGGCCCCTCTAAATGAACTTCTAACTTTTGACTAGTAACTATATAGTTAGAGCTTGAATTTTTTTTCCATTGGAATTAAAATCAAAATTACTATACATGGTAATAGGAAAGTCAAATTTGAAAATTAGGAAAAAGAAAATAAACCACTTCATGAGTTAGCAAAAAGATAAAAATTATAGTGATAAATATTGACAAATAATAATTACCAATGCATTTTGTATTCCAAATCTGGTGCAATTTGGAATGAAATTTTTACACTTAGGTTGATGATTTCAAAGTGAACCTCAAAAAGATGAAGGATTCATAACATTCTTGAATAAAACTCTTTTGGTACTTGGAATTCTTCATTTCCACCAACCTATAATAGATTGGAGTTAATAATTCTTGAAATGAGACAATTCATTCTTTTTTTATCGCACAATTACATAAGCTTCTGTAATTTTGTTTCACATATACACTTGTTGGCAAAAAAAGTTGTTTATGATTTCAAAACTTTTGAGTGATAGTAGGCATTCAAGGTATCATTAGAAAAGTATGAAGGTTTTGAACAACAAAGATTTCACCTCCTATAATATTAAGCATTTAAAGAAACAAGTAAGGATTTAAGCATGTTTTTTGCTCACTACTAAAAACTCTACAACAAAATGATTCACCTACTACATTTGTAGTGAGTTACTTTCCTAGTACCCCCTTTATTTCATTGTACTTAGATTAGAATTAAAAAAAACATTCAGCTATTTAGGATCATATTAAATTCTATGTTTATTTGACCATTCCTTACTAAAAAATGTATGAATTTTATCTAACAATCTTTCCACATGGTATAATTTCATCTATTCATTTTTGTTACCACAAATTTTATTATTCTAAAATAGTACTCTCATGAAACATGAGTTAATAAACCTTGATAAGAAAAAATAGTTTAAAAAACTTAGTTTGATAGTCTCCTATGTATTGGAAGCATATTCAAATTATTAAATAAATAATGGAAAATTGTAAGTTGTTGTTTTTCAAACTCTCATATATCCATTGTTTTAAATTGTCAAGAGAAGATAAAGCTATGAATCCAAATGAATAGAATGTCACAATTATTTTGTTATTAAAATATTATGGGAATTAATAAAAGTCCGATTTTTGATGTTGAAACTTAAACCATAAATTAGTGCTATACGGATGAGCCTTTCAAAGTGTAGCTCCTTAATTTCAAATTGAATGACCCACCTCAACCAAATTTATCTTGGCAAAATTTCCCCTAATCTTACTTGATTTTGGCTTTGGCTCTTTTAACACTAAGAAAAATGCTTGAAAAAATGAATGGATTTGTGAATCCTTTAGCATTAAAATATTGCATCGTTATAATTCATCAATATCTATACCTTAAGTTAGGTTGTTTGTTTTGTTTGTTATGTTGAGATCTCATGGACTGCGTGTCCCCCAGCTACATGCTTGGTATTGTCAGAAAGCCCTTAGCAAGAAGGGGTGCACAGACTTTGTTTCGTGAAGTTTCAACCTACGGTGTGAAAGTTATTGAATTTCAAAGTTTTTATGAACAAAAAAATTAGAAAAATACTTTTACTTTGATTTTGATTGTCGCAATGGCGCATGGCACCAACGTTTTTGTTTAGAGTGATAATTCGCTCAACTTGCCAAAAATAGGCCCTTGTGCTGTCGTCCCTCCAAGTTTGGACCAGTGTAGCACAACCAACAAATTGCCACATGCCCAAAAAGAAAACCCTACATGGCGCAATAGTTAGAATGAAAAACACTTCTAACAAAGAATTTTGTGGATGAATGTACACATGGGGATGATTCTATCCATTTTTCCCTTACTATTGGTTCCCTTAAAAGAAATTGGTGGGCTCCCCTTGACAGCCAATGAGCTGGTGGCTATAAATTCTCTGCCAAAGTTAACTTAAGCTTATTGGCTCACTCTGGTTTGGCTATGCACTTCTGCAGCCATTGTATGGCTGAGCTTACCACCGACTCGCAGCAGGCCTGGCGCTAACACTGGCTCGATCCCGGCGCAGTCATAGCCATTCCCTATCTCGAGCAGGGGTCTTAGGGTCTTCAACTCTGCAGTTTTCTCAAGTTGCGCCCTTCCTTAGTGTTTGCAGGATGATGAAACAGGGAATTAGCGACGAATCCTTCGGCAGGGAGAGAAATCATTTGGCATGGAGCGAAATCCTTTGGCAATGAAAGAAAGGAGAATAAAAGAAATCCTGTGGCAGGGAGAGAAATCCTTTGGCAATGAGAGAAATCCTTTGGCAATGAGAGAATTCCTTTGGCAGTGAGAGAAATTCCTTGGTAGTGAGAGAAATGTTTTGGCAGTGAGAGAAATTCGCAACGTTGTGCAATAGCTCGGTGCTCGTGGCTGTATCGTTGTGCGCCGTGGTTTCATCTTCCCCGCCTGGTTTCATTCGATCTGCCTGCTAGAAAAGGTACCATCGCTGTCGCCATGTTCCTCATTTCTATTGTTCTGCAAGTGTTGCTGGAGACAGCGCTGTCCCCGGGTGTCATTGGTGTTCGCATTGTCAAGGTTTGGGATTTCTTGTTCTGGTTCATACGTATTTCTCAAATTAGACAAATTTTACATGAAATGTTGTGGCCGCTTTTCCATGCGAGTCTTACAATATCGTATACGGATGTAATCTGTTCTTTTGCTTTCAAATCAGCTTCGATTCTTCTTATCAAGCCAGTGTCCCTTGCATATAATACAGGAGCTGCCAAGGGGGCACAAGTGAAAGCAACAGGTCGGACTCTATTCGGACTTCTTTGGCAGAGGCTTCGAGCTAAGTTGGAATCTAGCGGGTTAGGGTTTGATGAATTCTGGCTTTAATTGAGCGAAGAGAATAGGAAATTGGAGTCTGAAGCAGCAGGCGGAGTTTAATGATCGGCTCCATGGCCACAGGGGCGTTCTCTACGACACTATTTTGTAAATTGGAATGCTCCACCAGCGCAAGGCCTTGTAGGCCAGTCTCATCCCATGCTTCCAATTGCCATGCCGTTCGGTTCCCGTGCTTGTCCTGTGATTCCAGCTTGCAGGGAAGACATCACAATAATGATGTTACAGCAGTTCGACGTGTGGCCAATACGAATGACCAGTCTGGTGACTTTGTCCCTTTAAAAAGATGTTGTAAATGTAGCGGTAGTAATGCACATGGGTTTGCAAAAGGGAGAAGGGCATTACCTAGGGCTATAGTTTCGTGGTCTCCGGAGCGATCACTACTCAATGAGACGCGTTGCTATGAGGATGTATTCGAGCGAGTTTGCGGTGAAGTGGAAGCTGATTTCAACACGCTCACAGTGCGATCTCCTTGGTTGCTCTTCCAGCCGCAGAAGGTGCATTTGTCTTCCTAAATTGATCAAGACTGTTCTGTGGCTATATGAGTAAGCCTTTGGTAATTGACAATTTATTCAGTGCTTGAACAACGTTCTTATTCTTGACAGTTTGCACTTCCCAAGGGAGGGAGATGGAGAAGTGGCGTCCGAAGAATCGTGGATCATCTGATTCAATCAGCTCAGTCCGGAGTGCATTCCTCGGAGGTTTACTGTAGTCAGAAAGGATTTTGCAAAAGCTCTAGGAATGGAGATCAAGTGGGACATGGAAGGGGAATTGTGAATGCAGTTGGCACGGATGCAGGTACAAGCTCATCTGGAAGCCAAGTACATTGCCAAGTTGAGGCTGTGTCTTGGCGGGAGCGCCACATTGGTGCAAGTATCGGAATAGAGGCCACCCAGGAACGAGTTTGGGAAGTTTTGACAGACTATGGGAGGTTGGCGGAGTTCATACCCAATCTCACTCGCAGGTGCGGAGCCTGAATCCACTGACTCGCGTACCAACTTGATCCTTCTCAAGTAATGACGAGATGTACAAATGTTAAAGTTCCTATGGAAGGAACGAGTTGATTTTCTTTGAGTGTATGCTCAAGGTGCTGCTGTGTTGTTTTGGAATACCGAGCAGTGAGCAAATCCCCTGCCCACATCCTGGACGAAAGTGGCTTCTTCAGGAAGGTAAACAGACCGCTATGTATTGGCAAATCGAAGCTCGAGTAGTTCTTGACCTTGATGAGCTTCCTGATGCGGTGAGTATCTTTCATTTTATGTTCAATCTCGTAGGAATACTTGGAAGGCAGAATATTATTGCAAATTGCCAACTTCGAATCTCTCTAGGAAAGGATTGTGACATTCAATGCGATCTGTTATGAATGGAAGAACTACTATACTTCTTCGTCTGTAAGAACAATGTGTTGTTTGCAGAAGGATGGTAAAGAACTTCGATTTTCTATGGTGGATGGTGATTTCAAGCGCTATGTTGGACGGTGGTATCTTCGTCCTGATGTCCGGTGTGTGATTCTTGTATTGAATTTTTTTCAATCAACAGTCTCGCATATTCTTATGTATAGCACGATATTTCAAAGCCTTGATCGATGCATGGTTCAATTGCAGATCAGGTACAACCACGTTACATTATGAGGTGAACGTAACACCGAGGCTACTGTTTCCGGCTGCCTTTGTGGAGCAGATCATTAAGTCTGACCTTCCCATTAATTTGAGGGCTATTGCTAATCGAGCGGAAGATTTTACGAATACTTTACGAGGGACAAGTTTTGTGCAGTCAAACGAGGGTTTGTCTGCTCTTGTGGCATTGAAGGAGAGGACTAAGCTTGGTGACAGAGGCTTCTCATGGGGGGCTATCGGATCGACTTGTAAACTTGGAAAGCCTTGTGTTGTAGATGAAGTTCATTTGAGGCGTTTCGATGACTTGCTGGTGAGCCATGACGGAATTTGTGCTCCTTATAAGTGAGTCATATTAGTATCAATGATTAGAGTTCACTGGGATTCATTTGGTCTTGCTACTCATTAAGTACATGATCGATCTTCGTTTCCAGCATAAAATTCACTATTGATAGAAGTATGTAGTGAAGTACATGCAATAAGTTCTTAACGCATATCCACAAGATTGTTTGAAGGACTGCTGTAGTGTTGTTTATACCTCAGCGTTTGAAGTAATGCAGATAAAACAGTAATGCTTAAAATTCTCTCTGCAGGAGAATGGAGGAATTCATAGGCGGGTAGTAGCAGCTATTACGGTAGAGGCGCCAGTGCAGAATGTCTGGGCCGTTCTTACCGATTACGAGCGTCTTCATGAGTAAATATTTATTCTCTATGACACGAACTTCTACTTTTTTTGCTATTACATTCTTTTATATCAGCCCTTTCTCACAAGTTGTCTTGTTTGGTTGGTTGGGTGAACTGATCCTCTGGAAAGTATCATTTTTGTGAACTTAATTGTTGATCAAGACTTTGAAGTTTTGAGCTTTTTTTATAACTCTCATGAACGAAGGATTGGTAACGTACATCATCATTCTCGGGATTATGAACATATATATATCGATGTAATTAACCGTCTAGATGTCGAGTTTGGATTACTGTCAACCTGTTTTTTTTCTATCTCTGTCCTTAGTTGATTTGGGTTGAGTTGAGCTTTCAGGATTCGACTAATTATTGTTTTGGTTGTGTGTGTTTGCTATGGTCTTACTATTACCAGGTTTATACCGAACCTGGCAACCTGTGAAGTTATGACTCGGGAGTTAAACAGAGTTCGATTGGTACAGGTACTGCTCTAGTAGTAGGAAGTATAAAGGTGTTCTCATCTGGCATGTAAAATTAGCAGTACTGCATTTTTTTGTCATCAAGTATAGTTCTCCATTTTTCGCTTGTTTCAGGCCTTACTTTGAGAAAGACATTTGTGAAATGCCTGGTTTGATCAGCATTTCATCTTCTGTTAGCCGTCTCACTGTTGTGACAGGTAGAGGTCTCACAATTGTTGTAACGAAATTTTGATACTAAAATCATAACTGAATTGCTGCATTGCAGGAGGGCTGCAAGTGTCTTTTATATATGGTACTGCATGCTCGAGTGGTATTAGATCTCTGGGAAAAGCCTCTGTACGAGATTTTATTTCAACAAGTCGAAGGAGATTTTGACAGTTTTCACGGGAAATGGACTCTAGAGCCTCTAGGAGCACAGCACACCTTGCTCAAGTATCTGGTTGACACCAGGATGCACAAAGACTCATTGCTTGCTGAGGCTCTTGTTGAAGAGGTATGTGATCAGCTACTTAAACGTTGTTCTGGAATGTCTGATCCAATTTCTGTATGTGTTAATGGGTTATTTTTTGTCAACATGACCAGGTCGTATATGAGGATCTACCCGCAAACTTATGTGCTATTCGAGACCGAGTTGAACTTCTTGAGTCCAATACTTCACAAGAAAGCAGAAACGGAAGTAATGAGCCGGAAAGCATCGACAATCAAGAATTCCCTGACCTCAAGGAGTACTCTATCACACCAGGTTCGATTTCTTTAGAAATTGCTAGTAAGGGAGATGACAAGCCCGAGACCAGAAGTAGTCGTAGAACCTCTCCACGATTTAGGAAGAGACCACTGGTTGCCGGCCTTCAGCGCGATTTCAACATCCTTGAACGAGAGCTTCTTAAATTTATTGCTGAACAGGTGAGCCTCCGAAAATAATTTCACTTTTTGACCTATCTATTACTACTATTCTTGCTTCTAGACTCGCTATCACTTTACACTCTTACAATGCTTGAAATGTCCTTTGCTTAAAATTTTGCAGCGCAAATATGCATGGATTGGGAAAGAGTGCTATGACTATTATTGACGTACTAAAATTTATATCGTTTTCTGCGCGTCTATGCAGGGGACTCTGGGTGTGATGCCATTGAGAGGTGAGTTGCGGGAAGCTGGGCGAGTGGACTTGGAAAAAGCCATAGGCCATAATGGAGGCTTTGGTCCTGTAGCTTCCAAATTGAAACTTTCACTGGCATACAAGGAGCGGAAGCCGAGAGGTTACTGGGACAACCTACAGAATCTGCACAAGGAGGTAAGTCCATCTCGTTACCTATACCCTAAGGGAGAGACTTAGCAAGGGTCCAAAAATATGAGGGACTAGAATTGAAATGTGCGGTTATTGGAATAGGGGTAGTCTAAGCTTGTAAATACAGTTTTGAATTTTTGAATTTTTGAAGATTATGCAGAAGATTGTATTGAAGAGCATATACGAAGAGACATGAAAATTAGACATTTCTATTTGGGGTAGACCACTTGTGAGAAGCTGCTTTGGGGATCCTCCCCTAATTTCTTCCTCGAGGCTTCGTTCTCTAGAAAGACTATCCGGGAATCGTAAGGATTTGTAAGGTCGCGATTTAGTTTGTAAATTGTGACTGCAATATGGGGTTGAGGCATTCTACAAGATTTTGAGTGGACTTTGGTTTGCACTGGTTTGTTTGCATCAGATTCTGCTGTTCCAAAAAGAAGACGGTCAGGATGGGAAGCACATGCCGACCAGACGGGCTTTAGAAAGAGCAGGTCAGTATTTATTTCGTATGTGTATTTCACTGCACATACAAGCATACCATTCTAGATTAGTATTAAGTATCCACCCTTGTGAATGTTGCTACACTGATGGGCTGCAACTACACTTGTCAATAATAGTTGGCTGATTATCAATGCTTTCATTCTTTAACTGAAGATATCAAGTTCTGTCTCAAGGAAAGATGTCAGAAAATTAGAGCATCTGGGATACACCTTGATTCTTCCTTGAATTAGCAGTTGGGTCCCAGGTGTTTACAACTCCTTCAAGAACGTCATGAGAGCTTTACTGAAAATGATTAATATAATCTGAAATAATCTCAAATTTAGGGTTGTCTGTGATGTGCAGGACGTTATGACTTAGCACGGTCATTGGAAAAATGGGGAGGGCTTCGAGAAGTTGCACGAGTTCTAGGACTTGAAGTCAAAAAGCGACCTAAAATTCGAACCGTAAAGACAGGTTCAGTACCTGCTCCATCGCTCAAGGTTTTCGATGAAAATGAGACCGACATTAAAGTACCTTCGAAGACTGCACTCCCCCTGAAGTCAACGAAATGGGTTACTATGCGCCGCGGAGCTGCTTCGGATTCCAGTGACTCGTGAGGTCCTAAGGAATTATGCTTGTGTGCAAACCGTGTATTGTATAGTTTTTCTCGCCCACTAAGGTGATTTTTAGCAGCAGCTTGATGCTGGCAATTAGATTTGCTTGGGATGCGTGAATCTGCTGATCGATGAAGATAGAGCGATGAATATAGAGCGAGTACGAGCATTTCACAGTATGTGGTGTTCCGAACAGGTGTATCATACTCAACGACACATATGTGAATGTGATGAATTATCAGCTTTATTTGTGTTTTTGCATGAGCCTGATTACCGATACGGGCCGCCTTGAGAGATCTACTATAGGTAGTAACTTACATCTGATTCTTTTTCTGGATGGCCGGGTGATGGAGTTGGTAGTTTGCTCTTTATCTTCAAAGAGCCTAGAGGCTAGAGAATTTAGAACTACTAAGGACCTGATCAAATCTCCTCTGAGTACCCTTGTGACCTCTGATTTCAACAGCTACTCATCCATTTGGACACTTGAGGTCCATTCATACCTGGCCTTACTAGTAGCTGCCGGTCTTTGGAGCAGTCTTTGTGAAGAAATGGAGTGGCTGTTCACATCATCGATCCTTATGAAATGCCAAACCTGAAAATTAGTACATCGATACTGATAGTAAGCAAGGAAGACCCACATTGATAGACTATTGTGAAGGGAGAAGACAAAATTGTTGTGTTGAAAATAGTTTAAATTTTATAATCCATGTGGATTGATAAGAAAGGTTAAAAACCATATAATTTTTAATAGTTGAGTTATGTCAAAACTTGTACACAATACAAAATATCAAAATTTGTAGAAAATCCAAAATTTCTACAAAAGTACAAACACAAGATTCAAAGAGAAAGAGTGTTTTGACAATTAGGGCTACATAGATGCAAGATTTGCAAGTTTTGTGCTCTCTATTCCAACTTCTTCTAGTTGTACCATAAGAACTTTGTTGGGGAAGTATTTAATGTTGCACATTTCAACCAAGTACCTCACAAATGACCTAGTGTATGAAACCACTAATGTTAGAATTAACATAATAGAAAGCATCTTTGTTCCCAAAAACTCTAAATTAGAGGTAAATAGGTTGTTACCTTCATTGCTTTGTCAAGATCTTCCTGTTTGTGAGAAACAGATAAGCAAACCACCATGTTCTTGTGAGCAACAAGGATGTAGTTGGAAATGCTAATACTACAACCACTAGCACCTACACATGTGACATTATTCTATTAGTTTTCAATGAATCAGGCATTTTCAACTATTCAATGTATTTTGTATACTATTGTTGCACATGTAGGGAATTAAATCCCAATAAGGACAAGAGGCCCAAACCATACCTCATATTGTTTTTGGTAGATTTGAGTAGCTCATATAAGGACTATTTCAATTCAATCATTTATTCTAATACCAAACACATGCAATGTTCTTCATTAGTTTTAGAGATTAAAAAAATTGTCTCCATTTGAATTATATAAGTTATATTAAAAATAATATAATTGGTCATTTTGAAACTCTGAATATATGCTCCCACCAAGGTTAAACCACTAGGACTCAAACAAGACAAGAAAATGCACAACTCAAAATGAGATTTTAAAACAACAATCCTCACTATCCCCATGAATAGAGGTTCAATGTATGACTACTACTACAACTTATGGCACAATCTTCCAAACGAGCTTGCAAGTGGAGGGAGGAAACTCTTACATTGTACTTAAGGCAGGCTTGTGTGAAAAAGCTCAAATCTTACTAGGGTTGTAGAGCATGCAAGCATGACAAGTGAATCCTTGTCACCTAATAGAGTAAAACCTCTCTATAGTAATAGGGCGAAGACCAATTTGATACATTATATTAAAGAAGTTATTGCATTAGGGAGGGTCATTTTCATTCATGACGTTTGTATGTAGCCCAATTAAGGGCCGACAATCAATATTACCTTAGAGAAGTTTATTACTCCATACTTTACAAGATATTGCTTTAGAGAGGTTCTATTGTACAATAGAAACACCTAAAACTGTCATTATAAGCAATTCAACATTGTTAGTGGTATCTTTTTTTAGAAAAATATTTTTGTAGTATTAGCAATTGGAAATCATGAATTTTAAATTAAAAAATAGATTTTTCAAATATGCAATATAAAGATTCTACAATTTTTCAAGGTGGGAGCTCCATAGACCACTAAAACCACGATATAGCTAGATCCAAAACCGGAATCTATCAAAATCAACATCCAACTAATCACACCTTTGTGGAAATAGTTTAACCCCTAAAGGACCAAATGGTGTTTTTTGGCAACATAGCCATTTCGGGCAGCTCACTACGGATGGAATTTTGATTTTTTTTTCGTTGAAATTTTCACACAACATTTTCCCAAGGAATAGCTTTAAGACCCAACAATTTTCATAACTTTTGAACACATGGTTAAAAAGTTATTGTATAATATGTTGTTTTCATTGCTCGGCGGGCAGCTCGGGCAGCAAAAAAACTTCTTGAAAAATCACTTTTTTTTTAAATAAAAATTTGAAATTGATTTTCTACATTTATATATATATGAAAAGATTTGAATTATTCCATTTTGATTTGTGAGACGAAAGTTATGAAGAGTTTTAGTTGTGGGTAGTTTGTGGGTAGTAATGGAATCTCTACTCTCAAATAAACTTTGAAGACCTTTATTTCACTCAATTTTTAATATTTTTGGAAAAAAATAAAAACTTGAGGTGTAGATTGTTTATTACAACATTACAACCATTGGGATTGTCAATTTTCAATTCCATAAATAAATTATTAACACTTTAGTATTTTGAATCATTCTCTACTTCTTTCAACTTACTATTTTTTTCCTATATGTTGTACAATTCCAAATGATCCAAAAAATTTCAAGCATGTAGCCAACATGACTTGAAGAATGAATCCAAAGAGTTACAACCATTTTGGACATTTTTTCATAATGATTTGACCTTGTGGAGTGCATCTGCCCGGATTTTTGCAGGGTCAAAAAATGGCTTTTTGTTACTTCAAATGCTAATATCTTGCAATCCAAATGGTGGAAATTTCTGAAATTTTTTCCACATCTTTCCAAACCAGATTACTACAAGATCCTATGGTTACATTTTTCCAAAATTTTATTTTTTCTAAAATTTGATACTTGTATTGGAGATGACAGTTTTGGAGTGTTTTTAGTGAAAACATAGTCAAAAACCTTTAGGGGTTAATGGTACTTTTGAAGGACAATTTAATGGAAGTCTAGGGATACTTCAAGGAAAATCTATTATGAATGAATGGATACAAGGACAATTTTGGGCCATGTTTTGACCTTACTTCAAAGCCTCTATTTCGAAGTCAATTCTCATGTAATTGTTGTTCTCTCATAGTTGTGCAAGCTTCGTTGCCTTTGCAAAAGAAAACAAAAAGAACATCGAAACACATTCATGGAAACTTTGGACCAAGTTGTCTTAAATTTTTGGCAAAACACATCCCAAGTTGACAATATTAAGCAACTCAAAAGTACCATCAATCAAAAACTACACTACTTGAATAGATGAGATATTATTGGACACAACTATCTTCCACTCTAAAGTGGCATTCTATCCAACCCATTTTTGTAGGTTTTTATGAGGTGCTTGCTTGACAATCTTTGTACATAATGAATCTAGTAGGAGTAACATATATTGAATGGGTTTGCCAAGTCATGCATAATGTAGGTTGAATAGTGAGGAAGTCACTATTCAAATAGTCTTTTGAGTGGATAGTGAGGCAAAGGTATCCACCAAAAAGACAGTGGGATTGATTTTCTATTTTATTACCCCACTTACCAAATTTTTTTTTAATGTCCACTCCCACGCATACTTGTATTTTTGATGAGTAGTTTATTTGGCAAACGACATGGGTTATATCAACATATTTAATACTTATTCAGTATTTAGTAATTAGTATGTATATAATATACATTATGTATTCAATATTCAATAATTAATATGTATATAATATAAATTATATTGTATGTATACAATATATATTCAATATTCAATATATACTTTGTATTAAATCAACGGCATTAAGGGGGGGTTCAATTTATTTTTTATTTTAAATCAACAGCCAGGAAAAAAATAGAGGGGCATGGCTAGTCAAAATCCTAAAATCCTATATTTTATTTCCCCCCCAAACCTAGAATCAATGGCAGGGGCAAGGGCTTCATCCCTCGATTGATGGCCCTCATTTTTCCTTGAGGGGAGAGGGGAACTAGTTCTCTCTCTCTCTCCTGAAATCATAGGAGATAGTGAGGAAGTCACAATGTGGAGCTTATCACAAGGCACTTTGAAAATGGAGTGTAGGGTTGGTGTCCAATTGATAGCAAAGAAATGGCTTTTGTCTGTTTCAGTGTACTCATTAATATTTTTATTAAACACATGGTGATAAGATGTGATATCATGGCTGAGCATATTAATTTATGGATGCCTTCACAAAATTGTAGGACACTCTTTTGTAGAGAATGTGTGCCTAAGATCAAACATATGTCATTAAGAATAACAAATTGTTGTTGTCCATTCAAGCTTGATAGACAACACTCATGGTTTCTTCATATATAAGGCAAAATTTATGCTATTGATAGTTCATATACAAATAACAACAATTTTGTTATATTGGAGATATTCCACTACTTTGGCACTAATAGGACTTGTTGCATGAACTTAAATCTACATTTATCCTAGTTTCTAGAATTGTGTTCAGTTGTTTTTAACAATTGTTGACTCATAAATTGCACCAATTTAACTAAATTGACTAGTAAGTATGAAGACAAAAGGAAATCATGAATTCCTCCTGTAGTTGAACTTGAAGTCAAATGCTTGCAAGAGATGACTAACAAGCTTCACTTGAAGCACTCGGAGCAAGCAACAATAATCTACTTCAAAAGTACCTGCTAGCCGGTATGGCACTATGGCCAATAAATTTGAATAGTATTGTCAAATCCAAGTTGGTATGACATAATGTACATTATAAGTACACTAAAGAGTGAAATTAGGTTACCTTAACAAAGAGATTGCCTTACCCCAAGAAAGTTACTTTACAAGCCATCAAAGTCAACAAATAATTGTACAAATATTTCCATTTTTATACTTGGAGGTTCAAGAGTCCCAATAACAATGATATGTAATTCAAAGTAGTTCATTCTTATATAGGAATTGTAAATATTTATTTGGTGTCAAATATCGAGTAATTAGTGAGGGGCGACCTATTTTCACTATTCAGTGTACATATGTGAATTCATACCACTATTCCTAAGGCTACTCCTAAGGTGTGCCATAAATGCTACCCAATTGATGCAAAAGTAGTCGATCAAACATGTTGATGGGTTATGATCTCTTAGGAATACTCTTTATTTGGAACCAAGTGTAACTATACCTTTAGTTGAACTTATTTGGAAGTGGTGTATGCATTAAGTTACTTTGCTATATAGCCATGGATTTTTGAACGAAAGTGAGGTTGTATACCTAAGAGATATTCCAACCCAATATGATTCACCTAGATTTAGAAGTGGAAGGAAAAGAAGAAATCATTCCAACTACTCTAAGTAGTTCGCGTATTTGAAGAGTTTGTTTGTTTAGGATCCTACACCGAGCTTAGAAAAATTATTTTGAAGGCAACTACAAGAAACACTTATACTATTTCTTATCACCTTTGCATGGTGATATGATTTTTGGCCATAACTTTTCTTATTTACCTCCAAAGGACTCCAAATTCATATCTAAAGTACAAAAAACTATTACACTTATTGGAGAATTTTTCATATTTATCAAAAGTAATTTATATTTTTTAAAGTACCCCTAGTTATATATCATTCCAACCATTTTGGAGTGTTTTAGTACTATTTTGTATCCAAAAAAGAAAATTTGGAGCTAAAAATTGGGATCTGCGGTCATTTACAATGACAACATAAATTGAAAAAATGATTTTTTTTAAATTGTAATTTCTATCTTGCACATGTGTTCAAAGTGTACTACCTATGTATCAACACAAAGATTGTAGAACTCTTTTTCATCAAGATGTAATTTTTTAATTAAAACCTCTTTTAGGTTTGAAAAATGAAGTTTATTTTATTTTATTTTTAGAAATTTATTTCTATTTTCCAAAAATTTAAACATGAAAATATCTATTATCTTGAAATTTTTTGTTTCTCTTTTCTGCATATAACTTTTTAGAGAATATTTTGGAGGGAGTATACTACCTTTCCATATTTTTCTATATTTTTCTTTATTTCTATAATTTTTTTCAATTTTTTTCCAAGTCCTCAAGTCAAAATGCAACAAATAGTACAATTGTTTTGTGTAGTCACTCCAAGTGACTCCTAGACTACATATCTTTGTCAAAGGGAAGACTCTATACTATTAGTAGTGAAAGGGAAACATATAGTCTCCAAGCACTAAAGAGTAATTAATGGAAGACAAAGAGTTCTATGAAAGAAGTAATGGAAATTAAAGCATCAAGGTTGTCCAATTAAAAGATAGTCTATTATCAACATTAGTTCCCTTATGATTTCAACTTTGAAAATTTGTAGTGTAAGATTGGGATATTGAAACAACTTGTGCTGTAATTTCATTTCATTTCTAAAAGCATTAACCTTATTCTTTTCCCACCGACACATTCAATCATATGGTGGAATTAGAAAAAAAGTTGTTTTAAGGAAAAGTTTCATTGTTGCTCACATAAGCACTAAATGTTGAACCATTCATCTAGTAGAATATGACTCCATATGAAGTAGTGCAATTCATCCAATTCATATTAACCCCTAAAGGACCAAACGGTGTTTGTTGACAATATAGTGATTTTGGGCAACTCACTATGAATGGAATTTTTATTTTTTTTCTTTGAAATTTTCAGACAACATGTGCCTGAGGAGTAGTTTTAAGGCCCTACAATTTTCATAACTTTTGAATACATGGTTAAAAAGTTATTGTATAATATGTATTTTTCATTGCTTAGTGGGCAGATTGGGTAGCAAAAAAAACTTCCTTAAAAATCATTTTAAAAAAAATAAAAATTCGAAATTGATTTTCTAGATTTATGTATACTTAGAAAGCTTTGAATCATTCCATTTTGATTTATGAGATGAAAATTATGAAGAATTTAAGTTGTGGGTAGTTTGTGGGTAGTTATAGAATCTCCACTCTAAAATAAACTTTGAAGACCTTTATTTAACTCAATTTTAAATAATTGTAGAAAAAATTAAAAGTGTTAGGTGTAGATTGTTTATTACAGCATTATAACTATTGGGATTGGCATTTTTCAGTTCCATAAATAAATTGTTAACAATTTAGTACTTTGAATCATTCTCTACTAACTTCTTTCTACTTACTAATTTTTTCCTGTTTGTTGTACAATTTCAAATGATCTTTTATTTTCCAAGCATGTAGCCAACTAGACTTGAAGAATAAATCCAAAGAGTTACAACCATTTTGGACATTTTTTCAAAATGATCTGACCTTGTGAAGTGCAGCTGCACGGGTATTTGCAGGGCCCAAAAAAGGCTTTTTGTCAATTTCTATGCTAATATCTTGCAATCCAAATGGTGGAAATTTCTGAAATTTTTTCCACATCTTTTCAAACCAGTGTACTACAAGATCCTATAGTTACATGTGTTCAAAAATGTGTTTTTTCCAAAAGTTGGTATTTGTACTAGAAAATAGAAATGGTAGTTTTGGAGCGTTTTTGGTGAAAACACTTTAGATTTAGGGGTTAAGATGATTCAAGAAAGATCATATAATGTACCAATGAAAAGTAGAAGGAATAATCAACAAATATTATATAAATTAATGATGTAGATTTTGTGGAGGATTTACAATTATTTATATGAGTCACTTGACTTAGTGTGATTAAATTAGATATCATCATCAAATCCTCAACATCCAAAGTGTTCACAATTTGAAAAAAATCATCATAAAATACTTTTTGGAAGAATGTTTTGGAATTCATATATGAATAAAAGTTATAGATTTTGAATTGAATTCACAATTTGAGAAAAATCATCATAAAATACTTTTTGGAAGAATATTTTGGAATTGATGTACATATAAAAATTATAGATTTTGAGTTGAAGATTCCATTTGTATGGTTAGATTTACCAATGCCATCACCAATCATTTTTTTATAAAGTTTGAAAGGGATATTTCATAATTCTTTCAAAATTCGATTACAAGAAAAATATTATCATTTCTTGAATAAAATTTGTTGGAATGGATTTGAAATGAGGTTCTCTTGACAATGCTAATTTATTGAAATTTTTATATTCTTTAAATCTATAACCTCATTTTTACAAATCCTGTTTTGAACTAGGGTCAATGCAATTTTGGCTTGGTCAAACACTTGCCATACTTGTCTACTTGCACATTTGTAATTGAAAAAAAATATTTATTCTAGTAACACCAAATGCAACCATTGTAGTAGAATAACCCATTGAGCATTATATGCATGATCTGGAGTAGCAGAAGGTAATGTAAATTGTCTACCTTGTAGAAAGATAGAAATCATGAGGGTTGCAAATTTTTTGGTAATTTTCTCTCTTGAATTGAAATTACTATGAATTTTTGTAGTCAAAAGTTGATATAGATCCATCCCCAACACATAGAATCTTCCATTATTGTTCATTCAAAGATTGCTTTGATTCTCAAAACCAAGTTGATGTGTCATGACATTGATGGTTAGAAGATGTCAAGATGGTTAGAAACCAAAACCTAATGGTTAGAAATCAATTACTTCTCTATTGAATTTCTTAGAACCTATAGATTGGCCATGGGGCCCAGTTGGTAATGGGTGGTTCTACCATAGATAGGACAACAACTGGATAAAGTATCTCCACAAATTAAGATGACTTTCATCCAAGAAATAATGAGGATGAAACTTGAATTTCAATCTGGTCATTGTCTAGAAAGTGGACGTCGGAGCACTTAAGGGGTTAAGATGAAATTCATAAGGTAGAAACACCGAAATGTGACACCTATTTTGGATCTGTTGATATGGAGGGTGCGTATAGGAAAAAATTATGTGCGTGTGTTAGGAAATGGTTTAGGAAACCAATAAAATTGGTTTCGTATTTTTCTGAGCTTGTATGAATATTATATGAATTTTTGAAAAGTACTTCGTAGATGCACCTACTGTGGACATTAGACTAATACCAAAGTGGGCACAAAAACACCCAAAAGCAACACTCTCTAAACTTGGATCAAGTGCAAGTGATTGGTTGCTTCTTGGTATAATGACAACTTCTTGGAACCCCACATGTCTACTTTAAAACCCCACTTGTCTCCTTTGGGTCCACAAGTGCTTGGATTTAGGTTGTTTTTTAGGTGTCCATAAACGACTGGTGTTACATTTGGGTGCTTCTACCTTATCATGGAGACTCGGAGCTAAATTCTGGTGGATACATACCCATTCCTAGGCGAGACGTTAAATCATGCCCACGAAAGTGGCCAGAACTGACCCCGACCTGACACTGTCCGCACCTCGACCATCAGAACCCGGCCGGGGGCACGGGTCGCAGGACCTCGACCCTTTAGAACCCCGATTGTGTAGAACCTCAATTGTGCAGGACTGGACCTCGACAGAAGTTAGGAGGAGGACAACGACCTCCCACGTCCTTCCTAGGGTGGTAGTTTTAGGAAAGTTGTATATATCCCACATTCTTTGTTTCCCTTTTTACCACCCACAATATATATAAAGAGGTGTCTTTACTAATCAAAACACAAATCATGAATGACTTTTGAGGAAAGTGAAGTAAATGTGATGCCATGTTAGTGGGGGCCCATTTAAAATGGATGATTTAACATCTTGTGAAGAAAGATAATATACTAAGAATTTTTTCAAGTTTTACTAAAACATCATATTTTGGCACAATTCAAACAAATTTTTTTGAAGTTCTAAAAAGACAGTCTCCTAACTTTGTACTTTAAGACAATTTCATTGCTTTGAGGGTCTTGCACAAAATGGACACTTTAGCTATTTGGAGGTTATCAAAAATTTCATTTGGAAAGGGACTGAATTTTATGTCTTTTTAGAACTTCAAAAAAATTTGTTTGAATTGTGCCAAAATACGATGTTTTAGTAAAACTTGAAAAAAATTTTAGTATATTATCTTTCTTCACAAGATGTTAAATCATCCATTTTAAATGGGCCCCCACTAACATGGCATCACATTTACTTCACATTCCTCAAAAGTCATTCATGATTTGTGTTTTGATTAGTAAAGACACCTCTTTATATATATTGTGGGTGGTAAAAAGGGAAACAAAGAATGTGGGATATATACAACTTTCCTAAAACTACCACCCTAGGAAGGACGTGGGAGGTCGTTGTCCTCCTCCTAACTTCCGTCGGGGTCCAGTCCTGCACAATTGAGGTTCTACACAATCGGGGTTCTAAAGGGTCGGGGTCCTGCGACCCGCGCCCCCGGCCGGGTTCCGATGGTCGAGGTGCGGACAGTGTCAGGTCGGGGTCAGTTCTGGCCACTTTCGTGGGCATGATTTAACGTCTCGCCATTCCTAGTGCTCAGTGTTCCAAAAAGCTTCGATTACTTAATTAGTGCACGCGCGCGACCTCTCATAAACATTATTCCGACGAGACTGGAGAGTATTCTTTCAGCTTTGAGGTGAGCTTAATTGATGAAGTTGCTTGATTCATTCATGTGACTCTAGAACTTCCAAGGATATTTCTCTATGAATGCAAATATCTCAGCAATTCAGCGATATCTCTTCACAGTATCTCTCATGAAATGAATCAATGTAGTTCTATTTTTGCTACATCGCCCGCCTAAATTTGTGGTTTGAAATTTGAAGTCGAGTTTCGGAAAAGCTGTGGTGGAAACAATGCAAATCTAGTGCTCAATGCTTCAGAAAGTATTGTTTAGATAATTTGTGCACTCGTGATCTCTCATGAAAAAACATTATTCCTACGAGACGAGTATTTTTTCAGCTTGAGGTGAGCTTCGTTCATGAAGTTGCATCATTAATGTGACTCTACTTGCAAGGATACTACTCTCTGAATGCGCATGGCTCAGCATGCAATTCAGCGGTATCTATTGTTACTTGCATGATTGTAGTTCTATATGCTAGCTACTTCTCCTGCCTGTTTTTGTGATTTGAAATCTGTGGTCTATTTTGAGCGGACCTGTGGCGGAAACAATTGCAAATCTAGTGGCCAGTCTTTCAGAAAGCTTTGTTTAATTCATTTGTACACATGACCAATTACAACGCTCATTTCTGAAGCGCGGAGGCAAATCGTGGCAGAAAATGAGCACTCGATTCTTGGAGCGATTTTCTGAAAACTACTCCATGGCGATTCGACAGGATTGTGAATTGTTTCGGATCTCTAATACTACTGGCCAAGTGAACGATCTAAATGACGTTGAAGAAGGTGAATAACCACTGCCGCAACTTCTTAATTACAAGTTCACGAACCGCAACGTCTTCCTCTAATTCTGATGCATGAGCAGTGCTTGCTGAACTCAAAGACTAATTATGAATATACCTCATGAAGAATTTACGATCAATGTATGGCCGATTTTACTGCGCGTACTCTTTATCAATTTCGCAAGTAATGATTCCATAATTGCAATTGACAAACACGAGCAATCCCTCACAGAAGAGATTGAAACGCCAACCTCGAGAAGAGAGACCAGGTATCGCAGAGCCTGCGAGAAATACTTTGAGAGCCTTCTTGGAAACGATGCAGATCCCGAGGAGACAACTCAGCAACCCGCCCTACATGCCGAAGTTCTTTGCTCGGAGTTGCAGAGTTTGGGAATGGCACCAGAGGTGACTGAGGATGAGCTGTGTAGCATGTTGAAGTCCTCAGGGTATGCTGACGAGAATGGTACCCTAGGGTTTGAGCGGTTCATGGTCTTAGCCAAGGATTTAAAGCTGATCGAATCGATGAAGGCGTCCAAGAAGGAGAGGAAGAGAGGTAATAATTTATACCGAGGACAATTAGGAGAGTTCTTTGAGATTCTTGACTTTGGTGAAGAAACAGGATTCTCGGGTAGTGACTTCGTCGACGCTCTTGGGAGATTGAGTTCCGAGATCACGGATGGAACTGCCGACAATCTTGTCCGGTACGCTAATCTACACCCAGGTGTTAAGATTTCCTTCAAACAATTTGAGAGGGTGCTCCTTAGAGCGCGTGTGGAATATTACACGCTAATCTAAGACAAGTTGCCAAACTCAATGCTACCACAGGGACAGTCTCTGAAGTGGTTTTGTGAGAGGAGTTTCCATGAATCTGGACTTCCCTGGTAGTTGCATCAATTCAAATCCGAGACAACTTTCCAAAGACTATAGTGGCTAAAATGCCGGGACTTCAAAGAAGTTTCAAAACCTCCGTCGTAGTTGTCTCCGCTGCCATATGAATGAGATGCTACCACCTGTGCTGATCGGCCTTGTGACAAGCACTTCATCGGCTGAATTTGTAACCTCTTGGAACTTGAAATGCACTATGAGCAATATGAATTCACGGTGAATTATCCGATTGACTGTCCGCATTTCATGCACTGAAAGAAATGCCGACTCTTGATAAGTGTCTTTATAAATTATGGTAGAACCACCCGTTACCAGCCAAGCCCATGGACAATATATAGGTAATGGGAAATTCAACAAAGAGATAACTGATATCTAACCATTAGTTTCTTGGTTTCCAACCATCTTCTAGTGATCATTGTTATGACATATGTGCTTTGTTTTGAGAGCGAAATTAGTTTTTAGATGATTAGTGATGGAAGAATCTATGTGTTGGGGATGGATGCAAGCCAACTTTTGGCTTCTAAAATTCATAAGAATTTGAATTTCATGGAAAAAATTATGAAAATTTGATAGTGCCCGTCATTTCTATCTCTCTATAGGGCAAAAAATTAACAATGCCTTCTACTACTCTAGATCATGCACATAATGCTTAAGTAGTTGGTAATGGGTAGTTCTATTATATATCTATAGAGATAGCCTTCTTTGAATAGTATTGATATTTGTGCTCTTCATAGAAACATTCATCAAGAGTAGAAATTTTTAGCATTTTCAAATCTCTAGTGTTGTAACACTAAATTTCATTATTAGTATACTTTTTTGCCTTGCTTCTTGGTGTGACATACTCAACTACAACAATAGTGGATTGTAAACAATATTAAATAATTATAGAGCACAACAAAATTTTAGAATAACTTTAAAAACTCTATGAAAAATTTGAGACAAAGTAAAAAAAAAAAAAGAATTATAATTAAACCTCTTTAAGCTTGATTCTCTAGCTCTTTAGAAGGACATTCCAAAATATCTTCTAGTTTTCTCCTTGCATTTAGTCAAATTATAGAAAAGACATGAGCCTTGTGAAGACATAATTCTAATTCATTTTTTTTGGTAATTTCACCAACAAATGGTTATTTTGCATCTACAAACTTGAAAAAATGCTTGCAAGATTTGAGAGCCTCAAAAATCAAACACCAAAATAGGATACACATCCATCTACAACAAAAATATATTTCACTAAATGGAAACCTTGAGGCCTAAATAAGAAAAGAATGTCAATTTGGTTAAACTAGAGGTATTCCAATATTGTTTCACCTATTAGAACACATGTTCTGAGAAGACAAATCAATATCCCTCCTAGATTTTAGACCTCAATGTATGTGTATATATATTTCAAGCCCTAGATTACAAAATTGACAAGCTTATAAG
Source organism: Straminergon stramineum (assembly GCA_963920665.1). Classification (NCBI taxonomy): domain Eukaryota; kingdom Viridiplantae; phylum Streptophyta; class Bryopsida; order Hypnales; family Calliergonaceae; genus Straminergon; species Straminergon stramineum. The sequence continues at coordinate 11,309,004 of OY987266.1, forward strand.
TTCTTCCATGCCCAAGCTACATATTTGAAACACACAAGACCATATTAAGACTCACAAGCCTTTACAATGTTGTTATGACAAAGTGACAAATAGAGACCAAAGTAGCAAATAAATGGTTGGATATCGGTGCATAGTAAGTTGCAATGAAGCAAGGAGATCAATCATTGTTATAGTTTGGGTTTAGTATGCACAAAAAATCGAATAACTACGCAATTAATCTCGTGATATGAACTTACTTAACCATGATTGACATAAAGGAAAATTTTTATGACATACAACACAAGACATCATACTAACTATTCTGAAAAATTTGATGCACAACATTTTGTATGAGTGGTAAGAATTCACCATGTAGATTGCAACTAAAAGAAGACTCAAACCCTAAATATTTATGGCACTTAATAAATGGGCAAAGCTTACCTTCTCAATGAAGCTTTTGCTATCTCTCACATGAGATGAGCTCAAGTTGTTACACAAGATCATTTGCCAAAGGGATTGAGACTATTCCTCAAGAATGTACAAAAAATCTATAATTCTCTTGCTTTATTTAAAGCCAAAATGCTTGAGGCAAAATTTCAAATTGATCCTAACTTGCACATAAGGGCAAAAGTACAAAGTAGAGTTCTTTTGACCCATTTACAAGAAATCACAAGTACCAAGAAATTATGGACTAAATGTATCATAACCTAAATATTGCCAATGGGGTAGTGGTTGGTAATGGGTGCCTCTACCATAATTGGAGTCATCCCTTTTTTCTCTAGCACCATGGGGCCAGATTGCACCATTTTAGAATGAATGTCTAGTTTTCGCTAGAAAAAAGTAATCTTTTTTCACTAGAAATTTTCGATTTCTATTTAAAATGTGGATGAATTCGCCAAGTTTGGATGAAAAAGTGCATGAATATGATTGAAAAGTATTTTTTGGTCCAAAAGATGGATGAATGTAGAAAGATAATACTTCACCAAATTTTAAGTGATTGCCATCCTGGCACTTTCTCAAAACGTAAAAAAAAAGGGTTGATTGGAGTACTAAATATTTACTTTGCCTTATACTACTCTAGATCGTGTCTAGAATTGCTTAGGTGGTTGGTTATGGGTGCCTCCACCTTAATTGTGAATATCATTATGAGAAATAAAGGTTTTACAAAGGCTAGAAGGTAGTGCCACTAACAAGTTGACAAATTGTGTAGCCAAGCATGCTTAGAACTAGAAGCATATATAAGTAAAAATCTATTGCAATCTAAAAGTCTTGTATAGTTGTATTGATAATATTGTAGAGTGTGTCCCAGAAGCACTTGCTAGGGCCCCAGCTATGCACTCCCAATTTCACCCAAATAGTTGTCTTTTTTAGGAGATGAAACTAAGATATGCAATACTTTTGTAGTATACTTGCTCCATCCTTCAATAGATTTGCAAGGCCTAGAGATGCCTCTTTAAACATAAAAAGATGGTCTTTAAAGAGCATACAACTACCTAGTTCCACCTTAAGTCTTGGTGCAATTTGATTTCATTGAAAATGTTGTAGTGTTCCATCTACATAGTTGTACATGCAAAGGCTACAATGAAGAGGAATGGCATAGTTGAAACCTAAATAATCCCACCCAATGATGTGATCCTATGTTGCTTCCACAACCGTCCACTCTTTGTTGTGGGAGTCATAGACTTGGGCAAAGAAACCTTGACCACCTTTTTCAATGGAGCCCACAACAAAAACTTTATACTCCTTGGTTTTCTTGTCCGTAGTGAGCTTCACCATCCTTACCACTATCACTAGAGTGTTGGTTTTTCAAACCCCACATTGAGCAAAAGAGGGAGTTGCATCTTCTATTTCGTTAAAGGATTCATCACAATAAAAAAAACTTAGGCTTGATATTGCGCCACTTCCTTTTTGAAACACATCACACTAGTCTACCATCACCTCCATCAAAGGTTTCAACCTTTTCAAATACTACAATAATTTCAAGAACATGCCATTTATCTACTTACACATCATAGATGTTATCAGAAACCTTTATCCAACCAAAATTTGTCAAAAATAGGAGAGTACACATGTTGAGATGAGCTGTTGTATCAAAGACCTGATTGACCTCCAAATCTTTGCAATTAATGTTCCTCTTCCATTTCTTAGAAAGAACTCAAAGCTAACTAATTCTAGCTATACGAAGACGAGCAAACACAACATTAGATGAGAATGAGCTCCTGCGGAAGACTGCGAGTTCCCAGAAGTTCTAAGACTGGGAACTCGGCCAGAGCAGCTCGCTGACGTGGTCAGCCGGCGGCCACGTCGGATAATAATAAAAAATTAATTTTTAAATATTTTTTTTGAAAAAAATTTTCATTTTTTAATATTTTTTATTTTGTTTTTTCATTTTTTAATAATTTTTAATATTTTTAAAATTTTTAAAATTTTTTAATAATTTTTTAATAATTTTAAATTCTGGACAGCCCTGGCTGGTTCCCAGCCTTGGGAACTGGCCTGAAACGGCCCTCCAGGGCAGCTGAATCCCATCTAATGGGTGCAAGAGCTCCTTAAGCAAAGCTCCCCAAAGACTAGGCTCCAAGGCCATAGCTAGGATCTTCAACCTAGACATGCTTGAACCTCAAAGATCCTAATATTAGTTGACTTGAACATCAATTGAAAGGACATTGATTCTAATTTACTTAATACTTTGTAAACAATCAAAGAAAGTAGAAATTGCCAAAAGCCAATCAAACACTTACTTGTGTTGTAGAACTTGAGTGATGAATCTACAATGCAATCTACAAGTCATATTGAATAATAGCTCAAAAATCTGAAGATAAACTAGGATCTCTCTTTTTACTATTGGTTCCCTACAAGAAAATCACCCTTCTACACTGAATAGAGGTATTAAGGGGACCAAAAAATTAAAGGGATTAATTGTAGAAAACTATAGATGTTTGAAACATGATGTACGTCTCCCAAACACTTCAATAACTATTAATGTACAATAAAGGTAGATATTTATATAGTGTGGAATGTCAATTAATTAGTATGGGTCCCCTTGATACCCCTATTCAGTGTAGTTGGGGATAAGTGTTTATGAGTGCTCTCATAAGATTAGTCGTGTTGAAGATGTGATACTCTAAGATTACCTCAATAAGTTGAAGTCAACGACCATCTTCAAATACTTCTGTGCAAGATTTTGTAGTCGCAGCCATGCTTTCCGACATTCAATGACTTTCTACATTGAAAGAGAAAAAACAAAACCGATGAAAAACCACTTCAATAACTACACTAAATAGTGAAATTAGGTTGCCTTAACAATTAGGTTGCCTTACCCCAAGAAAGTTACTTTACAAGCCATCAAAGTCAATACATATTTCTAAAAATATTTCCATTTGTACACATGGAGGTTCATGAGTCCCAAATATAGCGATATGAAATTCAAAAGTAGTTCATTCTTGTACAGTAACTGTAAATATTTATTTAGTGTCGAATGTCGATAAATTAGTGAGGGGCAACCTAATTTCACTATTCAGTGTAGGTACTACTTCAACAACCTTCAATTACCTACCCTGGAAATCAACTCTTTAATAAATCAATAATACTTCACTAGTTCCCGTTCACAACACTGCGAGCGAGGTCAAAATTTTCTTAAAAATATAATAAAGTCGCAGAATTCAATTCAATTATTGGCCCGATCTTGGTAGTGAATTGATCGCTTCCCATGAAAATGCAGGAAAGAAATTTCATTCCTTAATCGCAAAAAAATTCCTTGTCAGAATGGCTAAAATCGATTAAAAACTCAAGCTCTACGCCCGCTAAATTTGATAGACCGATTCAGATAGAAGCTAAAACCCTCAAACAGATCCCATTGTCTTCTAGACCCACCCACCCACCACCCGAACTAAGATGATAAAAAAAATTGAATACTCTTCTCGTAATTACATTAAAACTCGAAGAAATACGCAAATCGAAAGGAAATTGAAATGAAACTTTCACAGGGGTGGACAAACAAGATAAGAAGCTCCAAACGGAGCCAAAATTGGAGTGGACAAAAGGTGAGAGAGATCACAAGCAGGAAGAAAGGACTGCTACAGAGCGCCCGCGCTTGTAATCCGATTTGCTGCACCTGCGAAGATGATGCAATGCAGCAGCAGAGAGCACGGCAACAAGCTCATATGCGATTGTGGACTTGAGGGCGTCCGTTGGTCGGGTGAAGATTTTCATCCGCTTGATCAGGACGCCCGGAAGTGGCGACTGATGGTCGCGCGTTCGGTTTAGACTTCATTCATTCTTAACCCTTGAACGCCGGGCTGGTGACCGTGGAAATCAGCCATTTTGGAACCGTGTGACATCATCCACTTTAGAAAAAACAGAAATACTCATTGGGAATCAAACTATTGTAGAAGATCTTCCCTTTCCACCCCTAATTTCGAGGATGAATAGTTGCAATTTTGTCCTACACAAGAGAATTCCTTGTCATTCATCGGACAATAATCGTCCGCCACGTCATTCAAGGGTTAAGTGTCTCCGGACCTATTGTAAGGGAAAGAGGCTTTTGCTAGTTTGAGTAACATCATTCATTGTAGAATCTTTTTGCACATTCAAATTGTTTGACCTTTAACCCTTAACCCTTAAATATTGACATTTGTGTCCAATGGATGACTTCAATGTTGACTGTAGAAAAACAAAATGTACCTATTGGAGCAGTTTTGTTGACTACCTTGGTCATAGGGGTTTCATCCTTTAAGGATTAAAATATGTGGTCCCCATGACCAACAATGAAGTCATCCATTGACCACTTTTCAACTCAACGTCCTTCAAGGATTAATATGATTGTTTTGATTGTCTTCCAAGTAGACACAGTGAATTAGAGTAAAGTTAGTAATTGTCTTCCAAGGAGTTTAGTCCTGTGTTTTTCTCAAACTTTGGCTCCTGTTCCCACATTACACGATTAACTCTATTGAGTACAAAAAAAGTCCAGATCAATTGCCTCCCGTCCCTAAAAAGCAAACATAGTGATGCTTACATTCAGGTCTTGAAAATTAAAGAGAGCTCAAATTTGGTACACTGATTTGTCCTGAGCTCAAATCTGGTGAGTGCAAAATTTCTGTCCCCAACAAAATTAGCGTCACTACGAGCTCTTACTTTTGTGGAAATTGGCACAACAGAGTAGTATTTCAGATCAGTGCCTCAACTAATCTATTTCTTCTACAAATACCGTGACTAACGCAAACTAGAGTCACACGCACGAATAGGACAAATCAGTGCAGAGGCATTCGGTCACAATGCCTGAAGTCTGACTACAGAAAATACCGTATCGTATTCTCAATCACGAGGTCAACGTTTCATAATCACTGCCACTCAATCTTCCTCATCTAATGCCCATTTCCACTGGCGACTGTGCATCCGTTTGCCCTCTACACTGCAAGCAGTGGTCAGATCAGGTGCATATCCACTGATCCTAAACTATCAAATAAATAACCTTTGTTCTAACTATACCATACAGTAGTTGGTGATTTACAAGCTTTTAAAGCATACGCCTCCGAGGGAGAGAGCTATAAATATACATTCGCAGCAACAAGTTCGGCCACATAAATAGCAACTTGCTGTGGTAACCCAGCCAGCTCAGTACTAGAAGGAAACTTGTTATTGGGGTTGGCCACCATGGTGGAGAACGAGAGTGGATCGGTACAGCATGGCCAAGTAAAAAAGGACCATAATAATCACCAACAAGTCGTCCAATAATCCCACCAATCCCACCACGCCTGTCCAGTCATCATCAAATCCAATAAGTTGCATGGAGATAATATATTCAATGCTAAACTTGGAAGTTTTCTCTACAAAGCCAAGGAATCTGACATTCGAAAGTTTAGCATGCACCGTGTACTGACCCTTTTTCAATAGTAACTCATCTAGTCATGCACTTGGTTGGACTAATTAGCAAGACTTGTTAGCAAGACTTGGCTAAATGTCTGTAACCACAGATCTTTGAATGGAAATGAGGTTGTCTTTTGTTACTTACAGCAGTCCACAACCAACGACTTTGAAAATTACAAGTTATGAAAGAAATTATCTCAACAGATCTGACTCTTGGAACCGAATCAATTTCTCCACAACATATATCTCCCAAAAATCACACATGTACATAATTCAAAGGGCTTAAAGTGACACAAATAGTATCTTCTACTCTAGAACCTTCATACTACAGTCCTTCTGTTGGTAATAGCTATGAACAAAGAGGACATACCTTCGGGAATGACATCAAGCGGAGAGAATACATATACTGCCAGCAAAACCAACTGCGCACAAGACAAGTGTTAGGGTCTAGGAAAACATAATCTGCTGGAACGAAGAAACGTGAACCGGAAAGGAACAAAACAGTGATCGAAGAGTGAAGTTAAGATCGAATTGAGACGTAAGTTGTACGCTCCAGAAGATTTACTATGACATACAAAGAAGAGGATCCGTGTCCGGTGAACAAGAGGAATGGCTCGTTGTGGATCCATCAATTCCCCAACCATTCGTCGAAGCAGTAGAGGCATATCCCGAACTCTCTGCAAAAACATACTAATGTCAGAAAAAACTACGTATTTCAAACCAAATTACCACCCAGTCAAGATTTAGAGGAAAACCAATTCAATGAACAGTACTCACACAGAAGTGATAGAATTACAAACATTATAAAAAAATTTAAAAAATCCTCGACTTAACAAACTTGACTCTAGGGATTAACCGTAATTCAGCATTCTGCATTTGCAGAGACGAAAATGCACTACTCTAAGTGACCAAAACAGGCCAAATTCAACATTGACGCTGAAGTAAAGAATGAGTACCTGCATAAAACTGACGGGACCACCCCCAAAAATACGATTATACTTAGCAAGGTCACGCATGATCCGCTCCACCTCAGGATCATTTTGCTGATCCTCTGAAATCTCAGTTGGGATAAGTAGGGTGATAGCACGCCTACATATGGGACACCTGCAAGGTTGCAGCACTGAGCTATGTTGCCAAACCCTCAATATACATTCTCCTGCCACGTTGGTATTAACAGCCATATCAGACGAGAAGTTAAGGAGGTTTCAAAAGGATGACCTAAGGTAACACAAATTCAGAAATCCAAGAACGTATTGGTTGCTAATCATCCTAATACCTTGCGAACATCTGGGAGAGCAAAATGAAAGAGTAGCAGAAGACAAAGACCAGGATTTTCAGTATAACTAGACTATTCCGAGAACTGATCCATAAAGAGAACCATTTCTATAATTCATAGAGAGGCCTCACAATGGTCACAGTCCCTATGGTCACAATCATCATACAGAGGCCTCCCTATGCGTCATTAAAAGGCTCTGTATGATAGCTATAACCATAGTGACACCTCGTGAATAATAGTGAATATTCTCTTTACGATGTTGTCTAAAATTCCCTGAAACGGTTCAATTTTACTGAAAACGCTGTTTGAAAAGAAGAGCTAAACAAACACTCATGAATAGGAGAACACATCAACCGAATCATTACACATATATGAAAGACAACTTCATTGCAAAAATAATTCTCAGTCTGACATAGGGTGTAGAACTTGGAACTTGAAATAGCGAGGAACTCACCACAAAACCAATGGGCACAATTGGCCTGACAAGGCAATGTAAAGGAATCATGGCACACCGAACAACAGTCGTTGTCAGGGGGCGCTTCCATGTGGCGCGCAGCGAAGCTGCTGCTGCTCGTGGTGCGCTCCAGTGGTGGAGCGAGATCACCACGGCCTCCGAGAGGCTCCCTCGTCGCCACACTGCCCCCCCAAAGGCTCCCAATCCACAGCCGAACCACGTACACCCCCTGCTTCAAAAAACTCAGCGACTGCCTGCATTCATTGGATCACAATTGTCACTTTCAGCTTCTGAGCATCAAGGAACCTTTTGTGCTCCTACTACGAGCTCATTCGTTCTGAATGTGTTGCAGATGGCGGGTAAGTATGGAGGTTGCTCAAAGAGTTCGGCCTTCCTTAAATTAAAAAGTGCAGTACTCGTTGAGAAACAGAAGAATTTCAAGTAGGCTAAGGTCGAATTTGAACCATCATTCTAGGATAGGTCACCATTGCCACTCTCAGCTTCTGAGCATCAAGTAACCTTTTGTCCTACCACTAATAGCTTGTTCGATCTGACCGTATTGCAGATGACGGGTAAGTACGGAGGCTGACCAAAGGGTTTGACCTTCCTTATCTAAAAAGTGCAGTATTGGCTGAGAAACAGTAGAATTTTTCATGTAGGCTAAGGACGGATTTAAACCATCTTTCTAGGATTTGCGACACGTCTCCAGCCACTACAACTCATGAGCCACTTGAGCGCAAGTCAGAACTGCCAAATTGGATGAGAAATTCCTTGAAGAATTCAGTGCCAAAGTAGCACAAGTGGCGGCTGCTTCTATATCTACTGGAGTTGGAATAAACCATTTGAGAGGCTTCAAGAAAAGGTAACAGAATTGAGAAAGAAGACATCATACCCTAAAATTTGAACGACAGAAAATATTTTTTCAATGCTACAATAATCGACTGTTAGCTTCCAAAGTGGACTTTTAATTTCCAGCTTGGGCACTTAGGGGTTCAGATGACCATTCTGCGATCCAAATTGCTTTCAATGACCTTCAGAAGTGGCGGTAGCGACATATCACTACAATTACGAAAGTCACCATCACTCATAATCTTACGAAAATCAGTCATGAATCCAAGGTTCTCAGCGACGTTACTGATTCCAGTCAACGACCAAACTTTTGAAATTGAGAAGAAGGAATTCCGGTGACAAGAACTCCAAGTTTAGTTTGCGTCTCTCGTGAGCAGATAATCACATGCCGGAAACTGATGTAATTCCTAAAAATGCAAGAAAACGTCTCTGGTACTGGGCCAAGTCCAATCACATGCCAATCCAACGAGGAGAGACGATCTCAGACCAGTAGTCATTCTAATCTACCAAGGCGCCGAAGTTCGCAAAGTAAACTTTCGAACAATAAGCACGCAAACATTTGTCAAACAAATAATCTCTACCGACAAACCCTAGAAAGAGCAGGACCACAAATTGATCCCCCAAACCTTCAGCGAAAGTCCAAGAATGTAAAATTAGGGTTACCCGCGATCCAATTCCCCAACACCAGATCCCAATTCTTCCTCTCGAATTCAAACGTTTCGAGATCACACGCACGACACACAGCACCCTGGCACTAGATCGCATCATCTCCTACCCATTGCAACCACAAGAACCTACTTCCTCCCCTCACCACTGCCCCAAACCAACCCAACCCAATGCGAATTCAAACCCTAAAATCATACAGACAAACAAATCATCCACCAAAACCATCGAAACCACCCCATGAGCGACTCACTCACTCACTCACTCACCCCAGCGAAGAACGGCACAGGAACACAACGGAAGCAACGACCAGCGCTGTGTAAAGCAACTCATCGCCCACCCCGTCTATAATGGGCATCGTCTGTGGGTGGTCCGATCCGCCCCAAACCACCTCCAACGACCACCAACACTTCCACCCCTCCAGCCAGCACTTGTACGCCCCAAATTTGCATACACCAATCCGTCTCTCGCCCGGCAGATTCGCGAACTCGGCAAGAACAGAAATTCTCCCCAGCAGCAGCAACAGCAAATTCGGGACGCAGTCCACAACATGGGTAACTACGCCGAAAAGAAGGAGAGAATTCACCGTCTGCCGTCCTCGGATGCGTGATCGACTGTGTTGGGTTGCAAGTGACGACGATGGCGGGCGGATTGATGAGACGGAGGAGGATCTGACTGAGTATACGGAGATGGGAGGATCATGGCAAGCGCGATGAAGCTTCGGCTCGTAATACAGTAATCTGGGTGGTGCCACCGCTGGCTGGAGGGTGATGCGGTGGCTGCCGGATTCGAAATACGCAGGAACGCATGGCCTCCTTGGTTGCCACGTTGGGGATGCTCGGATTCGTCCTGTGAAGGTCGACCTTTCCTAATTCTGTTATCATCATGTACTGGGAGTAAACATTTTTAATATGAAATGTAATGTAATGTAAGCTGTCGGTACATGAGGGACGGAAGTAGAGATATGGCGGTTGTAGGTTGGTGTATCATTGGATATGTTCGCACTTGGTGTTAGGGGTGATGTTTGCTATGTGAATCTGGTCCAGAAGTAGGTCTAAATTTGTTCCTAAGATCCTCACGAATTCAACACTCTTCACCCCTTAAAGCGGACCAAATAGAGTTTTTTTGGCAACATAGCGATTTTGGTCAAACTACTACTTGCAGAATAATGCATATTTGTTCATGAAAATTTGAGAGGATGTGTGCTCAAGGAGTATCTTCAAGGGGCAAAAATTTTCAAACCGATTTGATTTATGGAAAAAAAGTTATTAGGGGAGAAGTGGTTTTGTTTGATCTCAGGGTAGGACGTGCACAACCATTTACACTAGGGCTGAAATTTTCTAATCTTGCCCAAACGGTGAGGGGGATATCTCAAGGTAGGGATCCATGATCACTGTAAAATGGGTCAGGTGCTACAGCAAGCCATCTCTACCATCTCCATCCACTTCCCCTCTTTCTAAGCTCTCCATGTTAAAGTTTTGGGGTGGTTGGGAATCTCTCCAAATTGGTTAGAGCCAAAAAAGGGGGGTGAGTTCCAGAACCCAGCATTTGAGGGTTGCCCTGAATAGTGAACCATACTTAGAACACTGTGACTGAATTTTTAGCACTACATTGAGGGATTTTGTTATTTTCTTGCAAGGATCATTCCTTGTAGTCAAGTAAGTGCACATCTATACATCCACCATTCATATTTTTGATTGGAGGTCATTTGAATGAAAAATTCCTTGATTGAAAAAATGCAAGTGTATGCAATTTTTGCCAAACCTATGCCTACAATCATGCAATTTTGCATATGTTCCACAATTGTGATGACATTGAAATTTTTTTGAGAATGTTCCTAACTCATATGAGCATCCTATTCCAAAGAGTAACCATCAAAATCAAATTGTATACATGGAAAATTTAGTAGTCTAAGTGCAGTTGCTCGGAATTTTTACAATGAAAAAAAAAGAAATTACAACTTTGAACCTTTAGATCTCACTCAATTAAAGGAATTTACAAGTGAAAATTGGTAGGTAGGTTAATAGTGAAGGCAAGTTCAAGATGTTACAGTTGGAAACTAAAAAATATTTGTCTTTTATTGTCCACTCTTCACAATAGACAAACAACCCTTTTTTGATTACTTTCTTCTAAAACACTCCCAATACATTTAGAGTTAGGGTTGCTATTTTGTGAGCCTGTGAGCGTAAAAGTGTGAGCTACGAGTGTAGATTTTCTTATGTTGAAAATTGATGAGGTACCTATGACTATGGACTTCAAAATAAAGACTTCACCTTGTACTACAGGATGAAAAAAATAAATGGTCATTAAATTTTTTTTATCTTCATGGTAATTCAGTTCATTTGTAGTGAAATTTATTACAAATTCTCTTGTTATAGTTGAGGATATTTATAAAAAAAGATACTTAATCCACAAATCACTATTGTAGTGCATTTTGGCTAGTTTTTACTGTTTATTGATGATAATTTCGTCCAATAAAATGATGCCTTTTTAATGTTATTTAGCAACTAATGAAATGTAGCTTCAAAAATGCAATTTTGACTCCAACTCGTGTGGCCTAGAAAAATTTGAAATTGAAATGCTACCAAAAAGAGAAATAGACTTGGTTGCATTCTATGACATTTGACAATAGAATTGTATGTAGGGTGAATTTTCTTTATTTTCTTTGTTCATAATACATAATAATATAGAATTCTGGGGTATGCAAAAATATCACTACTTGTTGACATATGACATCACCTCCAAATCATAAACAAATTTGTTTTACTCATATGTGGTAGTCTAATGGTAGGAAACAAAGTGATAATCAACAAGCCTTTGAATCATTGGTCATTAATTCCTCCTAGCAAGGATAAATGATAAATGAACTACACATTTAGCAACACTATGTTATTGTGAACCAAATATCATTTATAATCCCTTAAATTTTTGAAAATAGAGGAAGCTAGGAACATAACAACTTCAAATACATAGAATACTGCTTATTGAATTACCAAAACAATATATAATGAACGATAAAATAAAATCCAATAAGTGCAATGCAACTAAAAATAGACTCACATAGAAAACATAGACATAGACTGAGAGTGGCCACTACTAGTAGTTGATGATGACTCTGTGTTTGATTCTAAGGCTATCACATCTATAAACTGCATAACCATAGGATCTAAAGAATTCAACTTTTCATGTATAGGAAAATTTTGAGTAGATGCCAATGTTGAAGCTAAAGTCTCTACATATGATGGCAATACATAGGACTTCTTTGGATTTGGAAAAAACTGAGGTAAAGTGAAAAAAGGTCGATGAGCTACCCAATTTAAAATCATGATGCAAATACATAACAAAGGATTAGAAATGATTTCAATATTAAATTCATGATGAAACAAATGTGCAATGTAAATGTAAACAAAATTTAAACAATGTTCTAGAGGTACACTTACAAATTGGAAAAAAATTCTAGACAAAGATAGACTTACTTATTGAAACAAGATTTCTTAACAATGTGGGGAACTTCAACTTCCACTGCATCTTCATCGTCAGATTGCAAAATGACTATTTTGATTAGTGTTGGAACATCTGGAAGAGAACGAATCATTGGAGCCAAAATGGCCTCAAAAATGGCCTTGTCTTCTTCAAGTGCAACTATATGTCTATTCACAATCCTGCAAGCATGGATGGAGGCCCCTAATAAGAAGAACATCCAAACATCAATTGTTAGAAAAATGGTGGGAGAATTGAAAGAGAATATGTAAATGAAGATTACGAAAATAGATGGGGAAGGCAATTGAATTTACCAGTTCTTGTAGTACAGTCTAAAATAATGTCATTTGGAAGTGATGATGCTTCTATCAACATCTACAAGAATCGCGGATCCTTTTCTCGTGCCCTCTCCAAGGCTTGGAATTGTGATCTATGGTCAAAGTCTCCAATTTGGTGAAATTCTAAAGGATGTCATCTAAGGCAACATCCACCCCTAATTTCTTCAAGCTTGGGCATGGCTGAAATTGAAACTTTGAAGGACCAACATGAGGCAAGTTCTTTACAAAAAACAAAATACCAAGGCGCTTAGTCTACAAAAATGAAGAGATATGATGATGGTTAGTCTATAATGTATGCATAATTGGATACTATTAGATTACTTGAAAGGTAGAACAAATAGAAAGATCTCACATCATACAATTGAAAACCAATATAAACATACAACACCTTGCATTGGAATTGAAAGTGAAATATTCAACAAAAAAATGTATATAAAAAACTAACTACATTCTAAACCAAATGAACAAATGAATATATTGTTCTGGAAGGAGAAATAGGTGAGGCCAAATGTAACTAGTTCATTCCCCACCAATCCTTCATCTTCTCAAAATAATATGTAGTGGCATACTCGCAAATGGTGGCCTTTGCAATAGCCTTCAAAGGAAAAATAAGGATAAGAGCTCTATCATCATACAAATGACCATCAACAAACTCAAAAACTGCCTCTAGCCCTAGAGGGTTGTCCATGTTCCACTTAGGCACGTTGGTTGCAGGCACTGACAAATTAGGGATAGGCAAACCCTCTGGAACATTGGCAATAATAAGATCAATGCGCGGTTTCTCACTTGTAACTCCTTTGAAGAAGCATTGCTTTACCTTTTTGTGCTACAATAGAATTATTATAGTTAGAAAAACAAAGAAATGAAGTCAAAAAATAAAATCATAGGAAATTTATCAAGGAAAGGGAAGTTGCTAACCTCATCAATAAATTTGATGATGTCGTGGTACACTTGGGGTAGAGGATCAGCCAACACATGTACTAGAGAATGATTAAGAATGAGCTCATCGATAAAAATGTCTAAATCATTCAAAAACTCCATAGCTAATGGACCATGCAACATCCCACCATCATTGAGTGAAACATAATTAGTATCACGTTTGGTGCCTCGTGAGAAAGATTGCACGTGTTGGGATTCCTTGTCTTTAGTAGATGAAGGTGGAATTTGTTGCTTCATAATCTTGCCCCTAGCCTTCTTAGCTGCTAAAGCCTCTTCACTCTCAACTAGTTACATGGCTTTCTTTGTGATTCTCTCCTTAGCCTTATCCACAGCTTTAGAGTTTTTCAATGCTTTCTTCTTGTCAACCTCATCCCTCTTCTTCATCACTTTTGCTTTTGCATCTTCATCAAGACCAACAAACTTGTCAATTTCTTCCACAACCTCATGAGAATTGATAGAACGCTTGAGGTCCTCCTCTAGCAGTGGCGTGAACTTTAGTGGGCAATCCAAATACCATGCACTTGATTTGAGGTGCAAACTAGTCCACCACCTCAACTGAGATGCTTAGAACATGCAATGCTCAGAAGAAACATCCAACCATGTTCCTAAAAATGGAGGAAGATCACGCTTCGGGATTGCTCTTTTTGGTAACATCTCATGTTTAAAATACCTGTAGAAACAAAAAATGTTATTAAAAAAAATGTCATGTAGCTAAGAAATGAGTAATTCACCTAACCATAAAACAAGGAAAACATGAAAGTAGAATATATACCTGTAAATCACACGATTTACAACTAGATCACTACCCTTGTGCTTCTTGAAGTCATTTGACTTCCTAAAGACATCATGCCCCCTGAAATGCATCATGAATGCATGGTCCCAAATGCAGATTTGCCATCCCTCAACATAATATGGAAAACTCTCTGGTTCTTGGAGAGAATCCATGGACAACGTTAGCTCATCCTTCTTTGCAACGTTCTCGAACATTTCATTCCCCACCTCTTCAATCTGCACAATAGAAAAAGAAAAATAGTCACATACAAATATCTTTGGTATCCAATTGATAATGTCATCTATTACATAACAGAACTATAAGGCATTGAGCAGCACTTACCCTTGCATACCAGGAGGCCTTTGCCAAGAATGACTTTAATTCATTTTCTCCAACTGCCTTCAATGGGAACCTTCTAGCCTCTCTTGTTTGAATTGAAGAATTCCACTATTGCAGCCACTTCACCTTTTGCTCACTACTGACATTGCAAGTTGCAATCAACTGCAACTTCTCCATAGTCATTTCGAGGGTGATGTTTGAGCTCTAGTGGTGCTCAATCTATATCACAAGGAATTTAGACTCAGAAAGATGGCATGACAAAGGAAGAACATAAGATGAGAGAACATATGCGATTTTATTTTACCTCTCAAAGCCATTCCCTCCCAAGTTTGGGATTAGCAATCGATGTTAACTTCCCCAACTTCTAGATCAATTTGGATGTCTTTTCTTTCATACCCAATCTCATGGCAGCCGAGATGCCTTCCTCTTATTGATCTTCCTTTGGTGTTTCTTCTTTATACAACCGAACTGCAATATTAGCTGTTGTTGCAATCTCATACTACACAATAATATAGCCATGAGCATTGTTGTAACTTAAACCCAAAGAATTTAAGAAAGACATGATTAGTTTAATGAGAAACATTACCCGAAAAATGAACGAAGTAAACACTTCAAGTGACATAGAATACCAACTCTTTCAATGACTCTGTTGGCACTGTATCATCTCAGAGGTACTCAAATGCTCATAGAACTTGTCTAGTGGAAGAACTCCGTATTTTTGAACATGATAGAGCGTGTGTACTAGACTGGTTTTGATAAATGAATTCTCTGTATATCTGCAACAAAAAAAGTAGATGTTATATGAAATATAAATTAACCCCTAAAGGACCAAACGGTGTTTTTTGGCAACATAACAATTTGGGGCAACTCACTATGAATGGAATTTTTAATTTTTTCTTTGAAATTTTCACACAACATGTGTCCAAGGAGTAGCTTTAAGACCCAACAATTTTCATAACTTTTGAATACATGGTTAAAAAGTTATTGTATAATATGTTGTTTTCATTGCTCAACGGGCAACTCGGGCAGCAAAAAAAACTTCTTTAAAAATCACTCTTTTTAAAAATAAAAAATTGAAATTTATTTTCCTGATTTATATATACATGAAAAGCTTTGAATCATTCCATTTTGATTTATGAGATGAAAGTTATAAAGAGTTTTAGTTGCGGGTAATTTGTGGGTAGTAATGGAATCTCTACTCTAAAATAAACTTTGAAGACCTTTATGTAACTCAATTTTTCATATTTTTGGAAGAAAATAAATACGTGAGGTGTAGATTGTTTATTACAACAATTTCACCATTGGGATTGGCATTTTTCAATTCCATAAATAAATTATTAACAATTTAGTTTTTTGAATCATTCTCTACTTCTTTCAACTTCCTATTTTTTTCCTATACATTCTACAATTCCAAATGATCTAAAATTTTTCAAGCATGTAGCCAACATGACTTGGAGAATGAATCCAAAGAGTTACAACCATTTTGGACATTTTTTCATAATGATCTAACCTTGTTAAGTGCATCTGCCCAGATTTTCGCAGGGCCAAAAAATGGCTTTTTGTCACTTCAAATGCTAATATCTTGCAATCCAAACGGTGGAAATTTCTGAAATTTTTTCAGCATCTTTCCAAATCAACGTACGACAAGATCCTATGGTTACATTTGTCCAAAAATGTATTTTTTCTAAAATTTTGTACTTGTACTAGAGATGACAGTTTTGGAGAGTTTTTGGTGAAAACATAGTCAGATACCTTTAGGGGTTAAGGTACATACCAAACCAAAATGTAGACTACATTAAGTGAGGCACTTACTTGTTGATGTCATGCATGGCATGCATGACATCACCAATTCTACCCTTTGTCTCAAGAATGATTGAATCCACTGAAATGTGCCAATCTCAATCATGGACATGATGTTTGGATATACAAAAAGACCATTCAAGCAGCTTGTGGTTACCATCGCATACAAAAAACTTAGAGTCTTGAAAACGCTCTAAGCGAGGTGTTGCACTAAGTTTGGCATTGAAGAAGTCATACTTTGCATTCCACATTGGGCCCCAAGCACATTTTTCAACATCAAACACCTGCTCCGTCTCTCCCTACTTGTTAGTCAGTGAGACATAAAACAAGTAAGACCCATCTCTATATCCGTGCACAAACTCCTGCTCCAATCTGGTAAGATCACATGCTAATGCTGGACAAACCATAGGCATCACAGCAAGCCGGCACAACAAAATCCACAAACAAGAAATTGAATGAGGTTTTAATCTCAAGTTAGTAATGGAAGCCACAGAGTTAACTTTCTAAGCTCTGCAAAGGGCATCCTCGGTGGTGAATTCCGTGTTCGTCTTCTCCACAACCTCGTCTTCATCTTCATGAGTATTTTGATTGAGTAAACCTTGAGTTTACAAAGGATTGGAATCAAAACCCATCTCCTGCAAGGAAAGACAAATCATTAGAAGGAATCATGTAATATTAACAAGTGGATGCAATTAGATGAATGAACACAAAGAATAAGAGTTGAAAAACAACTCTCAATTAAGGAAGCCTAATCAATAGGGTCCACAAGATCTTCAGAAATCCTTGAATCCACCCAATCAAAATCCAAACATTTCTCTATAATATTCTCACGAAGGCCCAACAAACATAATGCCCTCGGCGCCGAGGCCAACCACACCAGAAGGTAATTCTAATCTATTAAGTACGCAATTCAAGATATCAAAATGACAAAATAGAAGAAGACATCAATTGATCAATCAATCATAACTCTATATTGTTATCAGAAATGTAGGAAAAGTATTGTCCTCTCAATGTCGGGGGATGTCAAATAGGGTAAACCAAATAATTCAAACAACTAGTGAAACATGAAATCGGTGAATTTCCCTTCACCCTAAACAAGTGAAATATATGTGATATGATCAAGAAATCTCAAAGAAGACTATCCCTCAGTGCCAAGGGATGACTAAGAGGTTGAACCAATAGATTTTTTTTAAATGTGACTCAAGAAATCAACGAATTTAATGACTTTGAAAAAACCTACTAGAGATTCAATAAGATCAAAAACACATCAACAAGAATAGCCCTTGGCGCCGAGGCTCCCTACAATCTAATTGATTTAGATCCTAGAATCACTATTACTACAATGTCGTATTACAAAATTACTAGGCTAGCTAACCTAAATTACATTGTAATTCCTTAATTTATCCTCAATTAGCAATCGATAATAGCACCACATTCTATTATCTTAGTCTATAAAACACCAAGAGCTAATATCAAAACCAACATTAATATACTTGCTTGATAATTATTCAAATGAAATATGGATGATAATACTCAGCTCACTTAGCTCAATATTTTGATTAAGACTAAGAATCTAGAATGTGCCCATCGGGGCCAAGGCTTCCTAAAATGAACATCAATTTGATCAATAATGAATTAATCATATCGAAACTGAGAAAATACCAAGCCTAAATGTTTAATCAACCTCTAAGGCTTGGTTCTGATTTGTGGATATATATTAATAGGCTAGTAAACCAAGAGACTCAAATTGGAGAGGTGGAAATGTTGATAATGTCCTAAGCTAGTTTTGTAAATGTTCATTGGACAAACCAACACGGAAGTCC
The DNA here is from genome assembly GCA_963920665.1 of Straminergon stramineum. NCBI lineage: Eukaryota > Viridiplantae > Streptophyta > Bryopsida > Hypnales > Calliergonaceae > Straminergon > Straminergon stramineum. Next base: position 11,327,581 of record OY987266.1, read on the forward strand.
AGTGAGAAGCTCTTGGGGCTGAGACATCTATATTTCAGGTGATGTGTAATCAACTACTAATCAATCAAGGAGGGTTTTATAAATTTCTCACACAAAGTTCTTTTTTCCTAAGGTTTTCGAGCTAAGTAGATTTTCAAAAAACGAGATCAACAAATAACCACAAATTCACTTCCATTGGCACCGAGGTTGGCAATACGGATTACTTTTCTCTCAAACGTTGTGATAGATCCAGCAACTCCTCAACAAGCTAAGTCAGAGAAAATGCATATCAACAAAAACAACGAAGTTATAACTCTAATATCCTAATGAACAAATTGACCACATCCGCAATTTTGCAACTAAACATCCAACTAAAAGATTGGTCGATCATGTCTTGCAACCTATAAATGATGGATTAGCGAGCTTGCTTCAAACTGCACATAGCCTTGCAGATTTTGAATTAATATTTAATGTCTCCGACAGAACAAAACTTAGGAATTAAAAATCAAAAGTCCAAATTCTATTGTAATGCACACTATTGTCTAGTTAGTAGCTAATTTGGCAAAGCACTTGATAGAACTTGTTGATCACAACATCTAAGGTAGGACATTCACATCAGCACCGAGGCTTCTCAATCAGTAGACTTGACTAACCAGATTTCAACATCGACAGTCACAACTGAATTGATTTTGAAATTCATAGACATTGTTGAGAAAGCTTTTGAATTGTTAGACACCCCTGATCACCCGGAAGTTGGAAAGTTATGTAAGATCCATACAATTAGCTTCTTTCAAGTTGCCCTAGCCATATACTTTGAATCATTGATATGTAATTTCTATAAGTTTCTTGTTAGCTATTGCTATTGAGCTATTCTAATAAGCTTGGATGGGTATCGTGAGATAGATAGATCTACACGATGGGTTTTGTACTCTTTTCACGCCTTGTATATTTCCATGACCCAGAACAAAAGAACAGAATCTTGCCTTCGAGGGCAAGGACTCTCTTGTCCACCTGCAGAATGATCTAAAGACCTAGCAAGGTAAAATTTTATTCACAGAGTTTTATTCGAATTCTTCGAATGCACATGGTTTACCACTAACAAACATTGTTTATTTAAATCTTTGACCAGTATGTAGCGCTTTTGTTCTCCAACCCCAATTTCACAATCTACAAATTTTCAACAAGAGTTGTGAACAAGAGAATCTTTACACTAATTTTCCCTCTAATCTGCTTCTATATTTCTAAGAGGAAACCCTAAAACGGGTCTGATCCCAAGCAATGACCTATTCAAATCGAGCCTAACCTACAATTTTGCAACTGCGTTCAAGTAATGAATTCTTGATTTGTTTCACAAAATTAGACTCATTCCAACAACTACCTAGGACACGCAAGAGATAACCAAGGCGCAAGAAATATACAAATATGAAGGTCGACATTGAAAGGAAGGGTTGATACTTACCATGGCCACAACAGGAGTAGAAGTCTTGGCGATTTCAGTGTCAACTAGAATTTCTGGGCCGGCATCCTCATTACTGCCATCACCCTCACTTTGTTGCCCTCAACCTGACGCATTTCTTGTTGCAGGCTTCCTCGCCATATCTCGCATTTCCTACACCAAGATTATAAAAACCTAGTTTAGCTTTAATCATATTAAGTGTCGCGCCCCTTAGTGACACTTACCACCTTAAGCTCACTTTCCAAACACTTAACACTTTAGTGCCACCAAGGTTCACGCCCTCCTAACACTGCACATGCCACGCACCCACAATGTTAGGTTCCACCTCAAGTCATGGGGTTCCCCATTCCTCCGTGACTCCCAATCCTTTCCTTCCAATCCTTAACTCCCACAAGACACCGGACATGTCATTTGATGACATGGGGCGGAACTTCCATTGATGTCCAAGCACTCGGTGAGGCACTACTCCCACCGGTGCTAACCGCCCTTGAATGGGACCCAACTCCCCACTAGGCCCAACCCAACTCATTTCGGGACTCATTAATCGGGACTCACACCATGGCCTAGTGTGGAGTGGGACACCACCCAATCGGTATCAAGGAGTGCACAAGCACTCCATGGTAACACACAAGTGGTGGTGAGGCTCCAACACTAACCTCACCACCCGGGGGCCACTTAGGCTCACCATGGCACCATCCGGGAGTGAGGAGGGAGACCACCCCTCCTCATAGTACTCTCTGCGGGATTCGGCAGCCCCCCCCATACTAGAGGTCATCGAGAACCCCCAAGATGCACCCCATCTTGGAAGACCACCCATTTCTCCCGATTCGCACTACTTTGGGACTCCCGAACTTCCACCCGGCATAACTTTGCGGTCCGGGATCTAAATCGCACATGCGACCCCATTTTCGACATCTACGCGACGCGTAGATGCCGATGGACTACTCACTTGCTCCATTCGGACAAGTACTCGCAAAGATATCGCCCTCCAAAGATTCGGGACACTCCCGGCGCGGCCAGGGCACTCCCGGCGCGACTGGGACACCCCCAACTTTGAACGCCCATAACTTTTGACTCGCAAGTCCAAATCACGCGTTCTTTGGACGGCTAGAAGCGTCTTCTCAAGACCTTTCCAAGCACGTATCACACGCCCCCAAATTCGTCCGGATCAGAGCGCTACATCGCTCTGATCGCTCGGGACTCCTAGTCCCCCTCACCTCATCTCTTGCAAGGCTTGGGGAGTCACCCCCAATGTCCCCCTTGCTCACCAAGGTGGCACGGGCACGCCTTGTGATGAGGGTCGTGACATTAAGTGTAAAAGAATGCGTAAGCTAAGTATTTTCTTAAACCACCTACACACCCACATTCTTACCAAGGCAATCATGAGAACTACTATTTACGATCTCAGCTCAAGCTTGACCACAGAGAAGGAGAAAAATAGTTGGAAAAGGAGGATGACGGTCTCCAGGGATGAAGTGGCCCCTTTCGATCAACCCACAATAGTTACCTTTTGCAGCAAGTCAACAAATTCGGTTACCTTTTATAGCCAGTCAATCATGTATAGAAAGTCATGTATATCAAATTTTATGGGATCACAATTATTTTTACTTTTAAATTTCTCAAAAGATTGTGGGTTAAAGTATTGAAAACAAAAATTGTATTGTCTACTTTCTATTTTTATAAAACTAACTTGATTCTTGGAACTTCCAGACCCATCTCCAGAATTGATGATTTAAGAAAAATAATTATAAAGGGACATATGAAAAACTAATTGTGGAATTGACGTAGAAAAACAATTGTAGAATGTGAGTTTTAGAATCCATTTGGACAATTAGATTTTCCAATGCTATCATCAATATTTTTGTTTTAAATATTATCAATTTTGCTTAAAATTTGTTGGAATGTATTTGAAATGAGGTTCTCTTCACATGGTGATTTTTGAAATGTTTGGGTTCTTACTATCTATAACATCATTTTGGCTAATCCCATCTCCAGCTTGAATCTTTGCAACTTAGGTTTCGTCAAGCACATGACATACTTGCACATTTGGAATTTTTAAAAAATATGTACACTTGTAACACCAAATTCAATATTTCAATAGGGCAACTACTTCATGCATTATCTCTAGAAATTAGGATAACTTCCCTCTAAGTTGTATACAAAAGATCTGTTAGTTTCAAACAATTCATCATTTTCTTTTTGGACATTAGAGCACTTTCAAAATATTTTATTCCTAATTTATAGGTTGATGACATACTCAAAACATATGGAGAATCTATATTTGTCCATGCAAAAGTAAATATACTTATGCAAGACTTTGACATTGCTCTCCTACGATAGAACTTGAGTTCTTCCACCTTAATGTTTGATACCCTCTGTACACTTCCTTCATTCGCATCAACAGTTTGTTTATCCTCTTGAATATGAAGGTGGAAATTTGCAATCGGAGTTGACAAATTTTCCTCTATAGCAACCTTCCCTCTTCTCCGCAATCGTTGCAACTCCTTCCGCAATGAGAACAAAATTTTCCCTCTCTTCCTCCTCTTTCTAAAACAATATTGGGAAACACTGTTAATTCTATCTTTCACAACATGCATGAGACTAGTAGATCATATTGTGGAATGACTCTGAAGACGTACAACAAGATTTAAGCAACGGCAAGAGTGCACATTCCAATATGCACTTGACACTATTATCAATATATCATGTAACTTCAAATCCTAAGGTGTTCACTAGAATGGGTAGACAATGACTTCAAGTTTCATGTTATAAGATGATTTCATGTTCATAGTAACAGGATTGAAATTTTGAAATTGCCATGGCAATCTTTGGAATTATGTCACCACATATTGTACAGCTCTTCACTGCGAAGTATTCCATTATGGCAACCTAATGTAGGTAGATAAATAGTTTCAAATTCACCGGCATCCACAAATTTGTGGAACCTATTAATGTCATAATGGCCATGCTTTAATAGGAAGTGTGGGAAAGTAGTTTAGAATTTGAACTCCTGTAATTAGTTACAGTGTAAGCACCAAAAGCCATCATCATTAGCAATTATGCATAGTTTGAGGTACCTATCCTTTACAATATTATTTCCTTTGTATTAGCCTTAGACAATTTTGAATTTCTTAAAACTACTAGACATTCTAGAAATAGTATGTAGTTCCTATGATTTTTCAAAGTGGAGGCTCCTAAACCAATGAAACCGTCATATCAATTTAATGAACTTATATCTACATAACAAACCCTATTGACACCCAATCACATTTAAACAAGGAGACAGTCTAAGAAGAATTTTGAAAGAGAATTAATCGAAAGTCTATAAATGGTTTAAATGTTTAATGGAAAATCAAGGTACATGATTGCCAGAAGGAATTGAATGGATGTTTTCACCCTTCCATTGCCCATTATTTGAGCACAATCTAAATTCGTCGTCTCTCTATAAATAAGTAGCTTGTTCTTTGAATTTTTCATTAATTTTCTTTATGAGTTAGGTAAGAAAATCGACTTCCCCTCGAAGATTCTTCTTAAATTTGAGTGGCAGTTCTAGATATACAAAATTAGAGTCCTTTGACAATATTGTTATTTATCAACAACTAATACCATTACATTCTGTCTTAATCATGTCCATTTAAAGGTATACCTTATGCTTACATAATGTATACAATAGAACCTCATACACACAATAAGTTAGTCTCTAATCTCTAACAAGTTTTCATTAGATATTGTTCTCTCTGTTGTTGTTCCTTTATATGCTATCAATAGCATCCATTCGAGCAGATGGCCATGAGATTCCCCTTCTTCTCCCTCATGGAGAAGAAGGATATGTTGTAGTATCTTCACACCTTCTTCATGTCCGATTTGGTTTTGTCCAATCCAGTATATATGTTGAAGAAGAGGTCATGTCTGATTCTAGAAGCTTGAAGGAGTATGTCCACACGATGAAGTTAGAACTTGAGGACAGTCATGCTTGGCACCTTCGTCTAGGTCACTACAGAGCTTATGGATTGTCGTCTCTCATGATGGGTGCTTCCATAGAGATTTTACCTCGCCAATCAGACCATTCTACTGCGGATATGCCTTGTGCTTGGCATGATATTAGGAATTATGTGGAACGTCAATAAATGACAAAGGTGAGTAATAAAATTCAACTTCTTCATGTGAAACAAGAAGTCGACCCTATTATAGATATATCTAGTGAGTTAGAAGGAGAGTCCCCTAGCCAACCAAGTATCCAAGCAACACTTCCTTGTAGAGTCCCTGATGATATCCTTAGGACAACTTCCAATACATACCACATGCCATCAAGTAGTTCTGCTCTATCGACTCATTCTCGCCCACCAACTTATCCAAATAATACAGACACAATCAGTATTGTTGGGTGCTTGAAGAATTTGGCATCAATTCGTGGATCTAGAAATGAAGTTGTTGCATTAGACTACGATTCATTGATTCACCACAAAGTGCAATATCTCCCCACAAACTTTGATGGAGATGTAGTATTTGAGTTGCCTTCACTTCATGTTTCATCTTCATCATCCACTAGTGGAAATCTATAGGGCATGGATAAACAATACGATGGTCATGCTTGGTGTCGAACCATGACATCCAATATCCACAATCAAGATGGCCTGAAGTTTAGAAAGTCCTCTTGTGCATGCCATTTGGTATGTAACAACTCCGAGTGTGATTACTTGAAGCAATCTTCCAAATGCAACAAGACAAAGTGGTCTGGTTATACTATTGCTCCATTCCATATTGGATCAAATCCTCCAAATGATTCAAGTATTATTTGCAAGATATGCAAATATCCACCTCATTGTGTTAGTATTTTGTGATGCTAGAATATATTATGTTTTCAGTGACATTACATTGATGACTAGAGCATGCATTCATTTAGGTAATCACTTGCATCCTGTGGCTTCAGGAACATGTTGTGAACCACCATATTGATTCACTATTTAAAAACCCAAAAATATAAACATTAGGCATGAATTTACAAATCCGGAAGTGTTAGTACTCCGGATAAAGCCATAACCCATCAATTAAGGAGTTTTCCGCTAAATAGCAATGGAAACTTCATGAGGTTAGGGCAAGATGCTAGAAAATGCAATTAGGAAGAAATTAGGGGAAATTCTAGGGGGGAAATGGGAAGTTAAAACTAGAAAGAGGTTAAGCAAGATTTGGTAGAGTAACCGAATTAGGCTAATAGTAAAATGATGAGAAAATGAAAACAAAAAATGAAAAATGAAAATGAAAACAAAAGACTAGAAGTAGGAAATGAAATTAAAAGTAAATTAAAAACCACAAAAATAATAAATAAGAAAAAACACAAAAGAAGCTAGTTAAACTAAAACTATGAATAAAATACGAGTGTAGTGGATAAAACACTAAAATAGGGCTAGAAACACTAAAATAGGATTTTTCAGTAAGTTAGAGGGTTTTACAGTAATTTAGGGGGTGGAACACTAAAATAGAGAAATTTACACTAAATTAGCGGATTTACAGTAACCTAGTGCGATTTGCACTAGTTTGGCGCATTTTGCACCAAATTAGTGGATTAACAATGAATTAGTGTAGGATGAAAGTAGTTTAGAAAATTAATCCGTTAGAAAGTTAGATGTAGGCAAAATTAGGTTTTGGAGCTCTCTCTCTCTCTCTCAACTCTCTCTCAATTTTCCCAACTTTGTGTGCATGTGTGTTGGAGAGCATTCTTGGTGATGAAGGGCGTTTTGAAAGCATGAGAAGCTAGAGATTAAGATGAGAGAACTAAAGTAGGACAATTTGTCGAGTAGGTCACCATTTTGTGAGAAAAAGTGGTGAAGGATTGATGGGAGTGAAGTCAGATGGGAAGTGGAGTGGAGAGAATTAGGTTTTTGTGGAATTGGGAGGGGACTGCCGACTTTGGTGACTGATTGCGGGAGACTGAAAAAGCGGAATGGGCTGAATTTTTGGGAGGATGGAGATGGGAAAGTCAGCTTTCCAACAAGACCAGTCTCGACCAATTCCAAGCAAGGACGAGGATGGAGCGGCCGATTTAGTGCGAGGAGGTCAAGCCGCTATTGCCACGGAAGACCGACGACTTTGGCGAGCGACTGTGGGAGTTCGGCGAAGCGAATAAACGTGAATTTTGGAGAGGAGAAAGATGGGAAAGTCAGCTTCTCAACAAGACCAGTCTCGACAAATTCCGAGCAAGGACGAAGCCAGGGCGATCAGTTTAGTGGGGCAAGGTCTGCTGCCCATCTAGCGGCAGTGGATTCTAGGTATTTCATCTTTTGTTTCCTTGTGATTCAGCTGAATCCAAATGTAATGTTCATTACAATATGATATTTTCTTATCCATCTTGAAGCAATAGTTCTATGACTTGCATGCAATGTTCTTGTGGGGTATGAATGTGTAGAGGGTCTATGAGGATTTTTTTAGGGTTTTAGGGCAAGCGTGGAAGTGCTACCCAAATTGAGGTAGAATTAGGGTTAGGATATGGATTAGGAAATTGAAGGAAGAAACTAATTGGCCTAAAAAGAATGGGTGAATATGTTAGGGATGGGATCTATGGAATTAGGGAAGTCTTGGGCATCAATTTAGGAAGTTAGTTAGGAATTGGGGTGGTTGTGGTGTGCTGGAATTTAATTTTAAGACACCAAATTGACCCATTTGGTGCCCCAAGGGCTAATTTTAGGCAAAATTCGGCCTAGTAAGTTGCCCTAACCTCCCAAAGTAGGTACTAGGGTCATTGGAGGATTTTAGGGTGCATATTAGGATGATGTAAGGGTGCTGCCCTCATTTCACTTAGAGTAGTTGATGGTAAAAAATTGATAAAAAAGTATTCAGGAGTCCATTGCTTGGAAGGCAATCTAGGTAGGTGTCCCATACACTCCCCGCCGGCCAACTCTAGGGGGTTTCTTTACCTTGCGGTGAAAAAGCCTCATACATGTAGAGAATCTTTAGACACTATTTCCAATCTCATTGCAAGCGAGGTTGCCAAGACTCCAATTGCCACTAACTTAGCCATCGCCCTTGCAGCTAGTAAGCAATTTCTAGACATCCACTTTATACACAATGGTGATGGCCCTAAGGATATGTTGCAAGGAAAGTCATTAGAGGATGTCATGGATAGGTTCCAAATACTAAGTTCTCCTAACGTCCGTAACATTATCACTTCATTTCGTAGCACTAGTAAAGGTGGGGTCATAGATAGCATCATGAATATGAAACAGATTTTGAAGTTTGAATACATTCATGATAGTGTCTTTCCTAGACAAGGAAAAGAGAAGGTATACTTGTTTAAAATGTTGATTCAAGGACCTGGCAATGGAGTGGACTTCGTGAAGCACATGCAACTTGGAGGAGATCTAGAAAACATGTGGCTCATGTTTGACCATGTAAAACGTATTAAAGATTGGACAACCATGGCATACCATATATACAACACAAGATGCAGGAAGGTCATGACAATCGTTGTTTGTGACATGCAATCTGAAGATACAAAAGTGCAATGCATCATGTGGAGGTTACTAAATGATGTTATGAGACGCAATGGCGTTATGAGTCCTTATTTCAAAGGTTTCATAGCAGATAGTGCACAAGCAAATTGGAATGCTATTTGCATTGTATACAACACGGGGAATACCAAAGAAGAGCTTGTTAACCGGGAGTGTACATGTCTCTTGCATTGGAGTACTTCGATGCATCGACATACCCAAAAGTTCATTAAATCAGATATGCAGCACCAACATACTCGTCTGTACAAGCAATATAAAGATTCCAAGATCATGGAAGAAATTGAGACACGGTACTTAGCAATTCGTTCGTGGTGGCTATCATCTAAAGTAGCTTCAGAAGAGACTTTGCGTGAATTGGAGTTGTGGCTTGCATTTTGGCACTTTCAATATTGCCAATGGGGTAGGTTCATGCAAATGGTACTTTATTCAATGTCATTTTTTTTCCATAATGTCTTGCTTGTACAACCATTTTCATTTCATAATGTCTTTCCTAGAGAACTACTTGCATTCCAATTTTGTTCCATATAAACTGAACCGCTACTTCCGATATAATTCTGATCACCAAAGGGAATGGTTGACTTATCCCTCAGGGCCGAGGAGACCCTTTGCCTCACAATGGAGTGATCAAAAAATTATAGTAGTATACTTTAGCCAAAAGTGAAGCAAGCTGTTTTTTCCAGTTATTGTATTTTGGGCTAAATAATACCTTTTTTCTCTTTCCAGGGGTTGAGTCTCGACGAAATGGCAGACATGCCATCATGCAATTTATCAAAAATAGTCCATAACAAATGGTTGCAGCAATCAGGCAATCAAGGTAATGACTTGTTTGCTGCCACTTCTGATGACTACATTCACACCTTTATGCAAATGACAAATTACTGAGCATTCTTGAATGGCATAACATTGAAGATTTGAAGTCAAGGCCATCCAAAGAGGAGTTGAAGTTAAGAGGCGCTAGGCGGAGTGGCAATCCAAAAAAGATTGCAGAGGCTTTAAATGGCCTTTATGGAGCAACTGGTATTGGAACATGTATTCCACATTTGAAAGGTGAAGAGGTGTTTGGTAGTAGTAAGCGGAAGCTTGACCTTCCCATTGGTTCGGATGGTCACTCCCATCGTCCAAACAAGGTCAACTTCTCTCAACCACGAGTGCAAACACAATCTATATGTACACAATCTATATGTACACCAACAATGGCCTCCAATGAAGCAGAAACTTTGCCTACCTCTATGCATATACCACATATCACAATTGCGATGGAGAATGATTGTGACACTTCGCAATGGCATATTACAAGGATTTCGCAAAAGTCAAGTTGCAAATGTCATGCCCAACAGAGAGGATCAAACATTCATTGCGTTGTCAAAATTGCGAAGGGATCTAAAGGCACTCTAGCTCTGACATATCGTAGTAGAAAAAAAAATATGGCAAAAACAAGGAGATCATGACTGACTTTTGGTTTTGTCTAGATGATATTGATCGATGTATACGAGGCTCTAAACGTCCTTGGGTAATTGATTGGCCGCAAGTACCTGATGTGTGGCCTATTCTATTTGACACTAGATTGAGTCGCCAAGAACCCCTACTACTGCAAGATGCTGGTTTCCAACTCCAAGACCGACCACCTATATCACCTCGAGGATTATTCACAATGTCCAACATTTTTGAAGTGGTCATCTATGATCAACCTAGTCATGTGCATGCGAACGCATATCCAACAACTCGAAGGAACAAAGTTATTCACCATATTGTAAATGCTCCTACTACAAAGCATCGTAGTAAATGGAAGAGTGCTAGAAATGTCAAAGGATTGATCTTGGAAGTAACTATATTGCCCTTCCCTGGGCTTAGAGCCATGATCTCCTTCCAATCTGGAACTCAACCTACAGAAAAAGTTTATCAAATTACACTTGGTATGTATTCAGAGTGCACTTGTCCAAATTTTGTAGACATGGCCATCTCAACAATTGGTGGCCGCCATGAGTATGTGAATTGCAAACACCTTTACTACTTATTTCGTTACTTCTACAGAATGAATCCAGTAGACGATAAGTTTATACATTCTCCAAGCTTCACCTTCAATGAAATGAAGCTCCTTCTAAGTAGGGCTGGTATCATCAAGCTTCCAAATGAGAATCTTCATGATGGCTAGATGACTAAGAATCTTTGAGTGTTCACATTTCAGATTGGAAGGTTGTAGATTGAAATTAGATATGTAGCTTCAAAAATATTGTTTTCTATCTAGACAAATAATATAATTTGCCAAAGTATTCAATACAATCTTTTTCAATTTCAATTTGCATTGTACTATAGTTCAGTTATTTACCATTATAATATATACTTTTGATGTTTAGTATGTTATGAAAATAAAACATTTTACACAAATTGTACATAACCACAATAATAGGTCCACAAGAATAGGTCTATGGGAATGTCTTCACGGTAATAGGCACTATAACTTACTAAAAAGAGAAAATTTTATCCTAATTTTTATAATATTATTTCTTTTTAGAAATATTATTGATCTTTTCTTAACATTTTCTAAATGTTAGAACTCAACGCTCACATAATCCTCGCTCACCGCTCGTAGGCTCACAAACTAGCACCATTGCATTTAGAGGTTAACACTGAGTGAGAACATACCTTTAGTGCAATGCAAGATTTGAGGCACCTACAAAATTAGAGTCACTATCTACAAAATTTTGGGGAAGGCTAAAACACCCAAACCGTCAAAATAAGCAATCTAGAGTAGCTAAAAGCACCTTTTTCAAGAAAAAAAATATTTTTGTAGAATTAACAATTGAAAAATATGAATGTTCTATTTTGAAAATAGAATTTTTGGATAAGATATGTAATTCCTATGAATTTTCAAATTGAAAGTTCTCTAGGCCATCGGAAGCATCACATAGCCTTGTCAAAAAATCAAAATTTGGATAATCAACAATCAACTAATCACAATTAAGTATGGAAACAATTTCATTTCACTTTTGAGGACATTTTCAACCCTTTCACTTCTCAAGAATAGATACATGGACAAGTTTGCGTGTCAATTCACCTTAGTGTTAGAAGCATTGCCCTATTATTACACAGGACAAGCTAAGGACGGAGGTGAAGCATAGAAGGCAATGTCAGGGATATATAGTAAGAGCTTTCTAGATTGAAAATAGAACTTCCTAGATTACAAGTAAAAGTTCCTATATAAAATAGAGCTTTTTGAATTAAAAGATAATTTTCTAGATTAAATAAAAGTTAAGCAGTGGAATATAAAGATGTCAAGACTAAGGAGATCCTTTGTCTTGACAACACATCTCTTGTGTTCTAGTTTCTTGCTTTATATAATCTAGCTTCTTGTTTTTGATATATTTCTTGCTCTTGGTTACAATGTCCATAGTAGACGAAGAGCCCTATACACAAGGGTGGTCACAAGATATATCCAAAAGATGAGTCTTTTTGCTTCATTAAGCCCACATTAAAATTTCACTTCTAACATTCATCTATTGGTCACAATGCATTCCTTATTACATAGGGCACATTTTATGTGAAGAAATTTAGAATAGTACTTGAATGAAATTGGTTCAAAACAATAACATCTTGAGTGTCAACTAATTTGAAATAATGCATTGACTTTGGTAACTCAATGTCATATATACCAGTAGGATAAATCGCACACTATAATAAATTTCAATTTTTTATTTTATTAATTTTGGATAGTTATCATCAATGAAGGGATGGAGCTATTTACATCCAAAGACTTGGATGAAACATATAAAATCCATTCATCCATGTGTTTGTTATTCCAAAAAGGGCAATTCAATTTGAAGATATCTATAGCAATTTAGTGATTTTATCCTAGAAAAGACAAATATATTACCAAATATTTGAATTTTTTGGAGCAAATTTTTGCTTTAAGAAGAAACTAATTTCTAGGTATCTCTCCCAAGACAAACCGCTTACAATATTTATTGAAGCATGTTTGAGTTTGAAAGATTACCCAAGGCAAAGTTTTTGTTCTAATTAATCCCTAAATGCCCAAGGCACCCAAATGTGGTGTTTGGAAAACTTTGAAGTTAAGTAGAACCCAACCAAATTGCTATTATTATTAGTTTATATTTTTGGAGAATTCTTTTTGAAGTCTAGTTTTAGGATCAAAAAGCTGATCTTAAAAATAAAGGATTATGATTTTTCTATTGAAGATTTTGTGCAAGGATACCCAGTGCAATCTTGACTTCCTGTAGTGTTACAGGTTCTTGGAAATGAGTCTCAAATACACTAGATCTTGGAAGCAAAATCACATTAGAAATTCATTTAAGAAAATCATAGAATAGATTTTGAAAAAACGTAAATTGATCAGGGTTATACATGCTAGGCCCTATAACCTCATATTTTTTTAGTGACCAACTTTTTAGAGTTGACATGCAAAAAGTGAATTGAAAAATTTTCATAGTTTTACACCCTCATGATCAAATATTATAATCTTTCAATCTATAAGTGATATTGTTATGTTTTCTTTTCCTATGTGATCTCTAACATGTCTAGTTTGAATTTGTACGGTTACAATTCAAAAGAAATTGGTACAACTTATGAATATGTTGAATTTTTGTTCAATTTAGAGCAAATTTCAAGAAGCTCTAAACAGGCATTGGGCATTTAGGGGTTAAGAGTTTGTTTTAATTGTGGAAAGACAACTTGACAAACTACATGAATAAAGAATTATTTTCTAAAAAACAATGATTCTTGAAAATTTTATCATAGAAAAGAAACAACTAGAAAATGGTCCTTTAGGATGTTGGAATTAAAAAATAAAATTCATTTTCATTTTGAGCTAAAAAATATCACAAAAAATAATCACTTTTGTGTAAAATTTTTCAATGCAAATTTTTTTAACAATGACAATTGTAACTTTAAAATCTTAATCTCAACTTCATACAATACATATTCAAAAAAATTCAAACTAAAAATCCTTACCAACTATAAGATCTACAAGGTCAAAATATAAAGTATTTTTTTTTCCACTACATACACATGGGGGTATCTCAACTTCAAATGTCAATGAAAATTTGAGTATGTTGAATTTAGTTTGCATCTTTTAGTAAGATGTAAAGCTAGGGTTGGAAACTAGCACTCCAAAAACAACAAAATTTGAATCCACTTTGTGAAAAACTTATGGATTGTGCATGACTATGATTACTTTAAAAAGAATCAAACATCATAAAAACATCAATAAATTTCATCAAAAATTCAAAAAAAAACTTCTTTTACAATCCAAACATATTACTCCCTCCGTCTCAAAATGATCTTACGGTTTGTCACGACCCTCATCACAAGGCGTACCCGTGCCACCTTGGTGAGCAAGGGGGACATTGGGGGTGACTCCCCAAGCCTTGCAAGAGATGAGGTGAGGGGGACTAGGAGTCCCGAGCGATCAGAGCGATGTAGTGCTCTGATCCAGATGAATTTGAAGGCGTGTGATACGTGCTTGGAAAGGTCTTGAGAAGACGCTTCTAGCCGTCCAAAGAACGCGTGATTTGGACTTGCGAGTCAAAAGTTATGGGCGTTCAAAGTTGGGGGTGTCCCGGTCGCGCCGGGAGTGCTCTGGCCGCGCCGGGAGTGTCCCGAATCTTTGGAGGGCGATATCTTTGCGAGTACTTGTCCGAATGGAGCAAGTGAGTAGTCCATCGGCATCTACACGTCGCATAGATGTCGAAAATGGGGTCGCATGTGCGATTTAGATCCCGGACCGCAAAGTTATGCCGGGTGGAAGTTCGGGAGTCCCAAAGTAGTGCGAATCGGGAGAAATAGGTGGTCTTCCAAGATGGGGTGCATCTTGGGGGTTCTCGGTGACCTCTAGTATGGGGGGGGCTGCCGAATCCCGCAGAGAGTACTATGAGGAGGGGTGGTCTCCCTCCTCACTCCCGGATGGTGCCATGGTGAGCCTAAGTGGCCCCGGGTGGTGAGGTTAGTGTTGGAGCCTCACCACCACTTGTGTGTTACCATGGAGTGCTTGTGCACTCCTTGATACCGGTTGGGTGGTGTCCCACTCTACACTAGGCCATGGTGTGAGTCCCGTTGGGTGAGTCCCGATTAGTGAGTCCCGAAATGAGTTGGGTTGGGCCTAGTGGGGAGTTGGGTCCCATTCAAGGGCGGTTAGCACCGGTGGGAGTAGTGCCTCACCGATTGCTTGGACATCAATGGAAGTTCCGCCCCATGTCATCAAATGACATGTCCGGTGTCTTGTGGGAGTTAAGGATTGGAAGGAAAGGATTGGGAGTCACGGAGGAATGGGAAACCCCATGACTTGAGGTGGAACCTAACATTGTGGGTGCGTGGCATGTGCAGTGTTAGGAGAGCGTGAACTTTAGTGGCACTAAAGTGTTAAGTGTTTGGAAAGTGAGCTTAAGGTGGTAAGTGTCACTAAGGGGCGCGACACTTGGTATCAGAGCAGGGCTACGTAGTGCGACAGAGTTTGGAAGGCATGGCTAGAAAGGGTACCAAAGTTGGGGAAGTTGAGCCTTCTGAACAGGGTCGACGGACACGTAGTCAAGGTCAAGAGCATGGAGAAGCCTCAGAAAAACAAGGTGAAAGGGTGCACTCTTCGGAGGAAGGAGTGAACCCCATAGCAAAGCAAGAAGGGCTAGCTATGAAATATAGTGGGAACCAAGAAGCTAGTGAAGACAATCGGGATACTGCCTCTAGTCCTTTGAGGGCACCACGAAGTCGGAAAAGGAAGTCACGTGATGTGATGTTTGAGGAACTTGTCAAAACTCTTCGGGACATGCAAGGGGAAATTAGAGAGCTAAAAGAGAAGAGCTCAAGCTCTTCATCCCACAAGTTGTGCAAGACCAACATGCCCTCTTCTTTCACGGGGATGGGCAAGGCTCATAAGGTTAAGGACTTTCTTGTGGAGATGGAGATGTACTTCGAAGCTCAACGTGCATTTGAAGAGGACAAGATCACTATTGCGGTGACTTTCTTGAAGGATCATGCCTTGACGTGGTGGACCCAATACAAAGAGGAGAATGGGGAGGTGGTGGAGAACCTTGATTGGGCTAGTTTCAAGGAACTACTAGGTAACCGGTTCACACCGGAGTACCAAGACCTTCGTGATGGGATGGCATTAGTGCGGTTGAAGCAAACCGGCACTTTGAGGGGGTATGTGCGGGAGTTCAACGCACAACTAAGTGTACTCCCAAAGTTAGATGAATTGGCGAAGAAGATCATTTTCTTCAATGGACTCCAAAGTTGGGCGGAACGAGCATTGTTTCGAATGCCAAGGTTGCCAGAATCATGTGCTGAGTTATTGAAGCTTGCGGAGAGGATTGGGGACGATGAAGGTCCCAACAAGAGGTCCAAAGATGGGGCCTCAACACATGAATCTACCAAGGCACATTCGAAGCACCAACTAAGGAAACGTGTTTGGCAAAAGCGGAAGCATGGGCAAGATGGAGGACAACCAAGTGGGAATAAAAGGGGTTCTACTAAAGGAAAAGCGGAAGGTGACAACAAGCCAAAGGGGGATGGAAGTCAAATGACTTGCTTCAATTGTGGTGAGAAGGGCCACATGGCAAAGGGTTGCACCAAACCGCGGGTGAGTACTCAAAGCACTTGACAAAACACTTGCTTCATGGGGGCTTTGTGGCTAAGGCAAGTAGAACCAAAATAAAACCAAGGTTGTTATTTCTCCAAGGGACCATTGGCCAACGTGATGTTTCATTTTTGTTGGATACAGGGGAAACCCACTCGTTTATAAGTCCAAGAGCGGTGGAGGAGTTGGGCTTGCAAAAGACTAAGGCAAGCAAGCCCATCAATGTGAGGTTTGCCAAGGGTAAGCCTCACCAAACAAGCCACATTGTGACGGATGTGGAGGTGAAGTGTGGAGAATTTTCTTTTGTGGAAGACTTCACCGTATGTGATATGGATGGAGTGGACTTCATCCTAGGAAATACCTTTTTGGATACATATGAGGTAGACATACGGCGACGACCCAAGGTGAAGGTCGTTGCTAATGCGAATGGTAGGGAAATAGAGTTGGAAATAACTAGGACTCCTTCATTATTGGGGAGTCGAATCCTACTAGCTAGCATTGAGGACCTAGAGGAAAATAGGTTTTTGATTGTGATGCGGGCGGACTCACATGAAGGAGTTAGCCATGCAGGTGCTAAGGGGAAGCAACCTCCAAAATGTATTGGTGATGTAATCCGAAAGTTTGTGGACGTACTTACTCAAGAGTTGCCCGATGAGCTACCACCAAAGAGAGAAGTGGATCACAAGATTGAGGTGGTGCCGGCGTCGGAGCCACCGTCCAAGGCACCATATAGATTGAACCAAAGGGAGTTGGAAGAGTTGAAGAAACAACTCAAGGAGCTTTTGGCAAAGGGGTATATTCGCCAAAGCAAGTCACCTTATGGAGCACCGGTCTTGTTTGTGGACAAGAAAGATGGGAAACTTCGCACGTGTGTGGATTACCGGGCTCTAAATAAGGTGACCATCAAGAACAACTATCCTTTGCCTCAAATTGATGATCTCTTTGATCGGTTGGCGGGGGCTAAGTACTATAGCCGCATTGACTTGAAATCGGGTTACTACCAAATTCGCATTGCGGAGGGTGACGTTGAGAAAACGGCTTGTAGGACAAGATATGGGTCCTATGAGTTTTTGGTCATGCCATTTGGATTGTGTAATGGGCCTTCGACTTTTACCACACTCATGAATATGATATTTCATGAAGAGCTTGATGAGTTTGTCATTGTATACATTGATGACATTTTGGTGTTTTCCAAGACGGCGGAGGAGCATGCTAGGCATCTTGAGGTGGTGCTTCAAAAACTAAGGGATAACAAGTTATATGCAAATGGGGAGAAAAGTGAGTTTGGTTTGATGGAAATGGAGTTCTTGGGACACATTATGACGGGGTCGGGAATCAAGCCGGACAACAAAAAGGTAGAGGCAATTCAAAAGTGGAAAAGGCCTACAACCCAAAAGGGAGTTAGATCCTTTCTTGGGTTGGCCAATTATTATAGACGGTTCATTCGTGACTTTTCCAAAATTGCCAAGCCTATGTCCGACTTATTGAAGAAAAACCTTGCCATAGTGTGGACGGATGATTATGAGAGATCATTTGAAGAACTCAAACAAAAGCTTTCTTCTCCACCAGTATTGAAGTTTCCCGAGTTTGAGAAACCTTTTGAGGTGCACACCGATGCAAGCGACTTTGCCATTGGGGGAGTGCTCATGCAAGATGGGCGGCCTATTGCGTTTGAGAGCAAAAAGCCTGATGGAACTCAAACCAAGTGGCCAACGCATGAGAAGGAAATGTTTGCCGTGGTGCATTGTTTGAAGACATGGCAACATTACCTTGGTCTTCATAAGACCAAGGTATACACCGATAATGTGTCTTTGAAGTACTTTGAGAACCAAGCTCGGGTGTCACCAAAGCAATTGAGGTGGTATGATACCTTGGCGCTTATGAATGTGGAGTTGATCCACAAGCCGAGGCGTGAGAATGTAGTGCCGGATGCACTAAGTCGGAAGGAGGAGCATAGGCCAAGTACCACCCAAATTTTGCGCATGATGTATGCGGGTGAAGGGGACTTGGCTAGGAAGATAAGGGAGGCGTATATGAAGGAACCGGAAGCTCAAAAGTTTTTGAGTGACTTGCGAAGTGGTAAGAAAGTGAAAGGAATCCGGTTGCATAAAGGCTTGATCAAGTTCAAACAAACTAGGGTGTATGTTCCAAGTGGCAAGTTGAGGTTAACCGTGTTGAAAGAGGAACATGATAACCCCTTGGCCGGGCATAGGCGGGAGAAATCCACCATATGTTCGGTTAGCCAGAGGTTTTATTGGCCGGGGATGAAAGAAGACATTACCCATTATGTGAAGACTTGTGTCATTTGCCAAGGCAATCGGGCATCTTATCAAAAGCAAGCGGGATTGTTACGACCTTTGCCTATTCCAAGTGGGCCATGGGAATGTGTTTCCATGGACTTCATCACGAGCCTTCTGATGTCACGAGGGTATGATGCGATCTTTGTGGTGGTAGATCGCTTTAGCAAGTTGGCACTCATGGAGCCAACTCGGGGGACGGCGACCGCATTGGAGACCGCGGTCTTGTTCCTCAACATGTGGTGGCGACATCACGGATTGCCAAGGGTGATTGTTTCGGATAGAAACCCTAAGTTTACAAGTGCATTTTGGAGGCACTTGTTTCGTAAGATGAAGACTAAACTTGCGTTTAGCACGGCATTTCATCCTCAAACCGATGGACAAACGGAGAGGGTGAATGGGGTTCTCAATCAATACCTAAGGAATTACGTGAGTGCAGACCAAAGTGATTGGA
Organism: Straminergon stramineum; assembly: GCA_963920665.1. Classification (NCBI taxonomy): domain Eukaryota; kingdom Viridiplantae; phylum Streptophyta; class Bryopsida; order Hypnales; family Calliergonaceae; genus Straminergon; species Straminergon stramineum. Next base: position 11,346,854 of record OY987266.1, read on the forward strand.
CGGAGTACTTGGTTTTGGCAGAGTTTAGTTACAACAAAGCTAAGCATGCGGCGACTGGGGAATCACCGTTCAAAGTGGCCTATGGAGTGGAGCCACTTATGCCTACCGACTTAGCCTTGGAGCAAGCACAAGTGGAGCCGTTGCCAAACCAAGATGCGGAGGACTTGATTGCCAAAAGGGAGCAAATGCTCGAAAAGACCAAGGTATGGTTAGCCAAAGCACAAAAGAGGTATGTGGACCAAGTGAACAAAGGGCGACGCCATGTTGAGTATGAGGAGGGCAAAAAGGTTTGGTTGAATGTGAAGAACTTCACCTTACCGGAGGGCCTAACTCCCAAATTCATGGCAAAGTATGCGGGTCCGTTTGTCATTGAAAAGCGCTTGTTTGAAGATGTCTATAAGTTAACATTACCACCGGAGATCAAGGTGCATCCAACTTTTCATGTTTCATTGCTCAAGCCATATTATGAAGATACCTTGAGGCCGGAGCGCAAGCAAGTGTTGCGGCCTCCACCGGAGTTGGTTGGTGACCACCTTGAGTATGAGGTGGAAGGGATCTTGAAAAGTAGGAACACCAAGAGGAAAGGTAAAGAGTACTTGGTGAAATGGCGGGGATATCATGAGAAGGAAGCAACTTGGGTAGAGGCCAAACATATGGTCAATGCCAAGGAGGTAGTGGACTTGTATGAAGCTCAAAGGCAAGGCAACAAACGAGGACGGATGCGTTGATGAGGACATCAACCTTTGTTGGTGGGGGTGAAATACCACACTTGGGTAGACTTTGCTTAGTGCTTGGTTAGGAAGTTGTGCTAGGCACACTTTGTAATACTTGGTTGGCAATAAAGTTGCTTGAGGTTGTAAGTGCATTTCGGAATTGTGTGGCTTAAAAATGTGAGATGAGTCCTAGTCTCTTCATTAGAGGTAAGTTGGGTAGATGAGGATTGAAGTGATATGCGAAGCCAACTTTTGGAATGCTGCCAATTAGGGGCCTTGGCTTGGGGGTTGTGAATGGGTGATTCCACATAAGTCCCAAGCCGTGGACTTGCCCGGGCGGGGGCAAGGTAGTGGCACGGGCTTATAAAAGTGCCTTTGCGAGTTGTCCATCGATAACGCATAGCTTGATCAACTATGTCTTTAGAGTGAAGCAAAGACAAGTCGAGCGGGACTTGACACTATCCTGAGGCGGGCAAAGTTCATCACTTAATGGTAGAAATGTTAGAAAGGGGTCTTGGAGTTGTGTCCAAGTGGAAGTTGGTTAGCCTTGAAATCATCCTAAGTCAAGTGAGAAATGTGATAGGCTAGTTGGGCCTAGCTTGGAACTAAGGTTTGGGAAAGTTCCTTTGAGCCAATTAAGTTCGAGAGAATCTCAAGGTAGGTAGGTCTAGTTAGATTAGGTCCTCTCTTGGAAGAAGGCTAGGGTGCCTTGGACCTAAGACCTATCTAATGACACCTTTGAGGACTTAGCCATTTAGACCAAGTAAGGGGACTTGGTGCATTGTGGGGCTAGCTACCTGGGAACACAATGCAAGTGTTAAGGAGGTGGGCTACCTTAGAAACTTAACACTACCGGCATGAAGTAATGTCGATGAGGGCATCGACGCTATTTGGTGGGGGTGAGTGTCACGACCCTCATCACAAGGCGTACCCGTGCCACCTTGGTGAGCAAGGGGGACATTGGGGGTGACTCCCCAAGCCTTGCAAGAGATGAGGTGAGGGGGACTAGGAGTCCCGAGCGATCAGAGCGATGTAGTGCTCTGATCCAGATGAATTTGAAGGCGTGTGATACGTGCTTGGAAAGGTCTTGAGAAGACGCTTCTAGCCGTCCAAAGAACGCGTGATTTGGACTTGCGAGTCAAAAGTTATGGGCGTTCAAAGTTGGGGGTGTCCCGGTCGCGCCGGGAGCGCCCTGGTCGCGCCGGGAGTGCTCTGGCCGCGCCGGGAGTGTCCCGGCCGCGGCGGGAGTGTCCCGAATCTTTGGAGGGCGATATCTTTGCGAGTACTTGTCCGAATGGAGCAAGTGAGTAGTCCATCGGCATCTACACGTCGCATAGATGTCGAAAATGGGGTCGCATGTGCGATTTAGATCCCGGACCGCAAAGTTATGCCGGGTGGAAGTTCGGGAGTCCCAAAGTAGTGCGAATCGGGAGAAATAGGTGGTCTTCCAAGATGGGGTGCATCTTGGGGGTTCTCGGTGACCTCTAGTATGGGGGGGGCTGCCGAATCCCGCAGAGAGTACTATGAGGAGGGGTGGTCTCCCTCCTCACTCCCGGATGGTGCCATGGTGAGCCTAAGTGGCCCCGGGTGGTGAGGTTAGTGTTGGAGCCTCACCACCACTTGTGTGTTACCATGGAGTGCTTGTGCACTCCTTGATACCGGTTGGGTGGTGTCCCACTCTACACTAGGCCATGGTGTGAGTCCCGTTGGGTGAGTCCCGATTAGTGAGTCCCGAAATGAGTTGGGTTGGGCCTAGTGGGGAGTTGGGTCCCATTCAAGGGCGGTTAGCACCGGTGGGAGTAGTGCCTCACCGATTGCTTGGACATCAATGGAAGTTCCGCCCCATGTCATCAAATGACATGTCCGGTGTCTTGTGGGAGTTAAGGATTAGAAGGAAAGGATTGGGAGTCACGGAGGAATGGGGAACCCCGTGACTTGGGTTGGAACCTAACATTGTGGGTGCGTGGCATGTGCAGTGTTAGGAGAGCGTGAACCTTAGTGGCACTAAGGTGCTAAGAGTTTGGAAAGTGAGCTTAAGGTGGTAAGTGTCACTAAGGGGCGCGACACGGTTAGCCTTCTTTTCTTGTCCCAAAATGATTTTCCTATTCTGACATGGAAGATGAGCCCGACAAATGAATTTCCCACCTAAAGAACAATTTCATGGAATTCTTTTGGGAGTGCAGTCATCATGATAGCAGGCCTAGAGAATCAATTAATAGAGAGTATTTTAATAAGTAGGAGCTCCATGGTAGCTTCGACTAGGAGGTAATGACTTCAAAGATTGTGGGTCTGGCCACTTCAAACCAAGCACTTGTACACTTCTACATAACAATGAAATTTTGTTTTATTAATGGAAGCTTGCTCACCCTCAAATGGGGAGCTTGAACAGATTGTGTATTCTCCATTGTGGTCCTGCTTGTCTACAATGTAGCGGTTATTATTGTCAATGCTTATTTTGGAAGGGGAGTTTATTATCGACAATGCGGGAAATACAAGTCATGAAGCAGGAAGAGAAAAAATCACAACAAGCAGTGCACGAAGTGTTCAATTGATTGGCTAGCAATGCTCCTCCCCAAAGACCAATAAAACCCACATTTTGAAGCTCTATAACTTCCATTTGAAAACGAATTCAAAGCTCAAACTTGGAGGATGATAGGAGAGGATCAACCTTTACTTTTAGCACAAAACGGAATTAAAAAATATTGATTTTTTACCTTAATCTAGAACACTTAATTGAACAAGAAGATCATTTTGGGATGGAGGGAGTATTACATTGTAACAATAGAAAAAGAAAAGACAAAAAAGATTATTATTTTTTTATAAAAATTCAATTTATTTGGCCTCAAAGACTATTTTTCATACCATTGCCTTGAAGGAAGAATGTCCATAGGTGTCAACAAATTTACCATGTAGCAATTCCTTACTACCAATAATTCTTCAATAATTGCGAAAATTGAATATTTGAGGCCAATCACCATAAAAAATTCATAGGAAATGTGTCTATGTTTACACGTGTACACATGTTATATTTTAAGATTCATATACAAAATATAAAAATAGCACAAACAAACAAATCAAAAGTCAAACTACAACAATTAATCAAAACTTCATAAATCAAGATTCAATTGCAAGAAATTTTAGGAGATAAATGAAGAATCATTTTCAATTGCTTGGTTAGTCAATTTTATTTCAAATTAGTATATCGTGTACTATTGCTATCACCAATGAGATGTCATGAGTGATGACTAAACCTTCTTTAATATCCTTAAGTAAAAAATAAAATTATTTTTTCTAATTTCTTAATTCAAATTTTTTTGAAAATTTGATAATATACACACCATCAATTGTTACATCTCAAAAGCAAATCATATGCACCCCTCTTTACTAAGGACTTTCCAATAGTGCCAAAAACACAACCAAGGAATGCATGACAAGATCTCAATGTAATAAACAAAACAAACTACCTAACTTAAGATATAGACTAATATGCCTTGTACCATTGCCACAACCAAAAGTATAGTAAAAGTGATTTTCTAATTTTTTTATTCAAAAAAACTTTGAAATTCAATAATTTTTACATTGTACATCCAAACACCATGTATCAAGGCCCGTGCACCCCTCCTCACAAAGAGTTCTCCAAAGGTAACAAAAACAAGACCACAAAATGCACAATTTCAGAGATTTCAATGTAACAAACAAAACAAATCAAACAACATAACTTAACCCTTAAAGGACAGACTAATGACCATGAAAATCAAGGCTTTTGAAACCATGTAACATCATTTACTTTAAAAAAACCAAAAATATCCATTAGAGGTCAAACCACTATAGAAGGTCTTCCCTTTCCACCCCTAATTCCAAAGATGAATAGTTGCACTTCTGTCCTACACAGGAGAATTCCTTGTCATGCATCAACCCTTTTACGTCCATGTTGACGTCTAAGGATTAAGGCATGTCATGTTAACCCCTACAAGACCCTCAGCTGTATTGAAGGATGAAAAACGACCTATAATGGTTTACTTGACCAATTAAGAATTAAACAAGTCAATATCAATTTTCTCCAAAATAAAAACAGATTATGCAAACTACATCATTATTATATTCACAAAAATGTACCCCAAGCCATCACCTGACAAAGGCACCCAAACTGCAGTGGTTGGTCATGTTAAACATAAATAACGAAGACCACTGTTAACTTAATGTACATCTTGTCAATTAACCCAAGTACAACATATGCGTCATGTCACCGTTGATTCCATAGAACAATGTTCTCTTAGGGTTTTAGAAAATAGGTCTTGTGACAACATTTTGATTTACAGTGTAGCTAATTTTTGACCATTCATATAATGTTTAGATCAAACTAATGGTTTTTGATAGTATTAGTTGGTGCTTACAAATAACAGAATAACACACTTTCGAAGGCTTCGCCGATACAGACCATATCACCGAGACACAAAAACTCCATTTTAGACCAAGAATTCCGTGCAATCTAAAGATTGCGCACAAACGGCACTAGTCCCCATTTGCATCAGGATTTTTTTTTGGCAAGTTACTAACCACTCCTTCAGAAAGGCACGAAGCGGCAAAAGAGACGAACAAAAAATCCTAAACCCTAAACCATTTGAACGGCATTGTTGAAATTAAAGCACTAAGGCTGAGTTCATACCATAATGTCAATCCAAGCACCTCCCAGGTCTGTAGACACAAAATACCCCTATACTGTACATTCATACTAACAACCCTTGAAACCACAAAATTCACCTTCTCAATTTACCACAGGGTGCCATTTCATTTATATGCACATCCATCACCACACTTGGGTGATTTCTTTCCCACATGGAACAGGTCATGGTACAGGAGTCGTGTGAGGACAGTCGACCGACAGAAATAAAAGCGCTATCGCTCTTTACATCCCCAAATTGTATTTACAGTTGGGCATTGCTTGCAGCCAATTATGAGGTCCAACCACCAGCACAGCGGGGAGGAGGACCATGACGACCCCCATTTATTGCAATAGGAACTAAGTCTTACCTGTCCGGAAGCCCCAAGGAGCCCTTCTGAGACAAATCATAGGGTCAAATCATCTTATCCCCAAGATTTCTCTCTGCCCGGGATTCAAGCCACCCAAAATGGATGTCAAACAAGTAGCAGAAGAGCAGCATAGCCCTCGCCTGGCTTGATCCCATCTGGTGTGGATGAGACAAAGGAGAGGACTTTCCAATAGTCACAAAGACGAAAAAAACCTCAAGGGTCTGCAGGGCCGGCCATCTCCTCGTCACTTGACATATACTCTTCATCCTCACTCACCTCACCATCACTGGTGTCCTCTTCTGGTCGCCTTCCGATGTCCTCTAATTTTGCATATCTTTCACAATATTCTGCAATGAAAACAACAAACAACAGTGTGGTCAATGTCTTTAAGACACCCACACACTCACACACACTCTGTAATTGCACATTCAGTGCATACCTTGAGAATCATTCACGTTGTGTACGCATCTGATTGGAGAACCTCCTCATGCCAAGTTTGACTTGCACCCCCGAGGCAGTGCGATTAGAGGGTTCAGAGTACAAAAGCTAGCAAGTGCCAAATTAACCAAAAATTAACTATAAATTTAAACCCTATACCTAGAAGTTATACAGCGTTTCCAGAGCACGTAACATAAGATACCACTATATTCAAACAGTTATGTACTTTAAGAAGAGCGTACTGGCTAAGTACCTTTCACTTTCTGCTCGTAATGCTCGCGGTCACGCATCATCAAAGCAGCAGCTTCACCGTTCAAGGGATCGGTCGGGTTAGGATAGAGGAGGAGCTGAGGCAAGAATACTTCAAATACATTGATGAGATCTGCAAGAATCACAATGCGCATTGCACATTGTAAGCATCTCTGCAGGTTAAAAATAATTGAACGCTTCAGGGTCAATTAAAAAAACAAGTAAACCCTAAATAATTAATCACGATTTAGGTCTCGGAATCAAGCAGACATGTCATCCAGATCTAATCACAAAATCAGCAACACTTGAAGAGGGTCACTCACCAAACATGGGACTCCAAGTCTGATTGATGACATCCAAGCACACAGATCCTGACCTGCAACCACCGCAGGTGCCCAACGTCTAAGCATCTGAATCTCACGTCCACCACGATTACAGCCATGCTCTTCATAGAACAAGAAGATGCACAATATAATGCTCAAACTTCAGCCAAATGAACCTGAACCTGCATACAGGTTGTGGATAAAGAAACAAAAAGGCCAAAAGACAGAAAACAAAATTTCTGAGGCCATCAAAAGTACCCTCGCTTTGACTTGGATTCTCAAAACAAGCCTAATACAACTGAAGGAACCCATCACATACAGCGTGAACTGGACGTCATGTCATCAGCACTACCGGTACTTTACATTGAATTTGATGCAGCTCGAGAATCTCGAAAAACACAAAAACCATAAATTCTGCGATAACAGCCTAGATATTTTGGACTTCCAGAGACCGTGATCATCAACAACAGGAAACAGTGCGCAATCCCTTGCTCTACAAAGGTCTTTACTTCCCCAGGCGTAGAGTAGGAGAAATGAGCGAAAGACGTCACAAAAAAGTACAGCATTACAAAATTGGCAATCCACAACTGTAAAAGAAACAAAAACACATGGGATTGAGAATTGATGTCTTACATCTCATCCACATTAGGATGGAAGATCCTGTTCACAAATCCAATGGACGGAGACTTGTACGGGTAGGCCTCGGGCAATTCAACACGGATTTTCCAGGTTCCTTCTTGATACGGACCTGCCAACACTCAATCCATCAACAATTGTACAAATGAAAATGAAAATAATGTATACCTGCATTGAAGGGCAGCACACCTATGAGCTACAGCCCTAGAAAGGAAAATTAGAAAAGCCACTCAGACACCAAAAATCACGTCTCTCCATTACTCCCTTATCAACCCCTTTAGTAATGTTATTTCACTCTGACCAAACAACCTATAACAGGAGTAGCTCAACACAGTTTTTAATAAAAACATCGCCTTTCATGTTCATCCCAATATGCATATCCAATTCTAAAAGAGGCTAATAACACCATAAAAAGACAGTTCTAGATCAGAAACCCTGCCCGACCACGCGAAACTCGAAAGCCACTCCACGTAAACAGAAGAGAAACTGAAAAGATAGTGGCGTACTATCACGTGGCCCATGAAACTCGACATAGAATTCGCTCATTCCATCATTCACCATCTCCACTTTGTAGTCACTCATCATCCTGTACAGCCACAATCATCAGAAACAAAGACCTTCCTTTCCAAAAAAAAATTTCATCCAGTTGCGCCTCGCCTCACCAACGACACACACAATTACCACCACGCAGCTTGCCACATGGATCAAAAATCAATGGAGAATGGCAACAATCACGACAACAATCATGACAACCTCCAAGAAACGACGTAGCACCACATGCACACAAATGATTCACTCCTCGGCTGCCATCAACCACAAACGCTCCTCCTCCCACCTCAACACGAAGACGACGAACAGCAGTGAAATAGACGCGGACATAAAAAAATACGATAGAATCAAAAATCCGAAAAAAATAACAAAAGCAAGGCTTACAGCTTCATCACGTCCATCTCCCGCCGCTTGCTTGGGGACGACATGATGCTCTCCAACCACCAAACCTTCCGTCACCTCACTCACTCACTCAATCAATCAATCAATCAATCAAAGTCACCACAAACGCGCAATCCTCTCTCCTCACCTCCAGAGAGCTGCTCCCCGACCGAGGCAAAGGAAACACGAGCAAGAGCAGAGAAAATGCCAAGGCGACGACACACCACCACGCTGCCGTCCCTCGGTGGCTACGACTGCTAAAAACAGAGCACCTAACTTCTAAGCAAAGGCAAAGGGGAAGGCTGGTGCCCTAATCAAGGCGGGCGACGCGCAAAGCGAGGAAGGAGAAAAGGGCAAGGGTTGCGTGCCGGAGGCAGGGATGATCAGCGCCTGAATGGGAATTTCTACGTTTGCTTGCTCCAGACACTATACTTCCAACCACCCAACACACTGCGCGACACAGAAAATAATACAAAATACTACTAAGCTTCAGGCCAAGCCACCCGGGGGGGCTTCGACTTCGCCTTCCTTCTTCCCTTCTTCTCTTCTTCTTCCCTAATGAACACCTCCTCCTTCTTCCCATCATCACTCGGGCCTCTTCTTCTTTGCCCTCCCTTCATGGGGCCCATAAAGTTCTTCCCACCTTTTTTGCCCTCGCCTTTTACTTTTTGCAATCCTCCCTCTTCCTTTTGCTCTCTCACGTCCTTTTTCTTACTTGTCAAACATTTGGGATTTGTACTCCGTGATTTGGAAGTTCATTTATATAATTGGGTGCTTTCTAGTTTTTCTTTTTTCAAAATACAAATTGAAAAGTAGAGTTTTGAAAAGTGATTAGTGAAACAACAATTATATTCTCTAATTGAACTTTTTGGCATTAATTTGCTTCTATTCTAATTCCAGACCTAACTTTGTCTTGTTGAATCAGGATGAATGAGGCTTCAATCCAAAAGTCTTCCACATGATTTTATTTTGTGTTGCATATTTTGCTTATAGTCAATGCAATTGTAGAGTTGTTAATTTCTATATTTATAAACCAATATAGTAAGTGTTGTTGTTATCTTTTTGTAGCTCAATGGAGTAGGTGGATGGTTGGACTTTCACAACAATGGTTGGATTTGGTTGACTTTTTTCTTGTGAAAAGTCACAACTCTTGCCTTGCTTGGTGGTTGCTCTTCATCACTTTTATGGCAATGATCTTCATCTTCATGTGCTACTATTGCTTCTTCTTATCTTTTTTCAATGACAATTTTTTAATTTCTATAGTGCTTATGCATTTTTTGCCCAAGAATTGAAGAAAATGGTCCCATTGAAATTGAGATTTTAGACAAAAATAAATAAAGTAAGTAAAAAGATAAATATAGGATCTTATACTTATCTTTGTATACAATACTTGTAAATCATTTCAAACTCAAATCTTTAACCATTTTTAAGATCCAAGTACGCAAAGATGAATGCTTTTATTTCAGTGATTACTTCCCATGGATGACTCTCTACTTTGACATTCAATAAAAATTACATGATACAAAATTCAATTTTGTTTCTTCTAACATAATGTACATACTTGAGTTGAAAACCAATGTACAAGAAATCAAAATTTATAACGACATTGTGAAAGAACATGCCATGCACTAGCATGATATAATGACAATATTGTAAGCAACAAATTATAGCATACATCAAATTGCTCATTAAAGCTCAAAAGAAATCTTTTCACTAATCTAAACCAGAAATTGTATTGATAAAGCATTGTATAGTGGTAGGAAGAAAATTTTATTCAAAACAAAAAATTGGAAAGTTATAGCATTTCTAATAGAAAAAAATCATTAGGTTGTCCCTCTCAATACATAAACTCTCTTTAAACTAGTCTTAAATACTATGTCATAAGAAAATGACAAGAGAATGATAATTTGAACTACAATATGAAATGATTTATAGAACAAGCATCCCAATACAGAATTGCCTTCAACTTATACTTTGGGATTGTATTGAATATTCAACTTATACTTGACTAGTCAAAGATCATTCATTTTAATCAATTTTAAAACATAATAAGTATGTAGGTAATAAAGACATAATGTACACTTCAAGATACTTTAAATCTATTCTAATATCTATCTAAATAGCTTTGTAACCACTTGGCATATATCTCTTCTATCTACATTGTCATATACTCTAATAGAGTATCAATGTAGTTCTACTTTAGTTGGTATTGTCATTGTCACCTCTATTCGGACACTATGTACATGAATTGATATTACTTGTGAATGTCTACTTTTTGATCTTATAGGCACATACTTCTATAAAAATATAATCGCTTCTCTTTCAAATCACAAGCTTCTTTCTCTCAATGGTTCCTATGTTTCTTGGGTGCTATTGCTATGACTATATCCAAACCTACTTAAACAATCAAATACAAACTTTAGATTCATAAAATTGAAACAAAACCTAGGTTCCTTTCATTAATAGTAAAGACAAAAGTTAAATAGAACTAAACAAATTAATATCCTCCACGTTTTTGAAAAAATAAAATAGACTCATTCCTCCCTAAATGCACACAGTAGGTAACCATACAAACAAGGGAAAATAAAATAGTAGCTATTTTTTTAAATTGGAGGTTGCAACTTCTTTTGCAAGTGTAGAAGAAAGAAGGGTTAGACGCTCAAGGGGGAGGCCCAAGAAAGTAATTGGAGGGGTTAAGAGGGAGGGCCAAAAGGTTAGGTAGAGAATGAACTTAGGGTTTTTAAATGCAAAAGTGGTGTATGCATAAGGGGTTCAAAATTGACACAAGGATGTCTTTTTAGAACCTTAAAATTTCAATTTCTAATATTCACCTAGAAACTTGTAGTAAAATTCATTCATAATAGTGAAATAGTAGTAAAAATCCAATAATAAAGCAATATTTTTCATAGTATCTAAATATTACTTAACATTTGTTATGAAAAAATGACCTTAAAGTGTATCATATTATTGAAATTTTAAAAATCTACTATTGAAGGGCAAAAAATATGTTTCCATGATCAAATTTTTGTCCATTTATTGCAAGTCAATCTAACATGAGATTTTTGTCAATATTAAGAAAATGCATATGCTACAAGTATAAATTTTATTTATGAGTGTATTGTCCAACTAAAATATTTTGAAGTCAATTTGTGAAACATCTCTAGCTATTATTTTGAATTTGAAAATATACATCATTTCTATCTATAATGCATCACAATCATCTCTTTGATGAAAACCTCAAAAACAGTGCAAGGCATATCTTTTATATCAAATTGTAGTTTTGTCTAAGATCCCTTGGGTCAGTAGGGATTAAAAACTAAGGAAAAATGACCTATCAATTTTTTTAGAATGATATGGTCACCCTCAAATTTAGCAAGATAAACTCATAAGCTAGGCTTCATTGCCACAAATTCCGAATCCTTGTAAAAGCTCATTTAAATTAAGACATATTGGATTCTACATTTCTTTTCATCTCATTTTAGTCTTGACCAATTTCAAGTTATGAAGCCTAGAGTAAAGTGAATTTAAACCAAACCTTCTTCTTCTCCAATCAAAATACACAATTGATTGATATTTGATGCCACATGGTAGCCATTGTTGACCGGGTCTCTTGCCTTCCTACAACAAATGTTGCAAAGGCTCAAGCACAAGATTGGGAGCTTCTAGAAGTTTTTGAAAGTTTCTTTGTCTTTCTAAGTTTTTTAGTCCACTTTGTTCTAGAATCACATAATAGAGGCTTGGAGGGCACAAGTTTTTGTTGCTAAAAGAACAATAATGGAAGATGATGAAAATGATTATTTCAATTTACAATGGATTTTAGGGTTGCAAAATGGCAATGGGAAAGATTTGAATATGCCTATAGTTGCACGTTGGTCATAACCCACGAGGTCTCCAAATATATATAGAGATCACTAAGAGATGCATGAGTGCATAATGAAGGACTATTTTGCTAAGACCCTAAACTACAGTTCTAGTTCACTTGTTGCATCTTGTACAATATGATTGTGGAAGATAAATATGTTCACATGGTTGCTTGCATTTTCATGCTTATACACTAGCAATGTTATTCTTCAAAGCCCTCTTTGTCAAAGTCCTACTGATGTCACTACCAATGTATCAACCATTCTATTTGGATAGCCTTCCTTTGCTTGAATTCTTGCCATGCCTCCTCCACATGGGCAACCTCTCACTCTTTCACCTCTCGTTTTTTAGTTGCTCGGGCTTTTAAAACCACATCATGTGCCAATCTTGCCTCTAGTTTATCCAATTCTTCTTATTGCTAAAGATGCAAGTAACACAAAGTTTCAAGTAAAGTGGCACATGATCCTAGAGTTATCATAAGGAAGAGCATGTTTTGTTCAACTAGTAAATTTGTCTTCCTTATTGTCACAACCACAAGCCCTTGAGTAGAAGTTGCTTGGGCATAATGACACCTTCTCTAGTTTTGGCCACTTTTTGCATAAGTTTTACAACTATTGTCCCCTTAGACATTCTTGGAAAACTTGATTGCCATCTTGCATTATCAATGCAATTTGGCCCTCAATGATGATGTTGAAGTCAAGAATCCCATCCACAAAGCTTGGACTAGAATTTGAGATGGCCTTTCTCTTATTGGACATACATGGCTTCATACTTCCTCAACCATCTAACCAATGATGATAATCTTTGACAATTAACCAACAATGTTTAAAAGTGAGATTGAGACTCTTTGGTTGTTTGGACCTATACAACTCTTTAGCCATCTACAATATATTAATTCCACTTGCCCCAATAGATTTTAACCTCAAAATTGGTTTTGAGTAAAAATAAACTTTGCCACATCATGCTTTATTCTCCTCCATTTGGTTTCTAACAATTTACAAGATCTAAATCTTTTTGGTCTAAGTGGATCATAATATGCAAAATTTGATTTCCAAAAACATGGGACTTTTGTTGGTTACCAAAGATGGAGGCTTGACTTACAACAAGTACATTACGCCCAATGTTCTCACTCTTCTTCTTGCATAAATTTTTTGCCATTCAAAGTATCAAGGCTTGTGGTAGTGCATCACACACTAATAGCATGCCTTCCATCCTTGCAACCACTTCCCCATTCACTATTGTCAAATGCAACTCCTTGACCACTACCCTCACTAGTTGCAACTCTCCATCCCCCATCATATTGCATAAACACCCTCGTACAACTTTGCACCCTCAATCCTAATCCATGCCTTTCAAGGAGGACATTATCATCTTCAAAGCGTTCATTGCGTTACAACCCAAAAACCCAAACTTCCAATGTCTTGTGATCCAACACTCTCGCACAAATCAATGCCACCATTGCTACAAAATGGTCTCTGTCTAGCCCCTTGCTCACTCCTCCATCCCACCATTCTTCATCCCCTCCCCTCCAACAATGAAAATCACGACAAGAAACAATATCGTTGACAAAAAATATTGCAAAATCAAAGCCCGGCTACAATGTGAATTAGACGGGCCAGGCACCAATGACGTTCAAAGCATGTTTTATGAGGGGTTGGGGAGTGTTAGCTTATGAGCATAGAATCTATGAGCCATGAACCTAGGAGTTTACATTATAGACACCTTCTACGATTAGAGATGTCTATATTACACTTACCTATGTTACAAACTCTTTTCATGTTACAATATATTTATGCTATAGATACATATGTTATAAACACCTTCAAATGATTGTAGGTACATACCTGCAACTAGGTTCAAGACTTGTAGACTCGTGTCTCTATGCTCATGTGCCTAGCATTGTTGGAGGCCGGGCCTGTTGGGTTCATTGGGTTTCGCTTGGGGTGCTCTTAACTTATTAGAAACAGTTTCATTTTGGAGACAGCTGATTGTGCTGATTTTGGACTCATTTAAGTTATGCTGGCAATTTAGTCAATCAAGTTGCAGCCACCAGCCCACAATCCCACCATCAATCAATGTGCAAGATTAGCATGGATTGAGTCCAATTGCCCATTCAAATCTCTTCTGTACTGAACTACCATATTAATTTGGTGTGTCAAAAAAAATAAAAAATTTAATTCACTTTTGGGTGAAAGCACATGGAGATCTGACTCCCACAATCCAGAATCCTGAAAGGGCTGGACGGAACTCTGGAAGATCACTTGATTCCTCCTAACTTATAAGTTAAGTTACCACCATGATGAATTCATTTCATTTCTTTTCTTTTTTGACACAAATGAAACGGAATTTCATTGCTAAGGTTAGAGTACAAAACCGCCAGCCTCATCGAGTTCATTTCCAAGGTTGGGATGATTTTGTCAGGATCCCAAACTTTAGTGAAAGTGAAGTTCTTTGGGTTCTGGGGGGTTCCTGGAAGGAAAGCTGCTGTTAAAAAGTCGCAGATGGATAGTGATTCTCAAGAATATGGGACAAAAGAAAAGTGCACCTATTGGTCCAAAAATCAGATCATTTTTGGCAAAGTACCTTGGTGTTAGGTTTTGTTCTTTTAGGTTTAACCCTTGGATGGTGTAGGTCCTTATGACCATAGCAGTCATCAAAGTTGCACCGATGAATTCTAGAAACAATAGTTGCATTCTTTGTTTTTGCAATGAACAAAAAAGTAGTCATCCATCTATCACTTTTCAGCCTCAATGTCCTTCAAGGGTTAAAAGTTCCATATGTGTCACCTAAACCAAATAAACACTTCATGGGAGAATAAAAAATGATTTCTAGTATTAATACTTTAACTGCAGTCCATTGCATGTCAATCCTACAAATAAGTGTTTTAAAGATTTGAGAATGGACATTTTGATATTCCATATTTTAAGGTAATTTCACCTAATACCATCAAAACAAGCATTTGCCCAAGGTTTATAGTTTGTGAATTTGTCTAAATTTTTGTTGGATCTTGATGAGAATTGAAAGGGAATTTGAGATTTTTTTGGTAGGTTTATTTTTGACAACATAAGAATAAATAATGAATTTTCAAAGTACTAAAAATAGATGTATCCAAAATTCCTAGGCTCTCATGTTCAAAATGTTCACATTCATATGTCTATCTATAAATAGTTTGTAAGAGCAATTCCCATCATGAGTACATTGTAATAGTGATGTATTGTAGAGTTGTATTATTGGAAGAAACACGAGTAGAAACATGGTCCGTGTAATCTAACAATTGGCCTCTTTTTTCAAAACTATTCTCCAATTTTGAATAGATAGTTTAACCTGTCTAAAGCTTTTAGGCATAAAATCATGCCATTTCAAATTTTTGGGCAGGACCTTCAAGGTACAATATTTGTTGAATTCTTGTGAAATTTTTACCAAAGATAAATTTCCCTACTAGCTTGATGCCTAAAAAGTTTTACAACAATGCAAGTTGCAGATAAATAGTTATGTCTTAAAAGAACATTTTTTTGAAAAACAAGGAGTTTGGGACAACTTTGATAGAGAGGTCCAATAAATTTTTTCTGGAATTCCAACTATACAAAATTGTATTAACCCCTAGAGGATTGAGTGACCGTTGAATGTATGCAGGTAATTTCAGGTAGGTTTGTATGAAGTCATCTTCTAATTGATGTTCTTCAAATTTTGACACAAGGTGTGGACATGTACCCCCTTAGTGGGAATGTAATTTTTTTTTCCGATCAGGTGCTTGGATCAAAAGTTATCCTATCCTAAACTTTTCTAGCAGCTCGGGCAACATGTGCAAAACACCTCTACTTTTGAAATTTGGTAGGTATGTAACTTACATGATATAAGATGCAAATGTCAAAAAATAACCATATATAGTGTAAAAATCTCAACCTAGGAGGAGTTAAAGGTTGTTGGCCATGTCAGGCAAGGTTGAAAAAAAATTCTCTAAACTTCAAACGTTATAATCTTTCAATCCATACAGTCAAAGATTCTGAATTTTTTCCTACACATTCTCATAGTATTCTAGTACAAATTTGTATGGTTGAATTTTGAAAAAAAAAACTGCTCTAAAAAGTGGCATTTTTACACAATTTGTGTCTAAAATGTGCCCCGGTCCTTTAGGGGTTAAATAAACAAGGCAATGTATAGAAAAATTTCAGTCCATTTGACTATGTGGATTTGAAAGACTAGAATGTTTGAAGTGAGGAAATTTATTTTTTTCATTCTCACAAAATAAGGTTAGTAGACTTCAAGCCTTCCAAGAGAATTCTTCTCTCTATACAAAAATGAAAATTTTGACAAGTCATAAGTATATGACGTTAGTTTTACTCATGAAAAATTTCATAATCAAATATGGAGTCTAGCTTACTATAAATCACACTACAATGCAAGAAGGTTAAATGAATTGGCAATGCACTAGTTAGTTTTTGATGATTTCTTGTGCAACAAGGAAATTATTTTATGTGAAATACAAATGGTGAAAATTTAAAAACAGAAAATTGGAATATGTGAAAAAAAATTCAAAAACTTTGACTTCATAGATTGCAAGATGATAGGGCTCAAAGTTAGAAGAAAAAGTTTTTTTCTTGAAAATGTCTCTACGTAGCTAACCAAGTTTGACTCATTTTAGAATGTGATTTGAGAACTAAAGTTTAAAAAAATTAAAAAATTGTATGCCATATTTATTAGCTACAGACACACTAAATTTCAAAAGTTGATGAGCTTTGATGCAAAAGATGCCCAAGCTGCTAAAAAAGTTCAAGGAAATAGAACTTTTGATTCGAACACCCAACTAGGGAAAAAAATCATATTCTCATTGAGGGGATACATGTTCAAACCTTCTCTTAGAATATCGTGAACATCCAACAAAAATTGACTTCATAGGAACCTACCTTTATTTTCAATTGTCCAATCAACAAATAGTTGGTCTTTAAGGGTTAACCCTCCAAAATTGCCCATTCATTTTCAAAGCAAATGCATTGCCACATGTGCATATGTATATAAACAAGAACAATGTAATCATGAGGCTCTATTGTAAGGTTATTTATTGACCAAGTTGAACCACACATCTCCACTCCAACCAAACCCTAGCTGCATTGTGCAGTGTGAATGCAATTGTAGATAGGATTTAGAAACTCCAATTCTGGGATGTGAGTGGATGTCATAATCTCTATCCTTTGGACAGAGCCAATAAATAAATGATTTTTTATTTTTATTTTTTTATCAACAATGCTACTTTCAAAAAGGACAAGCTTGATTTTTTGTTTTTTTGTTTTTTTATTTTTTTCGGAACAATACCTGCCACAATGACATTGAATGAAGCCTTCACAGCAGTGCAAATTCTGGAGATGGACGGAGTCCAAGAACGAACCTTTCCGAAAGTGCAAAATTTCTGAGAGTCACCCCCAAAACACACACGATGGAAAGGAAAGGATCCCTTACCCCCAGCGAGACTGTTATGAAAGAAAGTATCATTCCTGGAGGCTGGAATGGCGCAAGGCTCAAAGTATTCTGAGTCATCCACATGCAGTCGATGCATGCCCTACTGTACAGTTCTCAGATTGGCCCCGGCCCCCCACCCTGTCGATCCGTTGTTCTGTGATTCCATCGTTCTGTCCGTCCATCCCTCCCTGGTAAAAGCCAAATGCCGCACTGCACCCATGGACCATGGTACTGCAGTATCTTACCACAGTACTGTACAGTGTGGTTCCATGGGGGTAACTTCCTGAATTGGGAAAGGTATCATATATCAACTACAGTAGGTTGTTTTGGGGGACTAAGGTAGGAGGCTCTTGAAGTGTCCATTTAAGCCTACCTAACTCATCATTGACAGTAATAGATATTGCAAACAATATGTCATTCATTCCTAGATAGGATTCACAATTAGAACCCGGACATTTCAAGAGCCTCCTACCTTAGTGTCTACTGTGTTGGCTTCACTGCATAGGCCAGATTCACAGTGGTCAGATTCGGACAGATTCGGTGAAATTTCGCCAGAAAAAAACATCTTGATATCAACTCCTTAAGGCTCAAGGAGTCTATTTTGGGCCTCTTACTTGTTCAATAGCTCAAAGTTATAACTTCATATTCCTACATTTGAAGAAGTATATTTAAATGAATTTCATATTATGATGTTCATATTGAATGGGGAAGTTCAAAAATACAATTGACATCATGTAATAAGCTTGATGTGCAATGCATTACTGTCAATCAAAGTTCAAAGTTGTGAAAAAGTACAGAAACTACCTGCGTGGGACTTGAGAGGGGTTAACTTAAGGGTAAGTTAGCTAGACGGATGAAGTGGAATGCCTGCCGGCCACAAAGAAGAAGAATGAGAAGCCTGGATTTGAGTGATCCCTTCAGTCTCTGGACCCCAGGCAGCATGTGCCTGAAACCAACCAGATGGAGCTTGAGAATCATAAGTTATTTTAGTGCCCAAGCTGACTTATCAACCTCATTCTGTTGTGGACAGAAGAAATTGGAGTAGCAAGCACTCCAACAATCGGACCAAGATAAGAAAGGCGCAGCAGCAGCAGCGACGGAATCAATCTGACATGATCATGGGATGAGAACTCACGTACCATATCCTCGTTGAAGAAAATCACTAAAAAAAAATAACTTATCTTGGCCATGGATAGAATGGGTCCGGGTGAACGGGCCCCCTTGCTTATCCCCCCATGTCATTCCAGGGGTGCATGTAAAAAAACAAGGAACCCCTATTTTGTGCTTGATTGATTTATATTATACACTTCTCCTAGCTCATTTGGGGCCTCTGATTGCAACAGAATTGTGAATTGTGAATTTGAAAATTTCATCATGTGAGGCAAATGAAAAATCTTAGCATTTTATCTCCAAGATGAGTGAGTGGATCAAGAAAAACCTTTGAGTGGATCAAAAACCACCCTCATGGTTCATAGTTGTCTATTGAAATTAGCACAATTTTATCTAAAATCAAGGATCAAATTGAACTTATTTGCTTTCATGATGAGGTGAATGTCAAGTGGATCAAAAATTGCCCTAGTAGCTCATAGTATTTGTCAAGAATCTTGCTTGTAGCTTCATTTCCAAGTGTTGTTGTATGGGTGTTTTTTTCACCATTGAAATAGACTTCAATGTGTGTCAACAAAAATTAAAAATTAAAAAATCAATCCTATATTCTCATGTTCAAGGCATTCACATATTAGCCTAAAATCTAAAACATATGGTTTTGTAATTAGGTCACAATTAAGTGCACTTCCTACATGTAGAGAGGGGATGCTCAACTTCAAATTTTCTACATTGGAGATCAATGTAAAAATTTGCCCCTCTTTTGTGTTTGGTTGATTTGTTCATTTCTCAAGCTCATTTTGTTGGTCTTCAAATTCAAATAGGAATTCAAAAAAATTCAAACTTGTTGATATATAAGAGCATAACAATCTTGAACATGATGTTGTGCTTTATAAACAAATAGACCAACCCATGAAGGGTAGGGCCTTCCAAATGCACCACTGACCCAAAAGCATCATCTTTACTCAATGTGCATCTAGTTAACCAATATCTACCTCCACTAAAGAAACAATCCCAAAAACATCTACCCAAAAAAACTTTGACACTTCATACTTCTACATGGAATAATTAAATGAAACAATTTTCAGAGCATTGAAATCTTCTTTCAGATGCCAACAAGAAAATTTTAAAAAGAAAATTGACTGAGTCTAATAATAGTAACTATGATTCAACAGAAAAAGTGGTGCATTTGGGAGTCCCTAAGGTACCTTGGTTCAAGAATGTTATGAAGTTCTCAAGGTGAAAGATTTAGACAGTTGGGCATCTCAGGTCCCCAAACTGGTATGAGCAGCATCCTGATTCCTGAGCCCTCAGGTGGTGATCTGAAAGCTCAAAATCCAAAGATTGGACTAAGTCAACAAATGCCAGGACCAGAATAGATTTTACACGCATCCCCAGAAAGTGCAAGCTATTATATTGAAAATAACATCATTGTACAAGTGCGGCTGTGGCATATCCTGCAATACAACTGGCACGCCAGTCAAAACTTCCCAAGAATGGCCTCACAAATGTACTTTTGAGCTTTGATCTCCCTGCTCGTGATTTCCCATGTCCTGCAGGTTTGCAAATTTGTCTGCACTATGATTGTCAAGAATATCACAGAGCTCCAGCTAGCTCATGCCCATTGAATGCCACAATGAATGACAATCATAGCAACATGCAAGCATTCAGCACATGAGTGGGGAATAAGCTATTGTTGGTTCAGGTGAACAATGAGAGAAGGCCCTGCCTGCATCATCCATATGCTGACAGGTAAGAACTGCAGGTGGGAGAATGATTCCCACAAGCCCAGGCCTTCACCAAAACTTAAGTTACATCAGAGCCAATGATCAAACCAGCTGCCTAACGAAGAAACAAGGATGGTCTTGCCCAGCAAATTTGCTTTGGCAATAATTTACAGCCAACAACAAGGGCCAGTGAATGGAAATCAATTGGAGGGCCTAACACTTACTAGACCGTATCTTAGGTTGCAGTATATTGCCCCAAATCACTTCACAGATCTTGTCTTCTTAGGTCTTCTCCAATATTTGAGATATTGCAACTGCATGACAACAAGGTATAACTTGTAGACTATGAGAATTCAGTGGAAAAATAAACAACATGGTGACACATATACTAACATATACCAAGATATGGAAGACAACAGAGCAAATGTATGCATGATACACTTTGCTAATACTGCTGTACTGATACCCACCTAAGAATTTCACCAGTACTGTGCTGAATATCATCTATTAATAAATTATTTCGAAAATAGGGTAGCATGCAGCAATGGTATTGAATTCCCCACCTTAAACAATGGAAGCAAACTCTGTCCTTGATGTTGAAAGCAGATCTTATTCTACCACTCAGTATCACTCAATCTCAATGAGGGAACCGACATGTCCTCTCCCCCAAAGACTTTTAGTACACACACATCGAGGTCGCTAGACCCCCACCATAGTGGGCTGTTCAATGTACACATTTGTAATCCCCAAATTGGCCCCATCCCTTCCAATAGATAGCAGCCGTCAGGCCTCCTCAAGGAGGCTAGACTAGCAGCATCAGAAAACAAGACGATTTCTGATTCTTGGCAATGAACATTTAAATTGACCTCAGTCAACAAGCTCCTCATCATCAACATCGATGAGGAGAAACATTCTGATGCCCCCAAAGCATGACGAGCACTGCTTGGCCTGCTGAAAGGTCTGACTGGGAGCACCGGCACTCATAGATTACACTGGGCGCATAGCAAAACTACACTGTTTCGTGAATTTGAGCAATGTGTAATTTTATAATCCCGACCAGACTGCGATAGAAATCTCTATCTGGCTCCGGGCAAATCGAGTTCATATGTGGTTTGGGTCATAAGGACACTGATGCTGATAAAGCATAAGTCTGCAAAGAATTCACGCGCCGCTTGGCACTTAGATTCCAACTTTTAAGTGCCATGATAAGAGAAAACGGGATACCTTGTAAACTCCCATTTCTCACAAGTGAAAAATCTATAGGCACAGCATAGTGAGACAAAAGGTGTTGGTGCAACCGAACTATTTGACGACAGTTTCCAATTTAAAGACTTACGATACACAGGACTGTCACAGATGCTGCCAATGTTTCCAGCCGCTTACATCTGCAGGGAGAATATATAGCAGTCCCCTGACTGCCAACGATTCACTATCCATTACCACCGGGATTTTACATGAGAATCTCTGACATCTAGAAGTCAATTCAGGAGGCAAGGAAATACGACCTCTATGTTGGGCACTAACCATTGACAGTGGAAGTGCATCAATATTTGGGAATACTGTCATCCACTTTGACGGAGTAAGCATGAATTCCACCACTAATATTGTATAATCTTGTAAAGCCCTGCAGCATAGAGTATATATAGACAGAATATTAGGTCACCAAGCGAATAGATTGTGCATGCAGCCTCAAAGTATGAGACTTCATCCAGCACTAATGGCATACTGATATTCAAAAATCAAGCTTGATGAAAAAATTGCAGGATTTCAGGTGACGTACTTGAGATTTCAGCCAATTAGCAGCCTGTAAAGATCGCATGCCATGATGACACTGCACCAGAAACACCATGAGAATCAAAACTCCAACAAAAATGTAAACCCGGTAATCCTCTGCTAGTCCCCAACTTAATTGATTGACATTGCAGAAATCCCAACTTAATCTCTTGGAACTAATAAAACCATGCAAGAGATTCGTCATCCAACACAGATGAAAAGGGCCATTGCTTAGCTCACCAGCACAAACGTGTCCTTGGTTGGGTCAAGTTCTTCTGTAATAGTTGGTGCCCATTTTCCGAATTGACTGAGTGGATAAACCTTGAATCCTTCAATTGATGCTGTTGCACTGATGCGAACACATTTGAGGTAAGACGCAAACATATCCAGTAAAGCATTGTTTGGAATAAGCAATTGCTATCGAAACAAAAAGTCAAAGCCCCAGTCACGTTGCTGAAGTCCAGGGAATGTCGTTTATGACAACAAATAAACTCAATACCAAAAATAGACTCCCAGCAGAACTAAACAAGACCAATGTATGAAAAATTACATTTCATCGGGTTCCCGCACATCCAACAGCTGTGCTTCTTGCAAAAATTCAGGATCTTCCATTTTAGAGCCAAATTCGTCCACGTTTATATCTCGCAAGAAACTAGCCTCACTGCAGAACAGAGACCCACATAAGAATATGCTCGAACCTTGCAAATGGCATCAACCCTACTAATTCACATATTAAAAAGTAATAGTCAGATTCGACTTATTTTTTAGTCTAAATACATGAAAATTTCACTGAAAAGGACTAAGATAAAAGAAGAACAGACCGTTCCGATAACACTTGCAGAAGATGCCAACCATGTTTCGTTTTGACGCGAACCAATTTATTCAAAGGAGCTTTGAAGGCCGCCTCTTCAAATTCCGGCACCTTACTCCAAAGAGAAATGTCATTACAGTGAATAGCATTGTCGGTTTTACTTGCAGTACGTTCACTTAAAGTGACCTCAAAGACTCAGTTGTTTTCAGTAACGAAGCAATGCAACATAAAAATAAAGCATATTCCTTGGGAGATATCAATTCTCGTGCATGTCAATTCTGAGGTCTAGAAGATTCGGAACACAACCATACTTCTTATTTCCAGCTGAACGAGGTTAACCCCCAAATGCCTAGGACATTGTTTTCATCCATTTGGAAGATTCTGGGAAAATACATTTTGGTATCTCTGGTACCAAAATCAAACTAAAGCTACTTCGTAATTGTACAATTAGGAACTTTGCAACATGCTTTTCCCAAACATTGAAAGAATGCTCATGTATTTTGAAGTTCTCTGTTTGTTAAATTTTTTACATATACAGACAAATTAAAGATTGGTATAACATTAAATAATAAATTTAGTGGAGATATTACATCATGCAGACAGCCACAGAATTTTAGCAAATCATACCAGAATCCATTCCCTGATACTGAACATTCTATTTTTGGCGAATATTGAAAGTTAAGTGATTCCAAATTGGTCTGGCCCATGACTTGAAACTTTTCGAAGAAAGGCAGTGGTCAGAAACTTACAGTTCGACCAAGGGATATCCATCCTAGCATTCCTCCTTCGGCCTTAGAAGCGCAAATTGAGTGCTCAGTTGCCAAATCACTTAAATCCACTCCATCTGAGCAGAAGGCAAGAAATTGTCACTTCTAGCAATCTAACGTAAATCAAGAGAATTCACTGCAATACCTAAATCCTGGCATTCCCTCAAATGTCTCGGCCCTCAAACCTACTCAGCTGCCACTATACACGCACATTCCGCAATTTTCGGCTCAGAGAACAAGAACGGAGGGTGACAAAGAAAGACCTTGTGTAACTCGGCGCTGAAGGTCAAGCAACAACTGCAGCTGATCTTCCGGCACTAACAGGTGCTGCACCAAAATCTCTCGTTCCTTCAACTTCGTTCTTCCTCCTACACCGTCCGGGATTCCCACAGCTTTCACAGTACCTGCATTGCAAACCAATCCGTTCAAAGAAAACTCCGCCAATCAAACCACAAATCAAACGTTGCAACCAGAAATCGAATCCATAGCAACAATCATTCCCGAGGTACACATAAATAAAATCCCGTCTCTAAATTCCCCGCCAATTCACACCAATTCTTAACCCTAAACCAATCCAAACCCTAAAACCCTGAAAACTTCAAAATCCTCCCATCCGCATCCCCCAAATTGGCTCCCGCGTACCGAAAGAAATGGTGCGCTGTGGCTGTTGCAACATGGGAGCGTTGCGCAGACGCAAAGGAAGGCTAAGGAAGCGGAATGTGAGAGGAGAACGAGGCGACGACGACGAGGAGAGAGAAGAAGATAACGAGGACGAGAGAAGAGGGAGATGAGAAGCGGAGGAGGAAGTGATGGCCAAGAGACGGGACGTAGTGGGGAGCGATGAAGCCCATAATCTGGCCATGGTTGATGGCAACAACGACGAGCTTCGGATTCTTGTCGGGAAACTTGGGAATGGCTTGAATTGGAGCGTTCGCGATGGCATTCGGGGAAGGGGGAAGGGGATGGTCGGAATGAAGGGTGACGGAGGTTTAGGGTTTCTGGTGTCACTGTCGGTGAAATGATCTGGTTCACGCATGAAAGTCAGAGGTAAGGTAACTACAGTAGGTAAGGTAGAGACACCCTATTTGTGCCACAATTTTGAAGCAACCTCATTTGTGTCCCCAAAACCGCCACTTTTTGCTGATGTGCCTAGTTATTATTATTAGACTGGTCAAATTTTCACATTTTTTTCTTGGCAAGAGCAAAGTTGTTCCAACGCATCAAAGAATGCAACATTTGGATATTGTTTCCAAAAGTTATGAAGGATCAAAGTTTGTTTGGTAGATGTTCCCAAATTGTTTCTTTAACACATATACATATTGATTTTGGAGATGTGCACAAAGCAATTTTGGGTGTACCCACTTTATGTCTCTTACCAAATTACCTCTAATGTAATAGAGGACACGAAGTGCTCTATGGATGACTTTCATGATATTTGTAGAAATGAAGAATATACCCTTTAACCAATAATTGGATTGTTTTGGTTGACCCCCCGAGAGAGAATTACCAATCCATTGGGTGGAAAACAAGCATTTTTCAAGAGCTTACTACAAGAGGTATATTAAAAAGAAGAAGTATATTTAAGTATGGTGACAAAGCAATTTTATCTTCTTGCTCTTCAAAGATGTGAATAGCTTGGTTGATTAGTGCTTCATGATGTTTGTGTAATGTTATGAATCACTTTATCTGTAGATGGGAAGAAATAGAAAACTTGCAAACAGGATGTTCTTCTATTTAGGTTGTATACTAGGCATTTTTTTATTTTCCTTGAAAACTCCAAATCTATATTTCCTTCAACTAACCTCTCCTAATGGGAAGTACCAATACCAACTTAGCTATTTAAGAGAGTTGATGTTAAAAAAAGAGTGAATTAGTAGAAATGTTTTCAAAATTTGGAAAGTAGAAGATGCAAAATTGTAAAAAAAATAGAATCTCTTCAAATTACTTAGGAAGAGGAAAATTAGAGGAAAAATCTATAAAATTTGATGGAATAAAGGATGAAAATTAATTTATGCTCAATTATAATGGTAGTTTTAATATTATTCTAGATTTAAGAACATTAAATATTACTTGGGAGAAGGGGATTCTTCATTAGAAAAAAAATGTTTTTTCTAATTGTGAATGAAGGGATATACTAATTGAGACTATAATAAGAGTCATTACAAGAAGCAGTGCAAGTTTTTGTCTCAAAAAGACCAATTTCTATTAGCAATGTTGTCACTGCAACCAATATTATATGTATGTACTATTTAGAATATTCAAAAATTGGTACGCTCCGTCTATTTTTTTGCAGATTCTTTTTGTCCTTCAAATGATTTTGATTAGACCTTGGTGTTGAAACATTTGAACAATTATTGGATCCCAATTATAGAACTGAACTCTACCAAGCAATATTATACAATACTATGTAAACTACTATATAATCCTAGACGACAAATAGTGACCATAGTGCCTTAAAAATTAGATTGTGGACATTTTTATTTTAAGAAATTAGAAAAATATGGAAAAAGTAAACTAAAAATTGGTCATTGTTCCTAATTTGAAGGTGCTCCTTTTCAACCATTTGCATCTTTGGAAAATAAATTGGGCTCTCTGCACTTGGGCAAAGGTAGTACACTTTGAACACATGTGAAAGGTGGATTCTTTACTATTTTTAGAATTTTTTTTGTCATCTTGTATAACTTTAGTAGAATACCTCATATTCCAATTGTGACCTTCAAATTTGAATTTTTGGGTCGAAAATAGCACTAAAATCCACCAAAATAGCAACAATAGACATCCGATTGGGGGCTATTTAAACATAGTAAAATAGTTTCTAAAAAGTGGAAAAATACTCATTGTCTACAACTACCGCTTGTATATTCCTGTAAAATTTCATTTAAAATAGACATAAAATGCAAAAGTTATAGGTGAGAAACCATGCGTCCAAAATTATGGGAGAAAAAAACTACAAATGTTTTTGCAATCACCTACAGGTTTAAAGACAAGAGTTGAATTAGTATTGCAATGCTTGGGGGCTTTTTGATTACCTTATAATTATGTGAATGAAAGGCACACTATAATTTGAGCATGTAGTCCAAGTGTTTCTTGTAAGGAAGGGTTGTGCATATTATATGCCTATTTAGTATCTGGTCCAAATGTTGTTCAATGAAATTGTACATTAGAAATGAAAAAAAAAAATCAATATTTTAAACCTATAAGGCCTTTTACAAGCAACAAATATTTACCTTGTAGGTATATGAAGCATGTATTTTTCTTAAATAGAACCTACATCCTACATTAGTAGGTCAAGGCCTTCATTTCTTGCCAAATATTTTTTTTTGGGGGGGGAAGGAAGGTTCATCAAAATATTAACCCCAAAATTTCCAAGGCACCAAATTTTGGTGTCAACCATACTTTGAAGTTAGATTAAACCTGACCAAGTTTCTATTTTTAGAAGTTTTTATTTTTGAAAAATTCTATTTGAAGTCTAGTTTTAGCATCAAAAATTCAATTTTGAAAATGATTGATTATGATTTTTTCTATTCTAGATTCTGTCCAAGGATGTCTGTTGCAATCTTGACTTTCCATATTGTTGGGGGCTCTTGGAAATGAGCCTCAAATACACTAGATCTTGGAGAAAAAATCACATTTGAAATTCATTTAAAAAAATTGTTGAGTAGATTTTGAGAAGCCATAAATTGATTGGAGTTATGCATATTAGGCCCTTTAACTTCATATTTGTTTGGTGACTAACTTTCTAGATTTGACATGTGAAAAGAGGATTGAAAGACTTCAAATCACTATTATAGTTTTAACACACTCTTGATCAAACATTATAATCTTTCAATCCATAAATGATGTTGTTGTGTTTTCTTTTCCCATGTGATCTTTAACATGTCTACTTTAAATTTGTATGGTTACAAATTTAAAAAAATTGATGCAACTTATCAAAATGATGGATTTCTGTTCAGTTTAGAGCAAATTCGTAGAAACATTGAGCATTTAGGGGTTAATGTAGACATATTCATCATGATTCTCGCTAATGTCAACAGAAAGAGACTCCATGCAACAATGAAACCTAGTCAAGCTTGGCCAAGTCATCTGCGCGAAGAGATGAATGCAACCAAACTTGGACAGAATTTTTTACTAACCAGATACATAATTTATGCAGCCAGCTTATGTCGAATTCCCTCGGGGGGAAACGCTTGATGTGGGACAATGTCGGTACCCACTACCCACTGCTTACATTTTCACACTCAGAAATGATTCAATAAGCGCAGGCAGTGATACCAACTCAATTTGCACATACCGTAATCAAGTAACTATTAATCCATTTCAATGAAAAAGAATCCAGGTCCCTTTGGAGGACCAACTTAAATCAAGGTTCATTTGTTCAAGACCACACAACAAAGTCCCAAGCT
This sequence comes from Straminergon stramineum, assembly GCA_963920665.1. Classification (NCBI taxonomy): domain Eukaryota; kingdom Viridiplantae; phylum Streptophyta; class Bryopsida; order Hypnales; family Calliergonaceae; genus Straminergon; species Straminergon stramineum. The sequence continues at coordinate 11,375,074 of OY987266.1, forward strand.
AGGACAAGATTGGGAGGCACAAAATCAGATTAAAGAACCATGAATACATTCATGCAAAGTTTTTCATTCGAAACTCTACTTTATTTTTGCCTCAGCTGTGGATTGCCACTCAGCTTATCTGAATCTAAACTCAAAATTAGTGTTAACATAAAACTCCTGAAACTAGCTAAATTATACCTCCTTACATCACCATCACCTAGTCAACACGTAGTACCTTGAAACCATAATGACTAACTTATAAACAAGTGGCCCAGCCAAAGAACTATACATTCTGATTGAATATTAAAAAGCAGCTATTCATAACTAACATCTCACAGCCATTGTTTGTTTCTTCACAGTTTACTTATCCTCAGTAATGCGTAGTGGTGGTATGGTCCTTCCGACCAGCGTGAGTAAGGTTGTGCTGGATTCGGCGGATGTAACTGAGTGGGTTCATGTAATTGAATCTGCTCCGAGCTCGGGCTTCCTGGAACTGCACTGGATGCCTTTTCTTGTACTTGGCCAACCGGAATTTATTCATCGGGTTGAATTTACTGAGTTTCCACCTCAATCTTGGATTGCAACTGTTCCACAACCAATGTTCACAGCACAAATTGAATGAAAAAATATAATAGACTTCTAGACAACGTCGTTGACTTGGACTAAATCATACTCAATTGACAGGATCAACGTACCTAGTCACGGAGAGCAATCCCTCACAGTTAATGCTAAACTACTGTAAGGAACCTCTTATATTCTACAGGGGGCAGGCAGTCGATCATTCAAAGGAGGAGATCTGTTATAACCACAGATAAGATCGATCCTCTCTTTCCAGAGTCTATTTGGAGTTTTGGACAATCAAGTTTCCAATATTTTACTACTCCACCGACGATCATACCATCCTCATTGAAACTATGCTAGTACACGATCGATAAGGAGATCTAAGTTATACATGTTCGTCCTATCGAGTGCTAGCTTCTATATTACCACCTCGATGGAAATGGAATCCACTGCGGTAGTGGAGCTAAAATCGCAAGCTCCGATGTCCTTGCTATGAAATTGATAAGCACGATCATATACGTGCAGCTGACAATCAGTTCAGACGAAGGCTAAGGTTAAGGAGGTTGAATCGAAGTAGTACCGGTTGGCGTGTCCTCTAGCTCGAACACCGGGATGAGTAGCTGCGTAGACTTTCGCATCTGTATGCCTCAATTCCTCCATGATCTCAAGTCCAAACCTTCTTCAAGTTCCACGTTCTACAACTTACACCTCTCAAATTCACAAAACCTTGAAGGAGATCTAACCGGCGACAATACAATGCAAGCACAGCAAAAGAGTCGATCTACTACGAGATTAGTGTGAGAGCCAGTACGTCTGCAGAAAATTTATACTAACTTATACATCAGTTAACCACTGCTGTCTAGTTCTTGTGTTGTCTCCAGGTTTGCGACGTGTGGGTGTGGTAGCATTGACAGATGGATGGCTTTGGGTTCTTCAGTCTACTATTGCAAAGCCAGATGAACTCCAAACGGGTAATCTGGGGCATCTTCCACATGGACGAAGGACCCATTCTCCGGGCTTTGGGATTCATGAGCGCATAATGCGGATCTGAGGTCTCCAGACTGCCGGAGTACTTCGCATAATGCTGAATGGTTTTGGCAAATTGAAAATCACATTTTAGAATTTTGGTTTTCGTCTACCCCACTCTTCCTACAGTATTTGGTTGCAACAACTTTCTTTTACTTTCTTTATTGAATGATTTATTTTCGATTGCTATGTCTTTTCAAATTCATACCAATAATTATTGAATAGATATTTTAGAGTTTTACACTTGGAAATTTTACTCTTTACAATTTTTGACAATTATTTTAAGTATATCAAAAATTAGGCAATGGGTGATTGCAAGAAATTGACTATTCCTTTTTTATATCACATTAAGCATGATATAGTTGTCATCCGCTATGACTTTTGAAGCATGAATCCAAAGAACTTGAATTCTTTTATTGGAGATGGATGTCTCAATTGTAATTGTATCTCTTATTTTGAGAAATTTTAAGAAAATTATATTGAAAATGTCTATTTTTCTAATTCGTCACACTTTTAGGTGTAGGGGGGTTGAGTTCCATCAAGTACCCATTATTAATGATCTAGAGCTATAATTTTTGTGGGCTATTCCTACAACAGGCAGGCATGTTTTGTATTAGGGGCATATTCAAATATTTTATTTTATGGTCTCCACATTCGTGAAAATGGGGCTCCCTACTTTTTCACTTTTAAACATTAAAGATGGTTTTGAGGTCATTCTTTTGGTGAAATCAGATCACAAATTGCCAATTTTTAGTGTATTTTTTCTGCCGTGGTAGGTTTGTTACAAATTAAAACATGGATGATCCCTTTTTCATGAAAAATTGGGACATAGTCATGGACATAGTACTATAGGTACAACTAAGTATTGCATAGTACTAAAAAAGGACACTTGTCAATAGTACAACAAATTTACAATATGATTGACAACCTAAAATTGATGCCAAAGCATTCCCTTATAGTACTCATAGTACTTAGCATTCAGACCATAGTTTTTGTCAAAATAGAACAAAATCAACCATTGGCATTCTTGCAATCATCCAAAGGTTAGGCCAAAAAAATAATGTAGTGGTACAAGAGCCCCATATCGTCTCTTCTTGCCTTCATTCTTTGACAATCCAACACATGTATTGGCTTTGGACTCAAGGAAACAAAGACCTTGCATTGACATATAAATGTGAGGACAATAATAAAGTCAACCTCCAAAAGGAGGCATTAAGAATAGCCTCATCAATCAACGTTTTGGAGGCATGGCTAATTGAACTACCTCCAACAAACTCTTCACTCGTGATGGACTTTGGCCCAATGTTGTTGTTATTATTATTATTATTATTATTGATATTGATATTGAGAACATTGGAGCTACATCTACAAAGAATACAAGGAAGTTTGAATAAGTTTTTTACTTGAAAAGTGAGGGGATGTTTGTAGCTTCATATTTTTTGGACCTTCCAAGTGGATTTTAATAATGTAATTGTTTTTGACTTGGCTCATAAAATTTGGAGGAATATGGAGTATTTTTGAACTGATTATTGTTGAGAAAATGAAGTAACCATAAACCCTCATTTTTTAAGACAAGAAGAAACAAGGAGGCCTGAAACAAATTTGTCCCTTCAAATTCATTCTTGAATTTCATAAGGAAAGGTTTTGGGAAAGGTGTTTTATTTATTTTTTTGAAAGAAAATTTGTGCATTGAGGATGTAGGTTTTCACCCATTATGTTAGAATGGGAGTTTGTTATATTATCCAATCACACAAAAGTCTCATTGAAATTTAAAATAGTCTATGAAAATGAAGTAAGAAGCTCTTGTCAAAATTCAAAACTAATTAATTTTGGTGATTCAATTCTATTATAAAGACAACAAAGCCAACATTCGAGAGAACTACTACATTAGAAGAGAATGAGTTACTATAGAAGCCCACGAGTTCCCACAAGTTCTCAAACTATGGGAACTTAGCCATAGTAGCTCGTTGACATGGTCAGGTGATAGCCACGTCAAATAATAACAATAAATTAATTTTTTCATAGTTTTAAATTCTGGCCTCCCTAGTTGGTTCCCAACCTAAAACGGGCTTTCAAGGCAACTGAATCCCATCTAATGTTTTAAAAAATTGGTGATAATGGCCATCTAATATCATGTGATGAACTTATATGATAAAGGATGAAAAGTCAATGGGAAGTTTGGTTGAATTGGAAATCCACCAATAGAGAAAAAACAAGAATGGAAATTTTATCAATTAACCCCTAAAGGACCAAGTGTCCGTTCAACATACGCAAGAAATCTTGGGTAGGTTCCTACAAAGTCATTTTTGGTCGGATTTTCATGAAATTTGGAAATAATGTGCAACTACGTACCTCCTTTCTGAAAATCTATTTTTTTTTCCAATTGGGTGGCTGGATCAAAAGTTATGCTACCCTGGACTTTGTGGGCAGCTCGTGGAGCTTAGGGTAGCATGTGAAAAACTCTTCCTATGACTTTGAAATTTGGTAGGTGTGTAGATTACATAATATGAGATGCAAATGTCGAAAAAAATAACCATGTTTAGAGTAAGAATCTCATCCTAGAAGGAGTTAAAGTTTGCAAGCTCTGTTAGGCAAGGTTGGTAAAAAACTTTTTCACCTAACTTCAAACATTATAGTCTTTCAATCCATGCTGTCAAAGTTTCTAAAATTTTTTCTACATGTTCCCAAAGATGTCTATTACAAATTTGTATGGTTGAATTTTGAATTTTTTTTTTCATTTTTCTCTTGTTGCCCTCAAAAGTGTCAATTTTCAACAATTTTAGCCCAAAATGTGCCTCGATTCTTATAGGGTTAAAATAGTGAAGGGTAGGAAATGGATTGGTGCATCAATGGAGGTGTTTTTCCTTCATTTTAGTCCAGTATAAAATTTGACAATATAGTTCCAAAAAATAGAATGTCATGACACTCACAAAAATTTGATACTGTTTTTTACACTTTTGGGCACAATGTCAAAAAAATTCAACATTTTAGATTACAAAATTTTCTTCAACATTTTAGTGTCAAAATCATATTGTTGAAAAGAGTATTAAAGAAAGTGTCATTTTTTTGGGTCAAAATGAATGTACAAAGCAATGTCAGAACTAATGCTAAAATATCATTCTTGATGTTGAAAATTCATAAATAATTTCATAAAAATTTTAAAAAAATTATATATAAATAAATAAAGTTAGAGTTGGGTGGAGAGATGGGTCAATATGTCTCCTGGCATTGTACTCAATTGCACTTATTTTGGTGTTCTTATTGCAAGGAACCCAAAAAATTGAAATGTAAAGATTTAAAAAGTACAAATTTTGACATAAAATGTAATTAGAATGTGCAACATTAATTTTGACAAGAAAAAATAGAGAAAATTTTGAAGTTCAACTCCAAAAGAATGGGCTAGTCATTGTGGAAATCATTCTTTTTGGTACCGTGTAAATCATTTGCTTAAAAAACAACCCAAGAGCACTCATTGGAGGTCAAACTATTGAGCAAAACCTTCCCTTTTCACACAAAATTTCAAGGATGAACATCTGCTCTTAATGCCCACAGCGTCCTTCTAGTCTAGGGTTGAAGATGAAACCTGTGATTTTAAGGAGAAACCAGCCTTCTCTCGAACGTTGCTCTATGCCCTGCTACTGAAGACATTAGCATTGTATTTACATTCCGTTACTCAATGCCCCGTGTATTTGAGATTTTCTGCCTTGCGTTTTGAAAGCACGATGTGCAAAAAAAACCCAGATTGGACGTTGGCAAACACAAATGTTATGCTGAGGAATGTTTCCGGCATAACACGATGCAACAGTTTTTTTCTTAAATACCGGTATTATTCAATTCACAGAGTTCCGTTCAAATGGTGAAAGTTATGTCGTACACTATTGTTCATTGCAATGTATACTTAGGGTTCTTTGTTAAGAAAATTCAAAGAAACAGCTAGCCTCCACTGCGGCTCAATCACCCTTCTTCTCGATGAGGCTAACTTACATCATGCGCCGCACGTTCCAATTCTCCATCAGTGATTATCATCCTCAATCACAACAAATGAAATTAAGAACTTGTGAGCGGAATCGAAATCCGATCAAGCGGGAGTTCTCGGACGTTTGCTGTCGGTGAGGTGGTTCTTGATTCGGCGGATGTAGTAGAGAGGATTGACATAGTTAAGCTTTGCTGCAGGCCTAGTCGCTGCAGGCCTTACTGACTTGATCTTCTGTCCGTGAACATGCGGAATGGTTGGAGCCTTGCTCTTCCGCCATTGCAATTTGCTCATGGGATTGTACCTGCATTGCAATTAAGAACCCGGACATCACCACAGCGATTCCGCTGATTTTGACTCAGAATGCAAAAGGTAATTGTCATGTGCGAGTATTCAAGACTTGACGTCAGGAAAAGATTCTGTTCTTACACTGCGTGTTTTTCGATTGTGCTTTGAGAGTCTCTGTTCTTAAGCTGTAAGTACACATACAAAGATTGGAAAAAAATGTTCAAATTGATGAGAAAGAAAAAATCGTAGAAAGAGAATACTCTTGAATTTCCGCATAGCAATGAAGAACCCGTACATTACCACAGCAATTCCGATGTCTAAACGCAGAATGCAAAGATAATCGTCATATGCGAGCATTCAAGACTTGGATACTGATACTTCTCACAATTTTTTAATTGCGTTTCCTTTAACTAGCACACTCCAGCGTTTTTTCGATCCTCTTTTCAAAGACTCTGTTTGTACATTGCGTATTGTTCATTTCCGCTTGAAAAGACTCTGTTATTAAATGTAAGTACACATGCATAGATTGGAAAGACCCGTTCAAATTGCTGCGAAATTAAAAAAAAATCGGAGAAAGAGAATACTCCTGCATTTTTTCAAATGTGAGGCTTACCTGCGCCATCTCATGTTTGGCTTGGCATAAGAAGCAGGAGGAGTAACAGCAGCAGCGACATCGGCATCAGCCTGCCTATCCATAGCTTTCCGAGCGCTTCCAAGATGCGACCAAATGGAATACTCGCCCGGCAACTTGAGAATGCGCTTGCATTGTTCCATCTGGAAACCAATTGCTGGACCGTAAGTCTCGATTGATCTCCACGACTATCTGTGAGTAAAATCTCACGCAGCGATGGGAGACTCTGTGATGAGAGAATTGCGAAAAACTTGCGAAAGAATCTCGAGGTGGAGAGCTGGATTTCGTAAGGTTGTTCGGTTGCTTCGAATGTGGCGGGGGTTGCACTGGGTGCCGCTGAAGGGCAAGCGTCTCTAGACTCCAGGAGACCTGTGGGAATTCATGACGTGGCTTGATCGCCATGTCAGCCCTAACGTGGAAGAATTTCATAGTCACTTCCTAAACTCGATGCCACAGGCTGAAAGGCACACCCAATTTCTCTAACCTTAAAGCCCTATTTGATGAAGGTTCACCTCTAACAAAGGCAGTGCCTCCATTTTCTTTGACTCTTGGCAACAAGCAGCCAGGCTGCATAATGCTCTAAGCCGCCAGAAAAGTTATTGGGTGATCTGAACAAAAAGTTCAGCAAATCCAAATATGGACTTGCATTAGAATCTTCACTTAAACTGACGCAACCATTCACATCATTGCGTAGAGATAGAATCTCGCCTGTTTATTTTCCTAGTGTACAACTCTTCGGATGATCTTCAGGGAGCATTGCTCGACTCTGCAAGTCAGAGCCCTGATCACCATGATATAAACCTAAAACACTTCAGAGAACTCTGACTATAAAAAAATTCATGGATTGTCACTAAGCACAATCCATTCTTCAATGGAATATGATAGAATATTTAAGGGGCCTCTTAAAAATTGATCCATTTTCTTGCAAATAAAAACCGTCCCTGGATCGGTGGGAAACAAGCTGCAAAACAAAGTCAACAAAAGGCATCAGTCATTGCTACAGTAGGGGTGTCAGAGTGCAAACTTTCGGTTTCAAATCATAGAGGGCAGTTTTGTTCTGAGACTTGAGCTTCACCCAGGGTCGAGTCTTTGGGCTCCTAACTAATTTAGTGGTGCCAACTTTGGAAAGAAATAGCTACATCTCGTAGCACAAATCGCAAGCTCTGATATGAACTTGTTCATGGCTTATGCAACATGCATTTCTAATTTTGTAGGTGTCTGAGGAAAAGAGGAGACTAAAAAAACTGCAACTGAGTTACCAGGACCATTGCATTCAAGGTAGATAAGGAAACAGAAATACCTGAATGAGTTGTCGTCTCCAAAAGCTTCTGCATCTCGAGACCCAGCGCCAGTCGGACCAGACTACTTTGAGTTATACGAAATTACACCTAGACCTCTTCAACGTCACCTTCTCTTACATCACATCCTCTATTCTCTCATCAAACCCTAGGCAACAAATGCACCTATTCCAAACTCACTGTATACTCCCACTAGCATACACTATTATGTTACATATGTACGTGACAATAGAAAGTTCCACAAGTGTGAAGATTTCTAGGGAGGTTGATACCTAGTATACTGAAGGATTTCTTCCTCCAAATCCTATGCTTCGAAGACCCCTGATAGCCACATTCTGGCTTCAGAGTGCCTTTCAAGATCCTCTCAAAATCACAAACCCTAAAAAGACGAGTTCCCTGGGGATAGATCTCATCGACCTTCGGATTTCATAAACAGGATTTTATAAATACACTAGGGTCTTCTATACTTGTGTGAAACTTGGTTGCCTTCAATACCGTGTAGAATGTCAGGTCTGCATTGGGAAATGCACTACACTGTTCATGCCCCCCGGGGGTCTGGACCATCTGCAGACTCCGCAATGTCACAGTTGTTTGCCACAAGGTTACAAAACTCCAAATGATCACGTGCATGAGGATCTGACAATAAAGAGGATCTCTAGAGGCGTGTTGTCTCCAAATTATTCAATCATAAAGCCAATGAAAAGGATCGATCACTCCCACGCCAGATGCATCTTTCCTCCTTTTTTGCTCTGCGAACCAAAGACCCTCCGAGTGTAATCCTTAAGACCATAGTCTTGTACCTCGCAGTACCGCGACTCCCAGTCCGCAGGCTTGATAGGCTTGGTCCCCAGGCCAGGCACTCGGTCATTGGACCCATGGTTTCGGTCCTCCGTCCAGTCGGCCACATACGTCGCAGCCCGGCGATGGAACTTGGTTTTGAATTCCTCCCACACCTGAAACTTGTAGTGGTTGATGATGGCCACCCAAGGCCGGATTTGCTCCTTCACATAAGGAGGTTTTAAAGTAAAATGATGCACCTGGTTCCCCAACGAATCCGCAATGGCACTCAACATCACAATGGACTTGTGTCTCCTCTGCCTTCGCACTCGGCATGTGTACCCTTGAGTGACCCCTTCAGGAGGAGAAACGCTCAGTCCGGATGGCCCAAAGTTGCGACAGTACGTCCCTATTTGCCCCACCTGGACACCCTGCTTCGCGCGCAACGCCACAAATTCCTCAATGAAAGTGGCCAGAATTGAAATGTTTTGGGATGCATTCGGCAGCGACGACGCATTGGGCAATTTCAGATACTGTTCGCTGGGGAAGAAGTATTCGTCAATGTCCGTGAAGAGCATCCACGTGCACTCGTGCTGGGCCAACAAGCTGCAATGCGAAAGCGCGGCCTGCTGGGTCTTCACCCAGGGCCAGGACTGCTTCGTGACGTTGAAGCTATTGGCCAGCTTGGCTATTACTTCATCGAGATTGTCCTCGCTGTTGTTGTCGTAGATGATGAATTTCTCAACGCCGAGATGACTGTGGTAGTACACCCATTCTCGTAGAAACTTGGCCCCGTTGAAGATCATGGTGCACGCGCAGATGTGGTCAGCTTCTTTTTTTCGGAAAAGAGAGAGTTTCTGGGGTGGGGGGTTGTAATACGCGAGTGAGGGAAGAATCTTCCCGTCAAACCGCAGTGACATCTTCTGGTTTGCGAAGGTCGAGATCATGGCCTTCGGGGGATGGCCGCACCTGAAAACCTCATTTGCTTGGGCTGTCACAGCGGTTGCGCACTGACCAGTGCCATCACCATACACACATTGGAACTGCGAAAGCTCGAAGCCCAGCGTTTGGTTGAAGCCATGGACAAACAGAGCCACGTCGTGGTCTGTAGAATAAACCTCATAAACCACCTTGGTGCTGTTCCATGGCAACGCGGCAAGCCCCTTTGGAACTCGAATCTCTTGGTGGGTGTCAAGCTTGATGAGCAATGATGTCAGGTCTTGTGGTTGCGGAGGCGTCCCACACACCACTGCCGCTAAAAAAGGCCGCCAGAGGTGCACTGCCAACACCTTTTGATGGGGGAGAGTACTCCCATACCTGCACTCCAGTTTTTCTTTGTTGGGGAATTGAAAGCTTGGTGGTACTCGGACTAAACACAAAACCTCAGAACCAAAACTAATCACATCGTCAATTTGCAATTCAGCAGAGGAAGTCGGCCCTTCTAACCGCCAAGAACCAGAAATCATGCCTGTGGGGAGGCTCAGCGCAGTATGATCGGACGGTGCAACTGCAAGCAAAAGTGTGAATCATATTATCAGATATAACCAATTCATAACATTCTAGAGCAGGTGGGAAAATTGTAGGATGTAATTACGATCTCAAAATTGTATAATCAAGAAATCGAGAAATTTATTCATGAAAGGTTTCAAGGGTGCTGAGGAGCTCCTCAAGGATGTTATGTTCATTTTCAATTGTGAGAACAATCTCTACATAACAATCAGGCGCCACCCGCAACAATCATTTAGCACTATGAACTAGCTAGAAGTAGATACTGCCCAAGCTGTGTTGGTTAGCAAATTGATAGCAAATTGGTACTAGTTCCTTCTAACTAGCAACTTGCATTAAATTTACATTCATTTCTACCAAATGACTTCAATCCCGATTGGATAAGAAAATCAATTGTGGCTATGAGGCTATGGTTTGAAGTTCTAGATCAACTCAATAGTAGCAATTAGCTAACTTGAAAGACTAATTCTCCATGCAAGTGCAGGCAATTCCATTTGGCTAATGTCCCTTGCCCCACTTAGCTAATTCGTGCTACTTGGTTGGTGTGGTTAGTAACAGAATGTCCGCACTGGCCAAGTTGAGTCAGTTAGCAAATTGGTGCTAATCCCCGCTATGAATTTACAAACTTGAAGTGAATATAAACCGCAGTAAGCTAAATGCTTGCTAATTGCGATCATCATCAGATGCCAGGATGCGTGTCGAAAACTCCAAAACATGAATCTCCATGTAAAACGAAGCCCCAGCAACAAAGCACCAACACAAACCCTAGATCCCATATCCGAAGGTAGATTGTAAACGACGTACCTTGAACAGATTGAAAGCTCATCAGAGCGAAGATGACGGCAGACGCAAGTACAAACAAGCCATAACACACTCTCCGCACCCAATTCTGTCGCCGGAAGAAACTCTCCATATGTCGCTTCATCTAAAAAAAATTGAAAATTTGCACATCTCCAAAACCTCCACGCTGATCACTTCATCACGTTTCCACCAAACTCTCTCCTCTGTCTAACTTACTTCTCCCAACTGATTCGACCCTGCCTACACCGTCCCAACCCCAAATTCAGAACCACTCCAGAAATTCTCGTACCCCTCAATTACTTTGAAAGAATCCGCCGACGTCTGCGATTTCAGATTCGCCGCAGATGGGAATTATATCCACAGAAAATCGAGGGGGGGGGGAGGTACTGTAACAACCACGAATTGCAAAGAATCTAGTTTCTGGATTGGTTTGCTCGAATTAAGCAGAGCCCTTTGGTATGAATGGATCGATTTCTACGCTGTAGCTAGCGAATCGAAGTTGTGTTCTGGCTGGTGAACTAATGTGAAGAATGGAACAAAACTTGAGGTTGGGAACGATTGCAGCCCTGCCTGTCGAAGATTGTGATTGAGGCTGTGGTGCTAGTGATTCTGTGAAGCGACAGTCAACAACTGAGGTCTGAAAGTGGTAAAAGCAGAGGAGCGGGTGAAAGACTGATGACAGTCTTGGAGAGGGCCCGGGGGGGCCGGGCAAGGGGGAGTTGATTGGTGGGGACGCTGTGGTGACTTGGAGGGGTCTGGCGGTCTGCCACCTGTCTGCCACCTCTGGCGAGCTGCTGCCAGCCTGAAATCCAATGCCAACCTCACGTGTACCCTTGCCAGAAGATTCGTTCGAGGGTTATGGTAACCACTAACCAGTGATCTCCGAATTGGCTAATTTGCATTGGATTTCTACCACCAAAATCTAGGATCTATAAGTACAGTTTGCAAATGGCCTTGAAAATAACATTTTGAGCTAAATTTCATAGATATGGTGATAGAAACTCACCAAGTCACTTCTTCATTGAAAATTTTGGTAGCGTCCATTTGCTAAATGTTTTTCATCTTGTAGATTCTTGAAATCGTGGTGATCATATTCTTTTTTTCAAAATTAGTTACCTTCACTCTTGGCTTTGAATGTCGAAGCCACCACCTCCTCGTTGCGGTGCAATTCTTGGAGAGTTGGAGACTTGTAGGTTCATGGTCTCTTGACTCTTGCATTCACAATAATTTGGAAATGGAGGTAGTGATTGAATGGCTCGTTCTTCCTCGAAAGTTTAATTGGTGCTCCGCGTACTTGCATCTGCACCTCTAGTAGTTCCTATGCTTTCTTTGTCTTATTGTTGATGTTCATGTTGTCAATCACGCTTCAGTGCTTTGATTGTTTTTTTACTCGCCATTTAATTTGTTTGTACAATTCATTCTCTTGTTTGCACTTTCTTTGGCTTTGCACTTGCGTATTTAGTACTACTGTGTTGGATTTTGGGTTTGCAAGATTGCAAGCTTTTTGAGATGGTGCCCCGATTGAAACTTCCAGAGAATTTCCAGGTGCACACTTTTGGCTCCATTTGCAATACTAGTGGTTTGGAAAAATACTTGGTGCAGAACATTGATCTACTAGAAGAAAATGAAGGATTTTGCGACTATACTATGCAACTATTTTTTTAGTTGTTTAGGATACTTGTGATTGGTTTGTGACTAGTAATATTCTAGAGACTTGTAGTCGTAGTGGACACCTTAAAATTTAGGAATAAGGTGCAACAATTGTAAAAGTCATGCCTTGTATGCGACTTGTTTGCAACTTGTAGATTTGTAGATTTTAAAATATTAATCTCAATAATTTATAGATTTCAAAATTTAATTTCTACCTTCTTTCTAGATTTATGAATATCAAAACTACCTTTTTTCTAGATTTCAAAATTTCAAATCTACCTTTTTCTAGATTCCCATCTTCCTTCTTCCTAGATTTCAGAAATTCTAATATTGGTATTTAATAGATCTCATTGGTTTAGGATACCTTACAATTTCATAGATTATAAAATTTCTAGAATTTTAAATATTTTTTTATTTCTATAGATTGTAGAAATCTATACTCTATAGAAATCTACAAATCATAAAAATCTAGAAATTGTAGAAATCTTAGAATTCTATCAACAAACTTCATTGCACAAGACTACAGCAACTTACAAGTCTTACATGTCCAACCTAATGGTACTCTTTAAAATTGATATGGGACCATTGATATAAGACAAATGGGAATGAACTTTGGAAGCAATTAGGAAACAACTAGAAAATGACTAAGAAACAACTAGTGTACAACTTAATAGTGACTAAGAAATGACTAGCTTCAATACTAGAAAATTCAATTTTTTTGTTGATTTGGTTGCATCCATTTGGTTCACTTTTCTATTGATTTCTATCCTAATCAACAAATTACTCTCCAAATCAATAGAAAAGTGAATCAAATCTATACAACCAAATTAACAGAAAAGCTAAATTTTCTAATATTGTAGGAAACAACTAAGAAACAACTAGTGTATGACTAGAAAGCAACTAGGAAACAACTATGGTCATTTTACAATTGCAATCTTTTCCTAGTCATTTCCTAGTTGTTTTTTGCAACTACAAGTTGACTACTTTGCAACTAAAACAATGTACCAATGTTGTAAAACAATGAAATAAAACAATTATGATAGATTTGGTGCTAATAGAGAGGATTATAGTCGCAAGATAGTTGTATAGGACATTGGTTGCATAGTGGCCGGTTGTGCCAGACATGTTTTTTTTCTAGTGATCCCAATGTGCACTATGGTGCTAGTTCCTTCAATGTCACTCATGTGTCCAAGATGTACTTGTCTCACTCTATCTGATGTCATGTGCTTTGTAATTGTCCAACTTTTGAACTCACGGTTGTGTCTCCGTGTGCGGGTCCAATGATCAATGGCGATTGTGAGGGTCACGTGTTGGTAAGAGGACCAATTGGGCTTTGATTTCACAACAAAGAAGGCGAAGACTGCCGCTAGTACTATCACCAATCAATGGCAAGAGGTTTGGGCATGTAAATTTGCTTAGGTAGAGAGTGAATTTAATGCCAATGATAATGTCATTGGTATTCTTTGCCACAGTTGCACAACAATCAAGGGGAGTTACAAAGGTTTTTTTTTCAAAAGACTGATAATTAGGAAAAGCATGAAAGAAAACAAATATATAGGGAAGACAATGTTCCACTGCCTCACCTAAAGAAAGGTGGCATTTTTGTAAAACACAATTGCAAGCATTTGCAATTAGTGAAGCTGTGGGTGGAGCACAAACAATCCGCTAGTGTGGCTAACCAAATGCTAGGAGACCTGGAAGGTGAGTTCACGAGAAAGCAAGTGCAGTTCACTATCATTTTTCGCATTCTCAGTCATGGCCATCCTCTCTACAATTATAAGCACCAACAACAATTGCTAAGGAAGCTAAAGGTAAGAAACCTTCCCTGAAAACAATAGTCGGAGACAATGATTTGGGAGATGAGTGAGCATTTCCATGGCTTTGTTTTGTCAGCCCTAAAGTCTATCGTCCAATCTACCAATATCATTTCAATCATCGCCAATGAAGTGATGGTAATTGATAATGTGTCTTGGTTTAGGGTTCATATATATGCCATGGACTACTAGGAGGGAAGTCCCCATCTCTTGCACTTGTCTTGTATTTTGGAAAGTGGTACAACTAACCACTTAATTGATCTAATAATTCATGCTTGTTGAGCAAGGGAGGCTTGACTCATGAAGAAATTGCTAGAAAGTTGGTGTGTTTTGGTGTTGATGGTGTGAGTACATTTCAAGGACCGAGGATGGGAGTGACAATCCAAATTCTGGAGAATTGGACTCCATTTCTCATTGGTGCTAGTTGTGTGAGTCACCGTCTTAACCTTATAGTTGAGACTATGTCAAATTTCCCGATGGTCTCTAGGCTTGAGGGCTTGTTCAAGTCCATTTATGCACATTTTTGCCGAAGCAACAAGCATCATGTTGAGTGACAAAGGCTTGCTAATCTCATGGAAATTAAGGGAAATAAAATGGTAATAAATATCAAAACCCATTGGATTTCTATGTAAAGTCCAGCAACAAGAATCTTGTCGAAATACTACACCCTACTCGTGAAAATGGCTGTCTACATGAGCCTTGGTAATGGCCCTAAACCACCAATTGGGGTTGCTAATAACTTCAACCTATTGTTGGACATTGAGGTTTTACTTTCCTTAGCTTGCTTCATTCCCCTTGTCAACACCTGGCATTATTTGATAAAACTTTCACAAGACTATAATATTTTCATTTGTGATTTTATACAAGTGGTCAAGCTCTACCAAGATGAACTTGTTCATATGTTTATTGATGCATCCACAACATATAACAAACCTAACTTTCCATACTATAGTGATCTTGTGGCGTTGTCTAATTATGAAATTCCTCTCCATTGGCAGCAGCTGCTCAAAGAAAGTGGCATTTGTCACATACTATTTAACTTTGAGAAGACTCATGTGATTACAAGATGCCATAATAAGCAAACATGGCAGCATCTCTTTGTCACCCAAGAAGAGTTCAATCAGGTATAGGACAACATTGACACTACAAAAAAAAGAAGGAAAGAATGACTTGCAAAAATGACTGGAAATCAGTCATTGTGGTCACATTTTACTGATAAATGACTTCAGGGCCCTGCAGTCATTGTGGTCAAGTTGTTTACATAAATGACTGCGATTGTATTATCACCATCCGTTTGTACCTTGGATGTACAAAGGATGATATAGAGGATGATACATGTATATGTGGAGATTGAGGTGGCAAGGGCGTGTGTTGGGCACATGCCCTAACATTAGGTGATGTAACAGCCTCTGATTGGTTGGAAACATCCACGTGTCCAGTCATTTCTGAGTCATTCTTCAGTTAACAAGACCAACTGGCAAGGTGACGTGCATTGCCACGTTGGAAGTCATTTGTGAGTCATTCTTTAGTGAGTGTTGCTTTCTTTTGCTGACGTAGAATGTTTTCTCTAAAGTCATTTCTTAGTCATTATTAAGTTCCATGAAAGTACGCCAGAAGTGAAGTCGTTGACTTCACTAGTCTTCTATAAGTCATGGCAGAGTCACTTCTTTGTCATTCTAAGTTGCTAATTCACATGCCAATTACTCTATTTACTACTTCTAGGGTTCACTAGTAATTTTTTAGTTCACCTGATATAGATATGACTTACTTCCTACATTTAGTTCAGTTCAATTGGAGTTGACTGCTAGTTGAGGGCAAGTGCCGGGTTACTGTCCTATGAGGGTTTAGGTTCTACCTCATGCAATGACGGCAACAGGCATGCAGAAGAAATTATTGACCGAGTTGTTACTGACTTGCCACTAGTACAAGAATTTGGGGACTTGCCTAGCAATACAAAACTGGTAAAAGTGACCACAACTACAGTGACTCATGATTTGCTGCATACCAATAGTGACATGCATCGTTAATCAGAATGTGCACCACTCAATCATAAAGGAATTTAAAAAAGAAATCGTAATTTCTGAAAACACATTAGTACAGTTTCTGAAAAACGATTTCATGAAGGACTCTAATGGTGGCATATGCCCCCCAAAATCTACCGCTCATTACCGAGTTTGCACGCCATGCCTCAAGAAGCCCTTTCAAGTGTATGACTTTATGTACTTATCCACCCACATTGCAGCGGAGCCCTTTGCGTCCTCAATTAGAGATTGATTTGCCTTGTCATTGGGGTACATGAGCGGCACGGATTCCTGCAGAATCTCACGCACATCCACCTTAAACCACCCCTCCAGAATCTCTTCAAAGTAGAACTTGTGCTCCCCTGCCACTCTGCTAATGGTCCCCACAACCACTTTCTGCCTCACGGATCGCGGATTCATCAAGAATACTTCGTCCCCGACGTTGAACTACACAATACAATACATCACATACTTGTTACGCTAGTGTTCCTATAGTTGAATAAGACAACAACTTGATTCGCTCAAATCCACTTTAAGTTGACTTATACATAACTTCTCATTAACAGTAGGATGACTTTGAAGTCGCCAGTAACTCCGGCTTCACTATTGTGCGACTTAGTGCTCAACGGAGAATGACTTCATCCAGTATATTGAGTAGACACGAAGGCACTGAAAAAGACAGACACGGTAAACTAAGAAGGTGGTCACTACATGTACATACACCTTCACAATTTGAACGTAGAGTACCTACTACGAGTTTAGTACGTCAACTTTCATATGGTGCGGACTAGGACACATGTAACCACATTTGCATAAGAAAATGACTACTGCTTTGAAGACATTTTCATGTGGGCTCACCTCACCTCATATGGCACACGGTATTCGCCTTCTTGCATTCCCTTTGTTGAGAGAATATTTTGAGAACGGTGTCCTACATGTAGGACTTCTTTAACTGCAGTTACAAGTTTCATCAATTTCTATGGGTAAGGTTCACCAATTCCTAGATAGAAATTACTTGTTTACGGAACATTTGCAAACTTAGCCCTGCTTACAAGTTCTACACACTTGCACGATATGTGGAAGGCACGTTTGCTTATTGATTATATTGTCTTACACCTCGACTCTCATTTCATACTACACTGCAGCGCCAGTTCTAGAAGAGTTAGACTCGACTAGTCCGTCACTTGCCCACGACTAAGACATCCCGGTCACTCCTAATTTAATTCCAAGTGACTTCTGAAAGACTAAGATACGAACTGAGCCTCAACAAATAATGAAAAGCACATAGGAATTTCATAGACAAACCTTCTTCGAAATGACATCTCGTTTCTTCTCAGGGGCCGACGCTACCTTGCTTCTCGTCTCCCACTTCAGTAGTTTTCCCTGCATAGACATACAAGCCGTTAAAAATGCAATGCCTCTGAAGGTGAGGGGGAGCACAGGGTTGCAACCACGTGGTTTGCTTTCATTTCCCCCTCACCTTCCAAAATGTCAAGGAATTCATACGGTGATCCATTTCGACGTTTCTAAAGCATCTATGCTAGTGATTCGTGGACAATTTCAGGGTACTTCAAACGGAACGCTGGGACGTCAAGGCATTTAAGAAGCGCCTCCAGCAAAGGCCACAAGTAACACTTCAAGTAGTCCTTGTCATCAGCCACTGTGCATAGCCACTTCACATAAAACGGTGTACTGATGATTACATTTGCATTTGGATTGCAAGCGACTCTACTGATCTTGCTATCTACAATCACTGTGTTCAATGCACTAAAACAAGGCCAATTCTCATACACCTTTGACAAATTCTTCCCCTGATCCATTGTCTTATCCTCTTCCACCTCATGTACCTCATAATGCTTACCGGACCAGGAAAACAGTGGCACTGCATTAAAGGGACACTTCAACCCTGCAAGCATTGTGGGGACAATGTCATCCATGTAAGATGCAATGGTACTACCCCAAAACCCAACTACAAAATGAGTGAAACATCGGGATAGAAACGGTTTTAGCCAAGGCCTGAAGACCACTCTCCTCAAATCAGTTTTGGTTGTCCCCCGGATTCTACTATTAGGATTCCCCGCAGCAAGAGAACTACAATCCAACAGTGTGCCATGGACATTAAAAACTACTAATTTCGATTGCCGATGCATACGTTTCCTGAGGATGTCACACACTGACAAGGTAGGCCTCACCTCACTTGACGTACACGGACGAACGTCTGAGGGGGCGGTTACCTTGACAGGAGACTTCGGCACTTTCCTCCCCTTCCTCTACTGCGGATCGGCAACACTGGTTGCAGGCTGCGGAAGCTTGTCAACATCTGTAGGCACCACCTCCATGTTGGCTGCAGAAGTCATAGCGTGCCCAATCTCAGGGACGGTAGAGCGCACTTCCTCTAGGGTCGGTGTCTTGGCGCTATTGCCAATGTCTACAGGTTCAAGATTCTTGCAGGCTCCGGCTACTTCAACAAGGCCCTCGACACTAACGTCACCTGCAAGGTTAGGACATTCTGGGAGGGCGTAAGCACATGGATTGCCTGCAGTCGCCACCACTGGCAACACAAGTTCAACCTCCGGGCTTTCCATTCCCATCACCTTGCACTCCGGACCAATCTCAGGGAAATTAGTACCAGGACTGTCCTTCAATGTCAACTCTGTGTCTGAAGACAATGTTACTTCTGCAGATGTGGCCATCAGAAGTCTTCTCTTCTACATGTTCAGATGTCATTTTCTCTGTCGTTTCTACCGCCTTCTTCCTGGAATTCGGAAGCACCCGAGTAGCCTCCCGGCCTTGAGAGTCTTGGTTCTCCAACGCCGATTGAGTGATGGATGGGCTGCCTTCCTCACTGTCTGCCAATTTCCCCATGAAGCTACGGAACATGCACCGGAGGTCGTCAATTGCAGCTGACTGAGCTGTTGAGGTAGGCAGGAATTGTGTGAACTTGATGTCCACATCCTTCTTCCAAGCAACCATCTCTGAACGCAGAGCCGAGTCAATTGCACCCCCGCTCTATTCCCCCCAAAGAATACACAACAAAGAGGGCAGTCATTCTTTAGTGTAATATAAGTCACTATGAAGTTCCTCCAAAGTGACCACTAATGACTTCGAGACTTCTGCGCAACTCCAGAACAACTTCACTTCAACTTCTCTAGAGCCAACATAGTCCTACAGTCCTACAAGATGATTGTATTTGCGACAACTATTGACTTTCATGTATCCATCAAATTGAGCGCCTACCAGAAGCTTCAGGCTTCTGTGGAACAAAATGGACTACCCTTCAGGAAGACAGAGTACCGACAATATTGGAGAAGAGATGGCGTTCACATGACCAAGGGACAAACGATGATCCAGACACATGTACCGTGTTTGAGTAAATGTCATAAAAATGTATGAAGAAAATGAGGTTGGAGATAGTTACCATTGGTGTTGCAACTTGCACTACAGCTGACCGCATCCCCTCAGTGAGGGCGGTTATTCCAGGGCTGGTTGCCCTCCCTCCTCTTTGCAATTGTGTCGTCAGCTATGATTGTAGTGACATTACATTCTAAAAGCTAAACTTGCATGACCAAATTGCTTGCGTATGGATATGCTTGAGATCATGGAAATAATTCCAATTGCAACAACTAACAAAGATGAATCCTGAGTATGCTTACCAACTGTGCTTCGACGCCTGCTTTGCCTTTCCTCCCTACTCCACTATAATTTTTCACATTCTGTCGCGCAACAACCATCTTCTGCGACTTCAACTTCTGGGCATCTGTCTTCCAATAAGCAATCAAGCGCTTCCACTACTCGTCGTCTACATGGATAGGAGGGGTCTTGATGCCTTTCAAGTACCGCGCCTTCAAACGAGATTGCTCCGACTTCATGTATCGAGTCACTGTGCTGCGAAACCCAGACATGCTTAACGGATGACCCATGTACTCAAACTCGTTGTCTAGTGCCTCTCGCAATTTCTGGAGCGTGTGTGGCTTGTGCTTCGACCACTCCACCACACTCATATCCAAAATCTTGGGGACGAAATTCCTCACTGCTTCGTTCCAAGCATTCTTGCCCTCGCAGCCTGCATCTACCTCGCCTCCCTCTTGTACATATATGAAGTTTGGTTCCCCCCCCGCAGTGGAACGTTCGCGGCTTCCAAGCTCGTAAGCTGTTCGTTTTTTCCTCCTAAATGTGGAAGAAGAAACAGGATCTTCACCTGCTTCACTTGCTGGCTACGCCCCTTGGAAAGGTGCTGGCGGACCTGCGGACCAGGGTGGAGGTGCTTGATTGGGTTGCTGCTGCATCCATTGCCCCGGCACCCATGACCAGCCAAACCCATAAGGTCCAGTCTGCGATGGTGGTTGCTGTGTACATGGCCCCCCGACATCTACCTTCACAGGCGACTTGAAAATTGTTGTTGGTTTAGGTCTCTTCTTCCTTCGATCTATGAGAAGCTCCTCCTCCTCGAGCTCCTCGTCACTAGAGTCAAACTCCTCTCTCTCTACATCTGCGCTAACCAGAAAGAAGAGATGCATTAGTTGTAGGGATTGTACAAAACCCCATGCCAATTGAAAGCAATGCTCGACTGAGGACTAAAAAGACCAGTCGTACTTCTTGGAGCGCACTCAATGCAATAGTTGAAATGGGGAAACCGCTCAAAATTCACAACAAGGACTCTAAGCCGTAGAGGATTGCTTAAAGTGGAATGGAACCTAACAATGACCATATAGCCGGCTGCCCTAAACCCTAACTTAGCAACGAGAAGGCGTTACTGCGAATTACCTGCAACAGTTGCCTCCTCCTTGGATTGCTGCTGAACATGTGTACAAGCAATTGCTAAATTCATCATACCTGCTGCTATGGCCTCTTCATTGGACCTTGTCGCCTCGGAGGAGGAATCATGGTCGCTACTCATGTCCTGTGCGTCGTCTCCTTCTGCGTCGTCGCTAGGATTCTGCTTCTTCCGTCCTCGGAGGCCCCGCCGCCCTGAACTCCTACGCAGACTCTCACTGCGCTTTGCCGCAATAATCGTTTTGTCCTTCCGTAGCGTCTTCGCTACTTCCTCATTCCTGCGTCACTAGATTCTGACCATCAAAAAAGTGTGTTGCTACATCACATAGCAATAGGAGGGAAGAGCATCCAACAATTGGCGGTAACATTAACATAAGAATAGAACACGGCACAGACGAAAGACGGAAAGTTAGGGTTGCGCCTGGACTCGTAGAAGGCAACGACAACTTCAACTTCAACGTCATTAGGAGTTACACGTGGCCAGAAGGTGGGCATACCTAATATAGGAGGCTTTTCATTCATACTGTCACTGCAACGACGCTTCTAAATGACTTGAAAATGACTACCACCAGTTGCTCTAGAGATGAAGGTATGAACAACGACTTGAAAACAACTAGTAAACAACTGACTGACTCTTGCGGGTCGATTCTGGCCCTTTTTTTAAAGCAAAGTGCACATTGAACCCTAGCGCGCCGCCAAAACATAGTCCTTCGGAAAACCGAGACTTCAGTGAATGAAATTAAGAAAGTTGGTCAAGGAGAACTTCTGGACGGCCTACAAGAGTTCGTGGGACATCCTGGAACGAGTGTGCAGTGTTCTGCGGCGTTCATGTTCGAAGTACGAGACCTGGAATGCTACGCATTCTTGGAGAGGACACAGAAATTGAGACGCAGTAGATGAGAACGAGTTCAGGCATAGCTTATAGTTTGTT
Source organism: Straminergon stramineum (assembly GCA_963920665.1). Taxonomy (NCBI): domain Eukaryota; kingdom Viridiplantae; phylum Streptophyta; class Bryopsida; order Hypnales; family Calliergonaceae; genus Straminergon; species Straminergon stramineum. The sequence continues at coordinate 11,397,103 of OY987266.1, forward strand.
TTTTACAAGAAGGATTGGCTCTATCGCCTTGGCCACCTCAGCGACTCGCTTGTCCCGGAGAAGCTCATACTCTGTCTTCGGATTTTCAGGGCTCGACATTGTTGAATCAATCTTCTTCTGCGCTGCGATTCCTCTACAGATTTCCCGATGTTCTCTTCATTGTGGTACAATTTCTACACGCTATTGCATGCCTGTGACTGGTAGGAACAACAAACGGAAATTTCCTCATTCAAGAGCGACGTTGCAGAGCTTAACGATCGCCTTCTACATTAACTCTGCATCAAAGGAAGCCTGCACTTTGATTCTTCTATGCAGGTGCGTGTTCGTAAAGCCGGTCAGAAAAAGCAGAAGTGGAGGGCATGATGAGGGAAGTGGCATGTGGCGGCTGGCAATTAATTTTTGGAGCACTTAATTACTAAGAAATGCTCTCCGATGAGACTAAGTAGAGACGATCGATCTTTGCTATGATTTCGTTTAGTATGTAGTACAGCTAAACCAATGATTCAAAGAGATCGGAATGATGAGGCACGCAGTCGTACAAACACAGACTGATCAATAGGGTTTATTAGGGTAGAAGACATGAAGTCCTCTTCTTCATGTAGCAAGAGGCGGCGTTCACGATGCTTGTCATGCTTGCTACTTCCATACGACTAGGTGGAGTCATATCTGAGTTGTTATTTGCACAGAATGACTTACTTGTCACTAGTATCAGTCGTTTTCCAGTCATTTCTCGAAGAAAAAGACTGGGGGGTGACAACATGCTATTATTGATATGTTCTTCTGATTCATGTTTCACACATTCAGCTTCATTTTATCGTTTCTTTGTGTGTAGAATAGTAGTTTTCTAAGGTTCCATGATTGTTTTGTGGCAGAAGTATGAGTGTTGTCCATGGTCTTGTAGACCACCTCGTTGCATTGACGAATTAGTTGCCCTATGTCAAAAATGAAGCGGTTTTGAGTAGTCTTAGGTATGAGAGAATTGTACACGACTTTCTCACTGGAGAAGCAATTTCCACTCACTTGTCTAAAGGATTTTATTATGAACTTCTAGTTTTTTTGGTGAACTCCATATGTTTTAGGGTACCTGCCTCCCTCCCAATGATTCCGGCCCCTTTCTATAAGAGCTTCGTGAGGAAGTTTCTATTTGTTATTGGAAGTACATAAGGGAGTCGAAGAGCCTGCAGTATATTTTAATAAGCTTTGAGTGTTTTCTAATGTACATAGACAGGTTTTTTGGCATGGATTCGTGATTTCACCATGCATATGTCTGAATTCTGCTAGTCTAATTGTAGCAGGTGGGCAAACATGTCAAATTCATTACTAGTATAAGGAACTCCATGTGAGCAACGTATAGGCTGTTTACCGCGATCAGAGCAAGAACTTGGCGCTATTGTAGTTCCTCAACTCAAGTATTTCATCTGTGTGCTTGAAGTAAAAGTTCTCCTAAAAGTTCTAGTATTGTCCACTTGCAGAAACTACAAAGCGAATTAATAATTGACGCAATGCCCTGTGAAAGAATTCTTAGAGCTATACCATTGTTCCGTAGAAAGAGACGTAGAATGCTTACCCTGGATTCAAAGGAGGAAAGACAGTCACGAAACACATCTAGATCTATTCCAACATTCAGTTCAGTTTTACAGTCCGTACATGTCAAGGAAATGAGTAGCTCCAAGAAGTAGACCTTGGTATAGTCCACTGTCGCAGATGCATCTAGGAAAGACAAAGCGGATGATACAGAGTCATTCTGCGAATGTCCAAATGACCCTCAATTCGTAGTTAGTCCTCTAGCATTAAGGATGTCTCCGCCCACACTGAATTTCAAAGCTAGGGTAGAGCAAGCATTGGCTGAAAGTATTGCTATACAAGCAGAAATCGTCGCTGTAACCAATGCAGAGTTGGTGGGAGGGGTAGGAACATAGGACCATTCTTGTGGAGAGTGTCTGTGTACTCCCACGAAAAAACAATTTTCATTGGCTGATTTGTTACTTATTCCCATGTAATGCAAATAGGTTTGGAATTCACTTGTTCTATTGGATGGCATTGTGAGTTTTACTGGAATTTTGAACCACATGTAGAGGATCACCCACTCCGTCTCTCACTTCTTCATATGACCCTCTTGAATGTGAATATGGTCAAATTGAAGAAGTAAAACATAATAAAAGAACATGAGTATGTAGAATGATTTTGAGTTCTTTGTTCATACACATGGCTGACCTATGTTCCGTGATTTAATAGTATATAGTCATATTGATGTCACACCATAGTGACAGAAGTCATATTGTAGTTGAATCGGAGTTGTTCATGAAATTTTTGCCCTTCAAGGTTGTTAGTCGAATATGAATTTCAATTCTAACGTGACCATTGTAATGTCTTGTAGCAGAGGAGTAACAACCAAAATCTGTCTCATACAGAAGATGATACCGACCAGACTGCCTTTGAGCAATACTCACAGGCAACAACTACGAGATGACCGGTTGTGGAGTAGGGAATTGGAGAGGGCTACATTGTACCATGTCAAGAGACTACATTGCCCGTGCACCAAATGCCGGGGGCGCAGGAGATTACTCATACGTAACGTAAGAGACCACCTAATCCGCAATGGTAGAGATCCGGGTTCTCGAATTTGGAGAGGTCCTGGCCCCAGAGACTCCTCCGACGAGGAGTAGGAGCAGCAATTCTGGAGACCAGTTGAAGAGCCTGCGGTCCACCTGGATGCCAATGTTGATACTCGTGGCATGATAGACCAAGCGATAGGGGAAGTGGAAGGCACTGAAAGTTCTATAGAGCAAGTTCACCATGAAGTTAGCGATGCTTTTGCCACTGCAAACTCCATCCATGAAGACTGTAGAGAAGGGGGCACGGAGGACAATGCAGAGGTTGAAGAATGTAGGGATGATCTGCCCACTGCTGAAAGTACCTCAGATGGAGAAGGTGAGGACGGCAACTTCGATGCCCGAGTATTGGAAGACTCCATGGAGAGTCTGTACGTTGACTCTAGGTCTAGCAAACTTGCAGCAACAGTCTTGCTTATGAACCTTTGTACAGTGCACGGGGTGAGCAATCATTGTGCAAATGAGCTTTTCAGCATTTTGCATGTCCATCTTCTTCCAAAGGGAAATACATTGCCTAAAACGTACCATGCGGCAAAGACATTGATAGCAAAACTAGGCCTCACATACAAGACCATCCATGCGTGTGAGAAAGGATGTGTGCTATTTCGTGGCGAACATGAAAATGCCTTGAGGTGCCCTAAGTGCAATGGTCGCAGATATAGAGATGAAGATCGACGGGCCTTCCCAATGAAAGTTCTCCGTCACTTCCCCATTATTCCACGTCTACAAAAGATGTTCAGGAGTCCTAGTATCTCGAAGTTGATGGTATGGCATGCTGAAAATCGAAGCAACCGAGAAGGAGGGGATGGCCTTGTGCGTCATCCTTGTGACTCAAAGGCTTGGCAACACTTCCACGACAATGTGGATTCTACGTTTGGAAGCGATGCACAGAACACTCACTTTGCCTTGGTCGCTGATGGGGTGAATCCTTTCAAGCAAAACCGATCATCATGGTCCACGTGGCCAGTGTTACTACTGAATTATAATCTTCCCCCATGGTTGACGACGAAGAAGTTTTTTGTGTTGTTGGCATTGTTGATTCCCGGGAGGGAATCCATTACAGCTAATGTATTTGATGTATATTTGGAGCCACTTGTCGAAGAGTTGCTAGAGTTATGGGGAGGGGTTCATGCACATGACATCACGAAGGAACTTGGGTGTAGGTCATTCATGCTGCGAGGTATGCTCTTGTGGACTATTCATGACTTTCCGGGCTATGGCATGGTAGGAGGATTTGCCCATCAAGGATACGCAGCTTGTCCTCCGTGTAGAGAAGACTTAGGTGCCGAGCATTCTATAGAGTTGGGGAAGCAAACATACGGCGGGACTCGTCGGTGGTTGCCTGAAGATCATTCCTATCGTTCAGAAGAAATGAAGGACCACTTCAACGGCAGCATTGAAAGTCGCCCTAAACCACGGGAAGTTACAGTAGAAGAGCAAGTACAGCACGCGATGGATTATCAGGCATGGAGAGCAGCTGGACATAGAGAGGGTGCTATAGGGGACCCATCAAGAATACACGGTGTGAAGCGACTGAGCATTCTATACAGATTGCCTTATTGGAAGGTCAGCAGTGTTGGTTTTTTCTCCCAACCCTCAGCGTGACTTATAGGGGACTTGCAAAGGACTTGGATGAGTGTCAGAAGTGGCGAGGTAGTGATTTCGGAGTAGTTAACAGGCAGAAGTCATGTTGTGTGACTAATGTATGACAGATTGTCACTTCTGTTTCTATGGAGACACGGAAATGCAACTCAATAGGAGGCACCTCTATCTTTCTTATTTACCCTGTCTTCATGTTAAAATAGTTTCATGTATCTATTGCTAAAGGCATAGGGTATATATTGAGTGCATACTAGATGTGTACTTCCACCTTTGTAAATGAGGTTGTCCAGGAACTCACCTCCAAGTCGTATGTCATATTGTGCAGTATCTTCTAATCCGGTATACATTGGATGTCATGCACTGCGAAATGAACTTGGCGAAGAATTTTTTGAAGACCATAATAGGAAAGAAAGACACTGTGAAGGTCCGAAGAGATTTGCAGAGGCAGAATATCAGAAAACACCTCTGGCTAACCCCCAACCCATGTAAGGTAGGGAAAATGGTGAAACCTCGAGCAGCGTACGTGCTATCCGAAGATGAATTTGAGAAGTTTGCAAGGTGCCTTGAGTCCTTGAAAACACCAAGTGGCTTCTCTTCAGACCTAGGCAAGTGCATTCGAAAGAAGAATTTTGGGGGCCTCAAGTCCCACGATTACCACGTACTAATGCAACAACTGTTGCCACTAGCACTTCGAGGTTTGATGCAGCTTGGGCCCCGTATGGCAATCATGAGAATGTGCAAGGTCTTTAGGTGCCTATGCACCAAGGTGTACAATCCAACAGACTTTGCATCATTGGAAGTTGATGTGGCAGAAAGCATGGCGTTGTTGGAGATTGAGTTTCCACCATCCTTTTTTGATATAATGACACATCTCCCCTACCATCTTGTGAAGGAGCTAGACTTGTGTGGACCAGTTAGTGCACGGTGGATGTATCCTGTTGAACGGTACATGAAAGTCTTGAAGACCCATGTTCGGAATTTGGCATGTCCCGAAGCGTGTATGGCGGAGGGGTATTTGAAAGATGAATGCATTGGCTTCATAACCGAGTACCTCCACAGATTTGAGGCCACACAGAGACGAGTATGGGATGAAGACGAAGAGTATGGTGACGCCGAGGAGGTGCTACAGGGTCTAGGGAAACTATACATGATGAGCTCAGAGCTACGAGACATTGCACACCAATACGTCCTTTCGAATGTATCGGTTATGCAAGATTTGTATGTGTAAGTACTTGCGCTATCCTCTGTCTTTCATGTTTCTACGAAGCAATATGTCTAAAGTCCTTCCTCTAAACTAGTACAGAACTATCTGTTCTCATGAACCTCACAAGCGCACTGTCCAGTTGTGTTTGAGACGTGTCAAAGTCATTTCTGCGTCACATGTACGATGCTCTATCTAGTCATGCGACTCCCCGGAAACTAATGGAAGTCACGTCAAAGTCATAGAAGTATGTCTTGTAAAGCAATGGTAATTGAAGCGTGAGGCAATGGCCGGCATGTTTCAAGTGCCATCTTGCATCGGATTGCAGAGTATGTGTTCATCATTCATAGGTGTATGTTTTTCCAGGAAGTGGCAGTCTGAAAAAAGTGACAATCCATCCACTCCGGCACTGGCACAATGGATTCAAGCTGTTGTGGAAGAGTCTGAGCTAAATTTGAGGAACTCTGAGGACATGGAACGCTTCTTGTTGAGCAAGAAGCCATCGCAGAGAGCAACTCGATATACATGCATAACGGCATTTGGTAACCACTTCCGAGTGGAGGATGAGACATCTGCGTGATTGGTGAGCTACAATAGTGGTGTAGCTTCTATATTTGAAATGCACTCAAGGAATGAGGAAGACTTGTCAGTTCCCTATGTCAGTGTCTTGAAGGACATTTTGCTCTTGGACTATGGAGCATTGCAAACACAAATCATTCTCTTGCGATGTGAGTGGGTAAAACCCTACGACAATCGAGGGAACCCTACATATATACGAGATGACGCCGGTTTCCTTGTGGTGAACTACCGCCAGAAACTCCCTCGCTTGGCTGAGCCTTTCATTTTCCCTAGCCAAGCCACACAAGTTTTCTTCTCTGATGTTGTCGAGAAACCCGGATGGAAAGTAGTTTTACGGAAAGAAGCCTGAGCAAAGCGGGAAGTTGTGGACACAACGGACGCCTTCATCAGCACAACAATGGAGAGTGTTGGGCTTACAGCTCCCCGACACGTTGCCATTCCAATGGAGGCACCTAATCTAGTGGGTGCCATTGAGTTGTCTACAGAAGACAACTTACTGGCACAAGAAGCATACTAGTGTCACTTCTTGCATAGAACATGTTTGTTTGAAGTTTGCTTACATGGTGGCACCAAGTTCACAGTCTATTGCCATTTTTCTACATACACATTGAATGTGTCACGCACATCCAATGACAATATGAACAGATTGCTAAATATTTTCCAGCACGTGGTATTCCAATTGCGTTGTGATCCAGGGTCTCAGTACTATAAGTCATTTCTAGAGTACCCTTTGCAGTTCTCAACAGTCATTCTGTAGTGACAATGAAGATGCACCACAGTCATCCAAGTTAGGAAAAACCATAGTCACTTCTCTTGGTGTAGATATAGTGCAAGCTTTGTTTTGAGCATACCATAAGGAGAGTCATGCAGCCATGTATACATTTGAGTTCTCACTTTCATAAAGAATTCATGAAATATAAGCCCTCGTCTGAACCACAACCAAACATCATTGTTTAGCTCGTGTAGTAAGTTTGTTCATTTCTTGGAAGACGAGAAGAGGTTATGAACATGTATATTTCTGTAGAATTGAATGAGTCTTGACCAAATCTTTGAATACAGAATTCAAAGTCCTGTCTGTGGGATCTATCTATGAATTCGTGGACTTAATTACTACCTCAAACCTTCTGAGCAAGAAATCCATGCCAGCAACTCATGTCTAGATAGTGTAGAGCAGGGTGCCTTAGAGCATCCATTGACCAGTAATATGAGAGGGACTATGACCCTCCCATCTCTGCCAGAAAACCAAGTCTTAGCCAGAAGATTTCAGAAGATCCAATTGCACTTAGGTGTGAGCCGCTTCAATCACTAAACCATGATCTACCTTATGCATTCTAACTCCGTCTTGCATGCGAGTTCATGTACTGGACTTCCTTCTCATGACTACAAGTGTATTCCATTAAGGAGAAGACACTAGACAGAAGCAGGTCCCAGAAGTGCATTGTTTTTAGTCACGCGAAATTTAACGGTACGTACTACGAACAGGTGAGTAATCCTAGAGTCATTTCTTAGTCTCTATACAGTAAACCATAGTTACCATATATGACAGTGGATCCACTACATATCAACTGAGAGTCCATGTCGGAATTTTAAACTGCCACCTCAGAATGTCTACGACGCTGTCCATGGAAACTAGCGGATGAAACTTTTCTTTCATCCACTGCTCATCTTCAAGTCACGATCGAGACTCTAAAATGACTTGAACGCTGGAGAAAAAGTAGAGCTGGTGCAATTAGAGAGCTTTACTCATTCTTTAGTCATTGTGGTCAAGAAGTCATTCCTTCGCAGTCACATATTTGCCCATTTTCTTGTAGTGTGAGTAGTAGTTCTTAGGTAGCTCTTTCACTTTCCATTTGTGTGTGTGTGCTTTAGGTTCCATATGTGGGTGATTGCAAGAAATACTTGTCCTATTTTTTTGTCTTCTTGCCCACAGATGGGTGGTTTTTTACTCATAACTTTTGCATCGTTTGTTTGTCCTGAAATTTGGAATGAAGGTACATATAGTAGTTGTAGACATTGAGTAATTTTTTCAAATTTTAGAAAATCAATTTACTATTTTTAAACTGCCCTCATTGGATGTCTATTTTGGCCATTTCGAGGGATTTTAGTATTATTTTCGATCCAAAAATGTGAATTGGAAGCCACAAATTGGACATGATGGAGGTGTACTACGTTTTCAAGGACTGATGAAGAGTTTTTGTGACAGTTGCACACATGGGGTCAAAGTGACCTTCCTTTGCGCAAAGGCTACGAAGAGGGAAAAAATTTCCTACATGAATTTTTTGGTGCATTGTGGGAACAATCTTCTCTAGCAAATGAATCTTTTATGAATTTTTTTTGAATTTTTTTTGAATTATTGAAAATGGAAAGGTCCACAAACCCCTATTCTACTATTTTTTACTCCTAGTGACTTCTATAGTACTCCGTAGTAGTCTATAGTACTTCATAGCACTATATAGTATTGAATTGATGATTTAGATCTATTGGCCAACTACTAATACACAATATTGATAGTTTTGTGTAGAATTGTCAATCCTACATCCAAAAATTGCATTTTTGAGCCCAAAATGTAAAGTGTTTCTTGCAATCACATGTAGGTTCTACTGTTGAGTTCCATGTTGGTTTATGTTTGTAATTCAATGTTGAGGTGATACACTTGGGTAAAGGAAATGTTTCCTGTTGTTGTTGTCTGCTAATTGTGGCAGGTCCATCAAAGACTTGGAGGAAGTAGGACTGTATTTTTATTAAAAATTGGTTCTTCCTTTTCCATTTTTTTTTATCTTCAATATTTACTTATTTGAGTATTAAGTGAATGCTCAGGTGCTTGGGTGATGACTAAATTGCTAGTATCAATTTTATGCTTAATTGATAATTGAAGGCTTGTCTACTGGTATGTATAATTGACAATACAAATCTTCTATGTTTTTTTTAAAACTTGTCAATCATGCTTGTATGCTTCATTGATAACTTTAAGTTTAGATGGAGGTTGTTTAGGTCTCATCTATATGATCTAATGCTTGTATGCTTGAACTTGTACAAAAATTGCCTCATGTCTTAGTAATGAACTAGACTGTAGGTTCCCCCAACTAGAACTTTTCAATGCATTTAGGATTATCTATCCCTAGTATTGGTAGCAAGTACATTGACTCACAAAAGTACTTGGCCACTACTTGTGAATCCATTTGGCATGCAATTGTAGAGAGAGGTTAATGAAGCCGCCTCCTAAATTAATTAGGGTTAATCAACATCATTTAATACATTATTAGGTGGCTTCCTTTGGGTAATCCAAGTGGTACATTTTGTGGGAGTGGTTCAAATAATCTCAAGGGTGGCTAACTACATATGTTGACAATAGTGACTTCTTCTTCCACTTTTGTTTCCATTGAGTGTATAGATCTTTGAGAGCTTCCAATAGTCTTAAGTTGAGATTCTTCACATTTCTAGCGGTCACAATGAAGAAAACAAGTTTTCATGAGAATTCCCAAGTCATAGCATTGAGTAAGTAAGGACTTTCACAACGTTTCATAGCTAGCCATCTTCACATTCCTCGTAGCACAGTTGGCCACATTCTAGTTTAGTTCAGAGAAAATGGGGAGGTCTCTGATCGTCCAAGATCTCGGAGACCACGTCTTTTGAGCATTTGGGATGAGAGGCTTGCTGTGAGGACTCTCAATTAGCCAAAATCAGGATTGTGGCAGCTGTAGGTCGCAGTTTGAGAGCTCAAGGTCTTTATTTGTCTAATGAGACTGTCCGTAGAAGTTTTCGGAGGCAAGGGCTTGGTGCTAGAGTGAAGAGGAAGAAACCATTGTTGACAAAGAGGCATAGGCAAAAGCGTTTATAGTGGGCGAAGGTTTCACAGGACTGTAATGTAGAAAAGTGGAGTCATGTCATTTGGTCAGATGAGTCCAAGTTCAATGTTTTTGGTTTAGATGGCCGTCAATGGTGTTGGAGAAATCCTACAAAGCCTCTTCGTGATTATGATGTGCAACATACAGTTAAACATGGTGGAGGTAGCATCATGGTATGGAGATGCATGAGTTGGGCAGGTGTAGGAAACCTTCACCACATTGATGGCATTATGAATTCGCAAGTTTATCTTGACATTTTACATTCACAATTGTTGGGTACTATTGAGAGACAAGGTCTTGATGAGGCAGAAGTGATTTTTTAGCATGATAACGACTCGAAGCATACATCTGGTCTTATACAATGATGGCTAGTTCAACAGGATTTCTTTGCGATGGAGTGGCCACCACAATCTCCCGACCTAAATCCTATCGAACACTTGTGAAATGAAATAGATAGACGTTTATGATTGTTTGGTGATTCACCCCAAAGTAGAGATGACTTGTGGGAGAAGATCGAGGTTGTTTGGCAAAACATTGAAGTAGAATTTGTGCAGAAGCTAATCCACACAATGCCAACAAGGGTGGTTGATCTTCTTGCAGCTAAGGGTGGATACACACATTGGTAGACATGTAGTTGTTGTACATATGTAGCATTTTCTACTTACTAGCTTTTCATTTTGAGTTTTCTTTGTGTTATCATGACTTCCTACTTAATCAACATAAGTTCTTGGCCATGCTTTTTGCATACTTCTTTCAATTTCTTTTTACCATTTTGATGTTTTTTTCACAAATTTTTGATAACATGTTCTTGACAACTTGTATGGTATCTATGACAAAATCTTGCTTATTATTTCTCACTAGTCTAAAAGCTTTTGTCCAATTTTCACGATCACAGGTAGCGGCCAAGTACTTTTGTGAGTCAGTGTAAGTTCTGATTAAAGTTTTGGACATCGCTTGGCAGTTCTCAAGAATTTCTTTGCAAAAGCAAGGGCTATCAACAAAAGATAGCCTTTGTGAGCTAGTGGGAAGCCATACACTATGTAACTATGTTGGAGATGTTATCAACATTGAATTTGAAAAACCAACAGGGCTTATTCAAGGTGACAATGAAGGCAAATGTTGGAGCAACATGTGGTCCACTGTTTCACTTGAATCCCATCATAAAATTGTGGCAAAACCTTCCTCAATCATGACATTTGAGTAAGCTAATCTCAAAATATTTTGAGCTTGTTGAGATAGGCTATTGTTTGGTTCTTGGTTCAATGGAAGATGAGAGGTGTTTTTCTACTCTGAAGTTCCTTAAATCTTATCAAAAAAATAGGTTAGGGAAGCATTTTCCCCTTGTTGTACGTATATTTGGTTAGAAGTACTTTTTACTCAAGAATTTCCCTTATGAGGAAGCCATTGAATCTTAGAAAAGTATTGTAACGATCAGCCAGCAAGGGGATGTCTAATATAGAGTTTTAGGAGCAGTATCCTCACCATCCAAAAAAAATTCTTTAGATTTCATGAAGTTAAGTGTGCCTTGCAACTCAAGTTTACCTTAACTACTATCTTACTATTGCGACTAAGTGTGATATTGCTAGTGCATCTAGGTGTGGCATTGGTGGGTTGGACCTATTGCAACAACTAAATATTCAAGGTTATATACTTGTTTTGGACTTTTTTTCTTAACCCTAACGTGTCTTGTTTGTCTTGTGATGTATGCAAAATATGAACACTACAATTGGGTAGTCTAGAAGGGTTCAACTCCCTTGTTCATGCTTTTTTTGTGATATCAGATTTACATTCTCTATAGAGCAACATGTAAAAATTCAATTGAAATACAATTTGCACTTTTGTTTTGACTTGAAAAAAAATTGCCATTTAATAGCATATTCATTTTGCACTTAGCAATTTGGCCACACCAAATGAGATAAAGTAGCTATTTGTCTTGCATTGAATTTTTCTATACATGTGTGGCAAGTTTTACTCTACCACACTAAAAAATTTAGGCAAAATTCCACATTTTAAGTTGCAATTTTTCCCCTCTTCTACCACTAGAATTAGGTGTCACAAAAATAAATCTCTAACACAACATGACAACATAGGTTTAGCTTCCTAACAAATTTCATAAAATAGGTTCTAGAAATGTTGATGGTAATTAAATTTGACCCATGAAATTTTTTTGTTCGATGGATGACAAAGAATCTTCCTATATATGACAAAAGTGCAATTGTTCATTCTTGAAATTTTGTGCAAAAAGGAAAGATCTTGTGTAGTAGTTTGACCTCAAATGAGTATTTTTGGGGTTTTTAACCCCTAAAGGACCAAATGGTGTTTTTTGGCAACCTAGTAATTTGGGGCAGCTCACTACAAATGGAATTTTTAATTTTTTTCTTTGAAATTTTCACACAACATGTGCTCGAGGAGTAGCTTTAAGGCCCAAAAAATTTCATAACTTTTGAATACATGGTTAAAAAGTTATTGTATGATATGTAGTTTTCATTGCTCGGCAAGCAACCTAGGCAACAAAAAAAACTTCTTTAAAAATCACTTTTTTTTAAAATAAAAATTTGAAATTGATTTTCTAGATTTATATATATGTACAAAGCTTTGAATCCTTCCATTTTTATTTATGAGATGAAAGTTATGAAGAGTTTTAGTTGTGGGTAGTTTGTAGGTAGTAATGAAATCTCTACTCTAAAATAAACTTTACAGACCTTTATTTCACTCAATTTTCTATATTTTTGGAAAAAAATAAAAACATGAGGTGTATATTTTTTATTACAACATTACAACCATTGGGATTTGAATTTTTCAATTCCATAAATAAATTGTTAACAATTTAGTATTTTGAATCATTTTCTACTTCTTTCTACTTACTAATTTTTTCCTATATGTTGTACGATTCCAAATGATCTAAACTTTTTCAAGCATGTATCCAACATGACTTGAAGAATGAATCCAGAGAGTTACAACCATTTTGGACATTTTTTCATAATGATTTGACCTTGTGAAGTGCAGCTGCCCAGGGTTTTGCAGGGTCAAAAAAGGCTTTTTGTCACTTCAAATGCTCATTTCTTGCAATCCAGACGGTGGAAATTTCTGAAATTTTTTACACGTCTTCCCAAACCAGTATACTACAAGATCCTACGGTTACATTTGTCCAAAAATTCATTTATTCTAAAATTTGGTACTTGTACTAGAAATGGCAGTTTTTGAGTGTTTTTGGTGAAAACATAGTCAAATACATTTAGGGGTTAAAGTAAATAATGTCACATGGTTTCAAAAGGGATGATTTCCACAATCACCAATCCATGCTTTAAGGGTTAAGGTGGGCACCCCCAAAAATGCCACTAATTGTTAATATGCCCAATTAATATTATTAGATTGTTCAAATTTTTATATTTTCTTATTGGCAAGTGAAAGGAATTTCTAATGCACCAAAGAATGTGACATTTGGATTCTATATGCAAAAGTTATAAAGGAACAAAGTTTGGTTCTAAAAGCATTTCTTCTACATAGGTACATAATTGATTTTGGAGATGTACACAGAGTGAAGATGGTTGTTTAGGGTCACTAGTGCATTTGGAGTTCTGGAAGAATCTTGTTGAGGTCTAAAGGAGATCCAAGATTCTTGTAGCATGCATTTTTTGGACTTTGTATGAATATATTAGGTGTTTTCATATAACATTGTTTACAATGTATAGGAGAATGGAAGAAGAGGAGGGGCTACAAAATTGCTCCACGTGACAAGTTTCAGCTAATGTTTCTTTTTTGACCAATATATTTCTCCATCTAACAAGTTTGGGCCCATCCATGTACATCCCTCCAAATTTCAGCCAACAACAATTTATGTGTAAAGGAGATCACCCATTTCCAATTAGTCTTCCACTCTTGTAGTTTAGGCTACTCGATTTCCGATCAGATGAATTGTAGATGACAACTCATGCACCATAGGACCCTGGGAAAACAAAAATGTTTAGGAGGTGTGCATTGGAAGCTTATATGATCACAACGTTTACATTGGAAGCCTTACATCGATTTTGGAAACATCCTTTACTTGGAAACAAATTTGCCTACTTATCAAGAATGGGACAAATAGAATCTTCACGAAAAAAATTTATGATAAATTTGCTTTTAAGGGAAAAAATTTAGGAAATTATGAAATCTTCTTGAAATCTATTTCTCTACAAGAGGAAATTTTTTCTTGAACTTTTCCCATGCCACAAAGAGGCCGAATTGCTTAAGTGATCGGAAATGGGTGATCATCCTTATAAAACGATCCATTAGTTTCAACATGTCAAAGCAGTTTGTCCCACTATATCTATTCCATTGTTGCAAAGGTTGGTGATAATTACTGTTCTATAAAAAAAACTCCACGTGAGACTCCCTATGTATTTGAAGAAAGCTCAAGTGTTGAAGAAAGCATTTTATGCCAAAAATGAGGTAGCTCAACTTCCATGGATTCTATAGAGAAATGTCTTGAAATCTTCTTGAATATTCAATGTGTTTGGGGATCAATGCTACCTAAAAAAATGATATGCAAAGTAAAACAAACATATGTACTCAAAATTGACTCAAGGGACTATGGATATCAAAGATTAACTCCTTAAAAAATACCATTATGTTATATTTATTTTAAAATCTCAATGCTCTTATTCAAATTTGAATTGACAAAATGTCCAAGTTTCTTCTATGTGCTTTCTTCTCCATATCTCAACTATTTTTAAATTAAATTTTTTTATAGAACTTAAATACATTTGGACCTTCAATAATGTCTAAGTTATTTTCTTTTTTTTCTATCTCCTTGTTCAGTACTTTCAAATGCTAATTTACTTACATAATGAGGCTTTCTTAGTTTCTTAGCCCCATAATTTTATGGTTGTATATTGATATTTTATTACAAAATTCCTTTCCACAATCAACAATAGAACATAAAATTTGGCCTTCAAAGGATTTGAAATTAAAAACGAACCTACTTTAGAAATTGAATACCTTTCATTCTACAATTTTTTATGTTAATTTCATTTACAATATATTTTATTCAAGCTCTAATACAACGAGCATAATATTATTCAAGAATTTTTTGCTTTGAAGTTCAAAATGTTAAGTTCTAAAGTAGAAGTAGCCATTAGCGCCCATGATCCCATCCTTGTACCCTATATATCACTAAATGTGTCCCTAGACTTTAGTTAATGTGTCCTCCATGTGTTTAATTTTGACTAGCTGACACATGTGAAGGACTCATACTTAATTGTGATTTGTTGAAAGTTGATTTTTGGAGAGTTTAGATTTGGGTCCACCTACATGACACATTTAGTGGTCTAGGGAGCTAGCACTTTGAAAAATCATAGATATTACATATGACATCCAAAAAATCTTTTTTATTTTTTTAATATTCATGATTTTCACTTGCTAATACTACTAAATTATAATTTTAAAGAAAAGATGACTCCAACTATGTTGAATTGCTTATATTGATGCTTTTGGATGCTCCCACCTTAATCATACTGATTTTTGAAGATTTTTTCTTTTATTTATTTATTCAAATCATTTTCAAAGAGTTGTTTTTTGAAATGAAATGGTTTTTTATTTAGACTACACCTACTAGTCCTATTGAATAATAGAATATTTGCAAAGCAACATCTTTGTAATCTATACCATACAAATATTAAAGAATTCACACAATAATCTTCAAACAATTGATGGATGAAAAAACATATTTTTTGTGTGTTTGCTTTTCATCCATTGTTTGAAATTTAAACTCTAGTCTATTAGGGGTTAACTTCCAAATCCTTTTTCAAAATTTTACACATTATTGCTTATATCTTTGGACAATTATGTTATTTACATCAAATTTATCAAAATACTCATACAAGAAGGTTATTTTTTAAAGATTCAAGCACTACTTGGGATGAAGAAAAAATCATTTGGGCATCACAAAGCTCAACCAAATTACAATTAGAAAAATGATATGAGCGACATATGAGAAAGAAGAAGCTCTCTCTTCTTAAAGAAGAAATTGTGGAATAAGGGATTTTTTGATGAAGGTATAAGGTAAAACAACCCACTGTGGTAAGATGACCTATAGTGGCTACCTAAGGAATGATCTCATTATGGTTTTTTTCTATATATAAGATTTGGGCCACAATATATGTCTTAGATTACAATATTGGAGTGAATGAGTGATTAATGACTTCATTAGGAACCTCCAACTTTTTAGAATGAATTTATTTTCAAAATTGACTTTTTAGAACATCCATATTAGAGAAAATTATTATTGCTTTAGGTGAATAAGATGAGCATCATGGATTCAGATTTTTTTGGTCTGGGGTAGTCTTTTGGGCCATGATGCACTGAACACTTCAAAAAGTCATAGCAAATTCATATTTTGTTATAAGAATATAATTTCAATTGCTCTCACTATTTCTCACACTTGTCTTTTTTAGGGAAAAAATTGAAAAATTTCAGCCATGGCATGAGGCTAAACTCCTAATTCTGACCACAATGGGTTGTTTTACCTTAGTGGTTAGAGATCAGCAATAGACACCAAAGTCCACATTTTCAACTTTCTTTCTAAATATCATTTAAAAATTCAAAATAAATTTGGACAAAGTGGTCATTTATTAAGTCTACAAAGATATAAGTGTTAATTAATCTACAATGACAAAATGAAATATCAAAGCATGGACTATGAAGATCAAGTTTTGTATTTTTCAAGTTTTTTAGAATCAATTTTTGAATTTTGAAGTGAGAAAGAATTAACCTTTAATTCTTTGTAGGTTAAACAATGCTCAACAAGTTTCTATGTATCAAAGACATTACTCAATGTAATATTCAATTTAATCAAAATCTTTGAAATTTGTGAATAATTAATCAATTTTTTTATCAACTCATTTAATTTTTATATATTCTCCACCTTTGTTAGAAGAAGATCCCTACAATAAAGACCTTCAAGCAACTTGCAACCTATGCATTACTTTCTGTACAAAAATCTTGCATAAATGAATCACCTAAAGATGAAAGGATAGATCTAAAGCATTATAAATAAATAACTATTATTCATTACATCCTCCATTAGATGAAATTCAACTGTTCTAAAGGGCTGCAAGTTCCCTTGAGTTCTCAAATTGTGGAATCTCGACCATAATAGTAGGCTGACATGGCCAAAGTTTGGCCATGTCAAATAATAATAATAAAATATTTTTGAAATACTTTTTGAAAAAGTATATTTTTAAAATTTTCTAATTTATTATTATTATTTTCCATTTTTAATTAATTTTTAATTCTAGCTAGCAATGGGTGGTTTCTAGTATGGGGAATCTACCTAAAACGGCCCTCCAATGTAGTTGAATTTCATCTTATGTTTGCAATCAATATATCAATTCTAATTAAACCTTTTGTGTCCATATAAATTAATCTACATTAGAACAACAAAAATTGTTTTACAGGTACAAAAATTAACGATTTTATATAGTTTTTAAATCATTTACTTTAACATTAATGAATGTAAAGGCCTAAAACCTTCTGTTAGTCATCACAAGTAGTGCTAAGAGCAATACAACCATATTTTATTTTTATTTTTAAATAATATTTTTTAAATAGGGTTTTATAATTAGAAATACATTAATAAAAAACTACTCCAAAATTGAAAACATCAACTTAGATGTAATTAATTATGGAAGGAATTCTCAATTTTAGGTTTTAAAATTATTTATAAACATTGATGATAGCACTTATAAACAACCTATACAAATGCAATCCAAAATTCAAAATCTACAACTTTTGTTTAAAACTAAAGGAGGTTGCAAGTTATGGTCTTATAGTTCTTGGACAAATTTTTTGTACTTTCTTGCACATTTAATGTCTATATTGATAGAATTTTGGGTTTGAAATCCTTTTTAAAATTATTTAGAATTTTATTTTGTTTCTTGGGCCTAAGTATTTTTACTTGGAGTGGCATCGGCTTTACTCTTGGGCACAAATTGAAATAAGAATTATATTTTTGTAAAGATAATATGTATATTTTCCTATGTTTTAAAAACTTTTCAAGAATTCATGCCTACAATTGAGATTATAGGAACCTATCCAAATTTTAATTTGTTTCCTAAAGAACAAGGCTCCTTCAAGACCTAAAGTATGTACACTCACAACCAAAATTACCCCCAATGCAAACACCTACATTTAAATAAAATACACACATTGATACTAGATTATTATTTTGCAAAATGTCCACAATCAAAAACTTATTCCAAATTCTAGAGTTCATTTTTGGACACTTATAGACAACACTTTGAAAATTCATAACTCACACATTGTAAGTCTAAATAATGCATGCTAATGTGATTTCTATCTTCTTCCACTTGCCAATAAGATACAATAATGCATAGTTAATAACAATAACTATACTTGGTTACTATTAGTGGAGATTATAGATGTATTCACAATAAGTGGTGAAACACCCTATATTGCAAGAAGGTGTATTCCAAAACATTCAATATTTGAGTTTCCAAATATCATTTATATAGGGGCATGTCCTTTGAAGAAGTCTTTATCTTAAAGCAATACTAAGAATCAACAATAAATATTTAATGGAAAGCTCCATCAACTGACGACAAATCTGGAACGCCAAATTGTATGGGCAAATTCCCTAATCTAAATTAGAACTCACCTTTTGGTGAGAAAATCTCTTTAAGAAATGAACGGCGTACTTCTAGTGGTGTTTAAAACCAACTTGAACCATTCAAATAATATTAATGCCTATTTCAAATATTGTAAGTGAGAGGATGTATCTCCCATTTAATACTTCAAGCTAAGATACATTTTATTGCAAATATGCAACTATAACTTGAGATGGTTTAAAAAAAGTGAATTTTCAAGGTATGATAAGAAAAGATATAAACCATCAAAGTGAGATTCCAATGAACACCTCAAACCATTTCTTTCCTTCATGTACATGTACTTCAATAATTTTGCATACTTTAGTGGGGAATCAATACATGAAACTATTCTTAGTACATCGGCAATTGAAAATCAGGAATTTCCTAAAAGAAATTGGAGATTCTAAATTTGTATGCATTAAGAATTTTTGAAACTCAACCTCATGATGCAACGGTGCTAGTATGTGAGCCCAAGAATGCGAGCATTGAGCCTACATTATAGGTACCTATAATATAGATACCACACACTATAGAAGGTGTATGTATCATAAACACCTATAATATGGATATTTGTAACATATATACCATATAATCATACACGGTTTCTATGGTATATACACCTATAACATAGGTGTATATTATTGTAGGCTCATGGGCTCACACTCCTATGCTCACATAATAGCAACCCTCCCTCATGATGTATGGCCTACACTACATTCGAAATTCATGTACACATTTAGAGCATTTGGACTATTTTCGAAATTGGTTTAAAATGGAAGCACCCATTTCCAACAGTGCCCCCAAAACCATTCTTAGAAATATATACATCCAAAATTTTCAAAACATATGGGTCATGTGCATGAATGTAGGAAATAGTTTGAAGTGTTAATTGGAATCTCACTTTGATAGTTTATATTTTTTACTTCTCATACCTTGAAAATTCACTTTTCTCTAAACCATCTCAAATTATATTTGTGTATTTTCAAGAAATTCTATCTTAGCTTGAGGTATTTGAAGATATATTACACTCAATTGCATTTTTACTATAATTTTTACTATAATTTGAAATGGTTCAAGTTGGTTTTAAGCACTGCCGACCTCACCTTGAATTATAAGACCCGAACCATGTTCCCCAAGTCTGTTCTAACGTGCCCGAACTATTACGCCGCTTCCCGCGTTCGACCAGGGGTCTCTATCCCCAGCCAGCAGATGGCCAGCACCGACCAACGGTCGAACGAATTAGGGCAAGCTATGCATAAGACTCATGGCGGCTCAAGACCAGGTCCTTCTCCTTCTTCAATCGCGACCTTTAGCCTTTGCTGGAAGTTATTGTGTGCAATCCGTTTTGCTCCTGTTTTGCTCCTGTTTGTTTCCGATTTCACGTGGCTCCGATCTTGTAACAAATTGGTGCACAAATGGCCGGAGACGAGGAGAAGGAAGTGCGGGTCGTGGAGGAGGCCACTGCATCGGAAGCAGCAGCCCCCGCCGAAGTGTCGGAGGAGGCGACCAAGGCCGGCGAAGAGGAGGACACGGGCGCCCAGATTGCGCCCATAGTGAAGCTGGAGGAAGTCGCCATTAGCACCGGAGAGGAGAATGAAGATGTCCTAATTGATATGTGAGTTGTTGATCACTGTTTAGGGTTCCTTCTACTTTTACTTTTTCTTTGGTCGGCGCGCGGGTTTCCGTGTCTTCTTGGATGGCGATCGGTGTGAAAATTGGCGGATTCGTGCGTCTTGTGATTATACAATTGTTTCTGTACAGGATTTGGAGTGTTATTTCGCGTAATCAATGATTGAGACTACGATGAGTTGATTGAGTTGTGGCTGTGTCGATTCTGTTTAGAAAGAGCGCAGGATGGTGGTTATCGTAATTGGATCTGTTTTGTGTAAGAAATAAGTTTTCATCTCACATGATTCGTCGTGTATGGAGTTTAGGCACTGGTGTATAGTATCCGTCCCCTGCCTTGTTTGCTGCTGTCTAGCTGAGCCATTCACTTATCGGGGGCCTACAGTAATTCTCGTGCCCCGATTTGGGGATTTCTCTCAAGCGTGTGTTCATTTTGGTTGGATTCCGTGCTTAATGTCGAAGTTGATGTGTACACCTGATTTCTCTCGTAGATGCCTCTATCCCGACCGGCGAGTGTGGAATCAGAGTGTTCGTGTTTGTTCTCGTGAGCATTTTGGGGAAAATATAACATGCCTGCATCATAACGGCTTTGGATTTAAAGCCCTAACACCGTTTGGGGCTTCCTATCAAGTTTCCCACGGAGGGTAAAGATAATCGTGTTGGATTGAGACGGAATTTTATATTAGCATAGCCGTTCTGATTCTACTTGCAGAGCAGACTGGCGAAGATCTTCATCCTAAGATCTTTATTGTATTACATCATTTATGCAATCTACCTGTTTTCATCTTAGTATTTTGACAGAATCAGTTTGTTTGCTACATTGCAGGAAGGCTAAGCTATATCGGTTTGATAAGGATGGAACACAGTGGAAGGAGAGGGGCGTTGGCCAAGTGAAGATTCTAGAACACAAGTCGTCTAAGAAGGTCCGCCTCCTCATGCGTCAAAACAGGACCTTGAAGATCTGTGCCAACCATATGGGTGAGTTTCCAGATCAGGGGTTTTGAATCCCTTTAAAGGAACCTGATTGTCGCCTGAATCTCCTGTAACCAGCTTGTAGAAACGTAGTTTTTTCACCTCGTCATTTTAGTCACTTTAGTTCTACAAACTGATTAATTCTACAATTTGATGTATTCTTTCGAAAATTTTGATATCGTGAATTTACTCGTTACGTGTGATATGCAGTCACGGCTTCAACTCCATTGCAAGAGCACGCTGGTAGTGATAAGTCTTGGGTCTGGCACGCCCGGGATTATTCAGATGGCGAACTGAAGGAGGAACTTTTCTGTATGCGGTTCGGAAGCGTCGAAAGTACGTTTCAGTCATTGCTAAACCTGTCTTTTTTAACCAGAAGTAGTATATATACAGTCTACCCCCTTTTTGTTGAAGGGGCTTTGATTCGCTTCTGCATAAATATCAGGAATTCTTATAACTTCTTCCCTGGAATATCATGCAACAAATGTACAATACGATTTATTGTAGTGGAGCGCTCAGCCATATTAGGTTAATTGTCCTGGTTGAAAGCGTTTGTTATCTCCATTCTAGATTTACAACTGTTTAAAATGGTCAATTTAAAAAAAGGCAATTGTTATTGTTAAGTTACATTTTTGCTTCTATTGCTCTGGCTTTTATTTTTCTGATTGGGTTATTGTCAACAGGCGCTCAAAAATTTAAGGATGTATATGAGGAAGCTCAGGAGAAGCAGACAGGAAAGGCTGAAGAGAAGAATGAAGACGCTGATGAAACTGCTGACCTTTTGGACAAGTTGAAGGTGGAGCCTAAATCCGAGGAGGCTGCTGCACCTGAGACCAAGACTGAAGTCGAGGAGTCAAAGGCAGAATAGATTGAAGAATAGAGGGTGTGATCATCATGTGCTTAAGATGATGGTAGGTAGTCATACGTGGCACTATCCTGGTTGCATGATACATTGCGTTTTTTTACCCTCAGCAGGGTTCTGAGTTTGGGGGGAGTATTTCCCTACAAGTTGAACAGTTCATTCGTGTAAACCTCTTGTTAGTGTTAATAAGTAGTACACATGTTACTTTTTTAAGTCCTGTTCTACTACTTGTAGCAGCATATGTATCACACCTTTTGAGGTGTCCATTTGTCGTCATATTCGTTGAGGAAAGCGGGATGTACTTCAGTTGGCGATTGCATCATCATGGTTATTTTATTTATGTATCGGCTCTTGTTGATACAATTTGAAGCAATAACATGTGATGCATTCTATATGGCTTTGCACACTTCTGCTTGGCTTTTGTTTGCTCATTTATTTGTGCTAGAATTCATTCTCGCTCTTCGGAGATTTCTAGAGAAGGTTTCTGCTTCTGCTGGTGAGTATCATTTAGCGCGGCATGAGTTTCTTGAATGTTTCTGTACTGTACCTAATCGCTGGTGCTTGGAGTGACATCCCAGTGACTTGTTTATGCTGCATGCTCTCATGGACCTCTATGAGAGTCAGAAAAGTCATTGTACTTATCTGTACTGTAGATAACTCCAAATGTGTTGTGAACAGTTGAACACATTACATTTTGGTCAAATGACACTGTAAGAGTTCCTTCATTTAGAAAGCTGCATGAAATATATCTCTTTTGGGAATCTTTGAAAGGAATTTGTTTGGTCTCTTGCACCCACTGCTTGGCATCAGATGCTCTTCTAGGCTAGTACTGTTGACACTGTTCATTTTGAACCTTTCAATAATGTTGATTTGGTCCACTTGCATCATTGTGCAGGTTAAGTATTCTCAAGCGTAGACTCCTCTCTTTCTGTTTTTGGCAAGAAGTGTGCAATATAAGTTTACATCATGTAGTTTCTTTATAATGCGAGAGCAACCATGATCATGGCATGTGGCATGTACCTTCAAATGAACTAAATGGCTTGCCTACTGGCAGCCCAAGTCTTCCTGATCCGAAGTCATTTTATGAAATAGATTTGTGTGTGGAGTCAGAATGACCACTCCTTCTATGTACATGAGAATAAATTATTTTTTGGGAATCCAAAGGGAGTTCTAGATTCTCTTAGTATGCATTGTTTGGACAATTGATGAATAAACTATGTAATTTCAAAAGTGCTAATTTAAAAAAATTGACCCTAAGACCTTATGAACAGTAGCATTTGTAATTTCACTAAAAAATATGTAGAGATTGGTTTTACGAATAGGTCATAATTAGGTGCAATTATGGTCATTGTTGTGAGATGACATCTTCTCTCACCTAAAACCATTAAGATGTAACCCCTAAGTACTTCGACATCCACTTTTTGGACAATGAATAGATTGAAGTCAAGTTTTATCCTCATGATTGCTTAGATGAAAGTCATCTTAATTTGTAGAAACATTTTTTATCAAGTGTTATGCTATCTAGTAGTTGGATTTGGTGTTACGAGAATACATATTATTATTTTTCTAAAATTACAAATGTGCAAGTATGTCAAGTGGTTGATGAAGCCAAAATTGCATTGACTCTAGTTCCAAATTGGATTTGCAAAAAATGAGGTCATAAATTTGAAGAACACAAAAATTTCATAAAAATCAACATGGATATCAAGAGAACCTCTCAGTTTCAAACCCATTTCAAAAAAATTTACTCAAAAAATCATAATATTGTGCTTGTAATCAAATTTAGAGGGAATTTTGAAATTTCCCTTTCAAAAATTATAAAAAAATATTGGTGATTGCATTGGTGAATTTAACCACCCATATAGATGGAATCTACAATACAAAATCTACTAATATGTTTTATTTGTATATCACTTTCAAAATATTCTTTCAAATAACACTTTATAAGGATTTTTTTCAAATCGTCAATTCTGGACAAGGCTTTGGACATTTAGGGGATAAAGTAAGACCTTAGAGCATTTCCCAAGCTGGTTCAGCAACTCAGCCAGTTGTGGTTTGAAAGTGGGAATTAGTGGCCATGCGAAGGGTGGCAGGTCTACTCAGTAGTGTTGGTGCCTCGACAAAGGCAAGCCACAACTTGCCTCTCAATGCTTGCAAAGAGTCCTTGATTCTGAGCCCAACTTTACATTTGTGAATGCAAATTGTGCAAGACCATAGCTAACCGTAGACTACTAACGGCTTGTGTCATCCACCAATTAGAAGACTTCAACAACAAAGAAATTGGAGCCTTGACATTTTCTTCTTTCTTTTGCCAATTCAATGGTACTCTTGACTCTATCTTTGATTGTCAAACCCCTATTACTATCTTGGAGTGCAATTGTTCTTAAAAATCGTTGAGTGATGATGATCTTAACCCCTATAGGACCAAGTGCCTATTCAATGTACACAAGAAATCTCAGGTAGGCTCCTACGAAGTCATTTTTAGTTAGATGTTCATGAAATTTGGACATAATGTGTAACTACTTATCTCCTTTCTAAAAATCTAATTTTTTTTCCGATTGGGTGCCCAAATCAAAACTTATGTTGCCCTGAACTTTGTGGGTAGCTTGGGCAGCATGTGCAAAACCCTTGCTGTGATTTTGAAATTTGGTAGGTATGTAGCTTACATGATCCAAGATGCAAATGTCAAAAACAATAACCCTATTTAGTGTAAGAATCTCATTCTAGGAGGAGGTAAAGTTTGCAAGCCATGTTGGGCAAGGTTGGAAATAAACTTTTTCACCTAACTTCAAATGTTATAATCTTTCAATTTGTGTGGTCAAATTTTTAAAATTTTTTTCCACATGGTCCCAAAGAAATCTAATTCAAATTTGGACGGTTGAATTTTGAAAAAGAAACATTTATTTTAATTTTTTTCTTGCTGCCCTAAAAGGGACAGTTTTTGACAATTTCTGCTCCAAATGTGCCTCTGTCTTTTAGGGGTTAATCTTTTCCAAGCCCCAATCCTATTTCAATCAAAATTTCACTTAAATTGTCTCTTTAAGTTTGTAAATCCCGAATGTATTGATCAATCAAATTCTTACTTTTGGTCTACAAGATCACTTCGAAGGTTTGATTATTAGGGCAAATTTAATTTAATTTTGTTGTTTGTGTATATGTGTGTGTGTGTGTGAATATATATAAATATCTATCTATCTTAAGTTATACTCTTTGCTTGTTTTGTTTATTTGTTTGTTACATTGAGATCTCTCGGACTGTGCGTCCCTCGGCAACGTGTTTGGACCCATCAGAGAGCCCTTGGCAAGGAGGGGTCCATGATTGCTTTGGTTGGTGGCATTTGGGCCTTTGATGTGAAAGTTCTTGAATTTCAAAGTTTTTATGAACCAAAAAATTAGAAAAATACTTTTACTTTGATTTTGACTATGGCATCGGCACAAAGCATACTATCCATGCCAAAAGTTAGGTTTTTGTTTTGTTTGTTTGTTATGTTAAGATCTCATGGACTGTGCATCCCCCAGCCACATGCTTGGTACCATTGGAAAGCCCTCAACGAAGAGGGGTGCACAGGCTTTGTTTTGTGGCATTTGGGCCTATGGTGTGAAAGTTATTGAACTTCAATTTTTTCTTTGAACAAAAGAATTAGAAAAAATACTTTTACTTTTATTTTGATCATGGCAACAATATAGGGCATACTAGTATACTTTAAGTTATTTTGTTAGTTTGATACGTTGAGATCTCATAGATTGTGTGTCCTCTAGTGACATTCTTAGTACCGTTAGAAAGCCCTAGGTGAGGAGGGGAGCATAGGCTTTGTTTCATGTTGTGTAGAATTATAGTGTGAAAGTTATTGAATTTCAAAGTTTTTATTATGAATGAAAAAAATGAAAAAAATACTTTTACTTTTATTTTGACTATGGCAACGGCACAGGACACACTAGTATATATACCGTAAGTTTTTTTGTTTTTGTTATGTTGAGTTGTCCTGGACCTTGTGTCCCTCAGTAGCATGCTTGGTGCCATTGGAAAGCCCTTAGTGAGAAGGGTTGCACAAGCTTTGTTTCATGACATTCTCACTCACAATGTGAAAGTTATGGATCTTTGAGTTATTTTTGGATCTTAAATTATGCTAAAGTATATATCTTTTGCAATGTGCAGCCCTTGGTTGCATTCTTGGTATTTTTGGAAAGCTCTCTTCAAGTAGGGGGGGCATGGGCTTTGTTTTGTGGCATTTAGACCTACAATTTGAAAATTATAGATTCTTGAGTTATTTTTGGATCTTAAATTATGCTAAATTATATATCTTTGGATTGGCGTCAATGGTCACGTTTTTGGTACCATTGGAAAGCTCTATGCGAAGAGGGGTAGACTAGCTTTGTTTTGTAGCATTCCAACTCATGGCAAAAAAGATATTGAATTTGAAGTTTTTATGAATTAGAAGATTAGAAAATTACCTTTAATTTTTTATTTTGGTTGTGGCAATGACACAAGGCACAAGTCCATACCTTTGGTTAGTTTGGTTTTTTGTTTTGTTTTGTTTTTGTTACATTGAGATCTCCCAAACCATGCATCCATCGGCCACCTATTTGATACTGTTTGAAAGCTCTTGTCAAGGAAGTATTGATGCATGGGCTTTGTTTTGTTTGGAACTATGGTGTGAAAGTTATTGAATTTTGAAGTTTTGTTTGTTACGTTGAGATCTCTTGAATGGTGCATCCCCTGGAGGCATGCTTGATATTGTCAGAAAGCGCTCGGTGAATAGGGGTGCATAGGCTTTGTTTCGTGACGTTTGAGCCTACAATGTGAAAATTATTGAATTTTGAAGTTTTTATGGATAAAATAATTAGAAAAATATTTTTACTTTTCTTTTGACTGTGGCTATGGCACATGGCATACAAGTATACCTTAAATTAGTTAGTTATTTAGTTAGTTTATTTGATATGTTGAGATCTAAGAATTTGTCAAGTGTCCAATAATGTTTTTGCTACTCTTGGAAAGCTCTTTGCAAGGAGGAGTGTAGAGAATTTGTTTCATGACATTTGGTCCTACAGTATGAAAGTTATTTAATTTCAAAGTTTTTACAAATCAAAAAATTGAATTAAAATAAAATTCTATTTTAGAAAAAGTATAACTTCCACATCATATGTCCAAATACCGCAAAACAAAGCCCTTGTACTCCTTTGTGCATCAAAGATATTGAATTTTAAAGTTTTTTGAATTAAAAAATTTTAAAAATTATTTGTACTTTTACTTTTTTTACTTTGGTTGTGGCAACAACGTAGGGCATACTAGTATACCTAAAGTTAAGTTGTTTGTTTTGTTTTGTTTGTTAGTTTAAAACTCATGAATTGCACGTCCTCAAGTCACGTACTTGGTACCTTTGGAAAGCCCTTGGTGAAGAGGGATGCATGGGCTTTGTTTTGTGATGTTTGGACCTATGGTTTGTCAGTTATTGAATATTAGAGGTTTTTTTGAATCAAAAAATGAAAAAAATTAGAAAATTACTTTAACTTTGGCAATGACATAGGGCCCACTAAGGTAAGAGTACCCAATGGCCTCGAACTCTACAAAGCAGGATCATTTCAAGCTGTAAATGTAAGTAGACAATAGAGAGCTTATTATATATATATACATGTTCAGAAATTGCTTTTGCAAAAGTTCATTATTCCCATTGACTTCTTGCATTGACAAAAAAATCTATATTTATTACATCTATTTTTGTGGTCAAAAATCCATAATCCATAATTAAAAGACTAAGGAACCTACTTTTTTTTTGGAGAACATGGGCAAACTTTGTTGACTTTGTAATATGGAATTTTTGCTTGAAATATTTAATATGGATGCTACTCATCGTTATCTACATGTGAAGCCTCAATCATGTCATTCTAATAAATATTACAAAAATTATGATTTTTTATTTCAATGTCAAAAAGGGTAGCTAACAATATAAATTGTTAACTAGAACATTATGACCATTGGGATTAACAACTCTCAATTTCTTATTAGTGATTCTGTTCTTTTTTTTCATCATTTTCAACCTTTCACTCTATAATTATCTTAAAGATCAATAAGAAATTTTCTTTGGTTAAATTCAACCCATTTTTCAATATATGGAATAAAATCCACATGTTATGGAACATTCCTTTTTTCTTAAGATTGTTGAAAGACAAAACTTCACCTTTTGAAAGGGCTAAAATAAACTACTTTTTGAAGTTTAGGCACATTGAACTTGCAATGGGTGGAGATTTTCACTCTAAAATTTGGAGGGAATGTACTTAAACATGTTAGTTGCAATTTCCTATGGTTGCATTTTAGAGAATAAAAAAAAGAATAAAAGATTTTGGCATTGCTTTTAGTATAGTATTTTGAAGAAATTTTGGACCTCAAAACACCATGACCTTTACGGGTTAAAGTATTGAAAAAGGATTTCTATACTTTAAATTTTTGATTTCGAATCAATTCCCTTACAATTTATTAGCTTTAGATTGAAGGTTAGAGGATTGAATTGACAAAATCTATACTACATTGAATGAAAATGAACCAATGCTACATTGCCAAAGCCTCTTGTATTAAGTTAATTGGCCTAATTTGTGAAAATTTTGTGATGATCCTCCTTGAAGTAGAAAAATAAAAAAATTCTTCAAATGGGAAAGTGTGGGCAGAAACAATATCTATTGAAAAATTATTTTTCCAACAAAAGTATGAATTTGTTACAAATTTTTGAAGTGTGTTGCTCTATAGTCTATAAGTGCCATAAAGTCACTCTAAAACCTAGTACATAAAGTATACCTCTAATGCTCATTTTACTCACGTAAAATAGCTACAAGATTATCCTGAAAGTGCTACATCATTGAAGTCCTAAATATTAATGTGGCCATATTCTTTGATGGTATTGCACTCAAAAGGTAAAAGACTATTAATGACAATCATTCCCTTCCATTATCAAATGTCACCCTTCATTTGGTTCTTCTTTCCATTTTTGATTGTACTTGAATTGAGGTTAAGATCCCACCTATTCAACTCCTAGATACAAAGAAGAGAAAAAAATTCAACACTATTTCAACGGCCATAAAAACTTTTGAACCCTACTTGCACCTCATACTTGTAAAATTGGGACTAATGTCACAATTCACAAAGGACAAGCTTTGTTACACAAGAAATGAAATATCACTAGCTTTGCAAATGCCTTTGTATGATTCCGGACTAAGAATTATCACTCTCATGTTATTTACACTAAGATGTGTCGTTAGCAGCCTTTAAAATATTGTTTGTTGTTGCAAACATTAACCCCTAAATGTAATTGAAGCAAGGAAGTGGCTTTGGCTAGATGATTTCAAATGGGAAATTCTAAATGGATGAAGATTTTTCATCTAATTTTATTTTTGAGTGTTTATTGAGACTATAGTAGGTGGTGGAAATTCCCTCATAGAAGTATTATTTAACTCATTACACAAAAAAATGCTTAAAACACAAATGACAAAAGATGCTATTTTAGTGTATTTTTGCAACTTGTACATTCTTGCTCTTGATCCAAATTTTTTTAAATATGAAAATGAGAATTATTTAATTTGAAACTAACTAATGAAATGATGGGTGAAATGAATCTCAATAAGTCTAATTTCTACTCCAATTTGGAATTTTTGTAAAGTACCTAATATTCAATAGTTTATTACAATTTGAAATTTACACCTAGAACTATAATGTATTGATTTTCTAATTATGTAATAACAAGTAATTTTGGTTTATGATATGATGTTCTAAACTATAACAACTATGTTTTTGTATTTGATATGATTTTTTTTCATTTATTCTTCATAAATTCTTTATATATACAAATTTTGTGGAAAATTTTGAAAATTTTGAGGACATGTAGAAGATACATGATGTTATTTTTGAAAAAAAATTCCACTCATATTTAATGAAAAAATAGAACATACAAAGAAAATAATATTTATTGTTGAATACATAGTCTTAGGATACATCTTTTAGGGGTTAAAATTTCCTTACTTTTTTCTTTGTTTAATAGGTTAGGCATCTCATCTAACTCTCTAAAATAAACATAATAATGTCCCATCTGCATTTTGAAGACCGAGACATGATAAAATGGTTTGTGTTTAACCCTAAAATGTCAAAGCCTATGATCATGTAGTCAAAGATCAAAGTCTTCTACTTTGGATGCTTTATTATGGACTCTTTGGAGGGTTGCTAAGAAGTGCCTTAAGAGGCCCCCAAGTTACATTTATTTTGGTTGTGTAGTAACTTTTTCCCTATTGCTGAACATTGTTGGTACATTCAATTGTCACAACTTTGATTCACAAATTTGAGTAGTTAAATGGAAGAGGGGTGCGGCAATTATTGTTTGTATTTCAAAAAGGTTGTATGCAATTTATATTTTTTTTACAAAGATAGAGTGCTAGTTGACTTAGTTGACAACACCTTCTCACAATTTTGCATCTTATCAATCGGTTGATTGGTGAAGATCTTTAGTTTGTGATTAAGGAATTGCAAAGATTGACTAGTAGATTGGTAAAGTTCTTCACACACCTTGACAAGCGTCAGAAAATAATTAGTATGTTTGTTCCTTGAATCAATTAATCTCTAGTTATAAGTACAATTATTACTCCTTATAATAAAATAATTCTTTGTTTTTATTTAGATTCTTCAAATCTTGGATACAAGACTCAAAAAGAAACCTTCATCTACTTATGAGATGAAATCAAGATCAAGACTAGATGATTTAATTTGAATAATCTTCTCTAAAGAAGCATGGTTTCTTGGAAGAGAAATAATTTGTTTCCAAGTTTTGATTCTTCTATCCCAAAGTATGAAACCTTCATTTATTTAGGATTTTTTCAGTTTTTTGATTTCCTTGTCTCTTGCTCCAACAAATAGAAGCAATGTGTGATGAAAAGCAGTTATGAAATGAAAAATATTTTTAATATTGTGTATCATATCGAGTTATTGATTGGTGAATTGGTAAAAGTTTGAAGTTGGCGGTGAAAGAGCTATGAAGATTGATCAATAGTTTAGTGGAGTTTATGATGCATATTGATATCATTTGCACTCACATATTTTTTGTTAAGATTTTTGTTAGTCAAACCCAAGGAATCAAGGTAGATTGGTGCTTCTTTCTAAAAAAATTTGAATATTGGTTTGTATTAAGGAAATACTATTGTAGAATGTTATTAATGAAACAAGAGGAGAAAGTGATTGATGTGATTGACATCAGTGTGGAAAAGTAGCATTGAAGCCTACCTTCGAGTACTGTCAAAGTTCAATTAAGTGGTTTGTATCTTTGTTAATTTTTCTTGATCCGCTTTCATTGGCTATGATTAGGATCCATATACCTACGCTATTGACATTCAAGAACTTAGACAATATTGTCTTTGTAAATCTCATAGATCTAGGATGATCTTTAAAGATCACTATAGCTAAAGATATTACTAGGTGCACAATCTCAATACCTAGCGTTATCTTCAAATACCATATTGAATGTCAAAATCTACACATAAATTTTTATTTCACAAGGGCCGAGTAGTTGTTGAGGAATAGGTACCTTTGGAGCACAAGAAAGATGTTCAATTTGTAAACCTCTTTTGTGAGAGTATGGATTACAACTATTTTCGTCTTGTACTTCAATTCAACGTCAACATCGACTAATTTATAGCACACTTGCAATATGAAGTTTATATCATTAGGAGGCATGCAACAACAAAAAACTTTACATTTGTTTTAGTTGAGGCGAAGAGACATAACAAGAATGGGAAAACACGGAAGAAGCACAAATATTGTAGTTGATGTCTTGTCTTCGTCCCTAAAATTGAAGAATCTTTACTTTGAGTGGCCAATGTTTCATGTTTCAATTTTATGATTGCCAAAACAGCTAAACAAGTGACTTCAATCACCAAGTGAAAATACCATGATACATTAATTTTACAAGGTTTACTTTGTGCCAATTAGAAATGTTGATGACGTTTTATGTTGCTTTCTTTTACAATCCCAGGTTTAATTGTCATTATACCACTTTCATTAGATCTTCGTGATTTTTTAGCACTTTAATTATGTTTTTTGTTTGTTCTATTCTAAGTTGATCTACTACCACACAACTTGCTTTTTTATCCCTTATGAACTTTTTTTATTAATGACTTAAATCATGACAACATCCAAAATAACATCCACAAATTCGGCTACATGCTATAGGATTGAATGTTTGTACTTGAAATCTTCCATTTTCATTCTTCTAAAATATTGTAATACAAAAGATTTTCCATGTCTTACCTCTTTGAACTTGACATAAGAACATTCTTGTATTTTGAATTTCCCTCATAATTACATTATTACATGAGTCAAGGGATTTAAATTCACTTAGATATATTTATAAGCGATAAATATAAGTTATTCATTAAATGAGATAGAGGTGCTAAACAAGATTGTAAGTTCCCTTAATTCCTAAATTGTGGAGAACTTTGAACACACTATTCATATTAATAAATGTATATGTTGTTGTCACCCAATATAAACTTGACCATGACTTGTAAACCTAGAGATAATTGAAGGATTTCATGTGAAGTTCCGATTGTTAAAAGCTTATTCATTTAGTTCTAAAAAAAATTTAATTTCAAGCCACAGTTTTTGAATGGATGGTGAAAACAGCTAGAACTTAATAAAAAATTTCCTTTTTTAATCTCCCTCTCCAAAAAGAAGTAACAAGGGAAATAATTCAATCAAAGAGGCCATCACAATCTGGTTCCACATGTCAAAATTGGAAAGTTACGAATGCAATCTCTTCTTTATTGTCATCATTTGTGTCTTCATTAAACAAACACAAAATCACACTTAATCTAAGGCATTGCAAATACTTTCTTTTAACAAGTGCGGAATAAGAAACAAAGATACATTCCTTGTTAGTCATGATATTCACACAAAATGAATCTCTTTTTGGTTAGATGTTTTGCTCTTTTAGTAGCTCATTAGGGTTCAAAGAATTAAACTAGCTTATCAAACCCTCAAAGCCTTTTGAAAAGCTCAAAATTTCTCTAATGATGAATTTTTTATTTTTCAAAGATTAAGCTACATGTCTTCTACAAGAAATAGAAATTTTAGATCTTTTGAGAAAATATTACATTATTATGGATTTTTGAAGAGAAGTCTTGAAGATTCATATCAAATATAAGATTACCTTAAAAACTATGAAAATTTTACCATATGTGTATTTTATGGTGTAGAACATCATAGTGTAAATCAAATTCTCATGCCATATTATAATTAGAAAATCAAAGATTGTGGAAATAGGTCCATAGTTCAAATAGCAATAAAATAATCAACTTTGATGATTTTTAAGACTTAGTAAGCTTCATTTCATTCGTTTGGCTCAAATTCAAAAAAGATCATTTTAATAGCTGAATTTTAGACCAAGAGTAAAGAGGTAGAAATTTGCCAAATGTATTAACTAAAAGGCATCTTTTGTGATTTGTGGATTTAGCACCATTCTCTCTAGAAAATTCCACAGTTCTTCAACAATGGACTTTCTATTGGGTAATGATGCATATTCACTCAAAAATCTAGAGCCCCTTCCAAAAAAAATTATGATAAATAATATCATAAATTCTTGACTGAAAACATGGCATGATTGACCACTCATCAGGCATTTTGCATTGGCATTGGCATTTCAAAGTTAATATAAAATGTATGACTATGAAAGGTGTAAAAATACTAGCATATTTTACATTGGCCTCGACATGTTCCAAAAATATAAACATGATTGGCCTTTACTATATAGTGTAGATAGTCTTCTTATTTGTCATATATGCAAGGCTATTTCCATCACCAATGTCTAAGATCAAAATTTGGAGGGACTATCAAATTGTGGTCATGGTTATAGCTATGTTTAACATAAAAGAAATGTTGAACATCATAATGCATGGTCTTAGTAAAAGAAAATAATTTTTACATAGTAATATTACTATTATTTCCTTTGACTTAACAAAATTGTATAATTTCTTTGCTATCTCTTACAGAACCGTATACTTTGTGGCTTGCCCACATTTTGTGGGGTTTTTTAGAAACTCCTTTATATGTACAATAGAACATATAATGTATTGATACAAGTGTTAAAAAGGCCTTTTCTTACTCCTTTATTCAATGTCATTAGATTGCATGAAATCTAGTTTTATTGTCATTGCAAAAAAATACAATTTGAATAAGAATTCAAATCCTATTTAGAATAAAAAATAGAATAAACCTATTGAATGGAGACATTTTTTGACTTCCTAAACAACTTCATTTTTACTTTTTGAAGCTTAAGGGAGTATTTTTGCTTTATAAAATATTTGGGGTACACTTTAAAATGTGTGTCAAATTAATTTAAACTTCAAAATTAGTCTTGTGGAGAGGACAAGATTTGTAATTTGTGAAAAATTGGTTTGATTTTGGATGCTCAATCTCTAAGACAAGCATAAAGTGCATGATTGAAGGGATCCTTACTAAGGTAAACTTGCCTATGACATACCAATCTTTCATGACATGCTCCTAGAGAACTACCTATGAGAGGCTTACATCAAGTCATCACAGATTTTTTCTAATAAATGGAATTAGGGCTACGATAGATTGATTTGTGATCATAATCAATGCCTTGGGAGATGGTCATGGAGTTACCAATGATTGTCATAGGACACTTATACCTTTCTAAGAGCATCACCACCCATTCATTGGGAAGCTCCTTAGCCCGGGATTGGGTGGGGATGGTGAAAAAAAAGTGGTCCATCTTGGACCTTGCCAAGGAGAGAGGGAGCCTGGTCATGGTAGAAATGGCACCGGAAACTATCAGACACCGTCCCTGCCAAGCTTGTTGACTTTGTAAATTTATTCTCTGCACATGATTTTGTTGGGCTTCATATTTTGTTAGCTTGCCAGTGCAATGACATAAGGTGGAAGAATACACTGTGAAGAAGAGAACTATAAGCAATGTGAGGGAGAATTTATATTCAAATCACTACTTTTGAAAATTTTGAATTTTTTTTGTCAAACCATTGTATTCAAAATTTTAAAGACATCCAATGTGTGTTTAAGATGTTCTTGAGGAAGACTCCAAGCACACCTGGAGCACACTTTTACTTTTCTCATTGCATTTGATTAAGAAAAATTATTTTGAAAAGTTTTATCCTAAACATTTAAAAAGAAGATGAAGCTCGAGGTGTGCTAGGGGTTTATCTCAAGTACACCTCAAGCACACCTCAAGCAAGCTTTTAAAAAACAAATTAAGATTCTTTCAATAGTTTGTTTTAAATTTTTTTTAAATTCGAATGCATTGAGAATAGTAAAAATATGTTGCAATTGTGTTTGAGGTAGACCTCAAGGACATATCAACCACATTTTGATTATTTTAAAATTTTGAATAGAAATTTACAACAAATGTGTATTTTCTTTCAATTTTTGAATGCAATGAGAATAGTGAAAGTGTGGTTGAGGTGACCTTAAGGTCTACCTCAAGAAAACACCTCAAGCAAACTTTAAGAAAAAAATTCAATAGATGTTTTGAATAAATTTAATTTTAGTTCTTTTTAAATCCAAGTGCAATGATAATAGTGAAAGTGTGCTTGAGTTGTACTTGAGTTGTGCTTGAGGTCTACCTCAAGCACACTCTCACTGTTCTCATTGCATTTAAATAAGAAAAAATATTTTTAAAACTTGGTGAAAAAATTCTATTCAAAATTTGAAAAGAAATCAAAGTGTGCTTGAGGTGTGCTAGAGGTCTACCTCAGCACACCTCAAGCACACCTTTTACTTTTCTTATTGCATTTCAACTAAAAAAATCTTGAAAATTTCTTGAAAAATTAAAAAATAATCAAAGTATGCTTGAGGTGTGCTTAAGGTCTACCTTAAGTACACCTCAAGTGCTCCTTTTACTTTTCTTATTGCATTTCAATGAAGAAAATCTTGAAAATTTCTTGAAAAATTAAAAAATAATCAAAGTATGCTTGAGGTTTGCTTGAGGTAGATTTCAAGCACAGCTCAAGGAATTTTTTTAATATAATTTTTCAACACTATTTTTTTTTCATTTTAATTCAAGTAAAAGAGTTTTTAAAAAATAATAATAAGTAAAATCATATTTATTTGCATTTTGATTTTTCTTTATTTTATAATCAATTATTCAAGATAGAGAAATTTCAGTTCAAAATGCATAAAGTAAAAGTTGTAAGTTAACCCTCGGAGGACAAAGGTGTGTTTCTCACAGTTATATTTGAATCAAAATTAAAAAATTGTATTTTTCTTGTCAAGTGTGTGATTGACTTTTTTCCTATGTTCTTTGGGCAGGGATAACTAGGGGGTCTCCCTAGCCAAATAGAACATTGGGAGGAAAAGGGCCCGGGCCGCCCCATTCCTGGAGTTGTGTTTGGGAGGAATAGGTGGTGATGCTCTAATGAAAACTCGTCATAAATTTTTTTTTTTTATTCCTTCATGTCATGGCCATGTTAGAAAATCTTGTAGCCATGTTAGAAAATGTTGCGCTACTGTAGGTGTTAAGATGATCATTATGAAAACACTTTTTGCTAATTTGGGGTAGTCTAGAGACTCTATTGGGCCAATTGGGCTGTACACTTCAAAATTTCATAAAAAAATCTTACTTTGTCCAAAAAATATAATTTCAATTGCTTCCTTCATTTCATAAATTTGTCTTTGTATGGAAAAAATCTGATTTTTTTTGCTCTTGGCAATAGCACAAACCACTCATTCTGCCTATCACAAACAAGTTTATCTTATTTTATTTCATATTTGTAGCTAGAAAAGGTGATTGCAAGAAAAACTTGACAATATCCTACTTCCAAATCATCTTGTGTTGCAAAGTGTTTGAATTTTTTTTGGTATCAATACAAGGATCATAGAAATTTTTGGAGGTATTTTTATTTGACCCAAGTCCCCTTCAAGTTGGAAAAAATGGCAATTATTTTTAATTTAAACACTAAAGTCCAAAGGCTTTTCTTGTTGAAAAATACTCAAAACTAACCTTTCTATTATGTTGAATTATGCAATCAAGGAAATGGATTTTGGAAAATTCAACCTTAGGATCTTACACTACATTTTTGTAAGAGCACAAAGTAAAAATTTTGCAAATTTAGACCCCATAAATTGGAAGATGTTAGTCGCAAAAGTTGAGGGAAGATATTTTTGAATCCTACTCAAGAATTTTAGATGACTTTGACCACCATTTGAGAGAAACTTTTGCACTATATATTTTTAATTAAGAAATCTACCATACTAATGACCATATTAGGCTTACCTCTACTAAACTTTCAGTGGTAACAAAGATGTGGAACACTTCCATTAAAATCTTGCAATGCCGAGATGTGCTTAGAATTCACACTATACTACACTTTTTTCTACCACTTTTCCTGCCAAATGCAAAAAAAAATATTAAAATTAAAAAACTCAAATCTTCTAGTTTCTATCTAGAAAGATGATGCAAGCATCCCAATGCTTATGACATTGGGCATCATAGAGTAAAGGGTCCCATGAAGTTTTCATTTTATTCCCATCATGTTACATTTTAGCTCACTACTAGAGTTATCATCTTAAGGGATGCCTCAAACTCTTACAATAGATTTTGGAGGCCTTCAAGTATGCTCTCAATTTTTTGAATTACAATGCATATTGAAAACCATTAGAAGAGCAATTTTAAAATCTTTCCAATGATATTAATATTTTATGTTGAATTTGAAGAGAAATTGCTCATGAAATCCAAAATTCAAAGTTTTCATCATCAATACCCTTAGCAACAAATTTTGTAGGCATAGCTTGTTCTCAATTTTTGAATTAGAAAGCATTTTTTACATTTACAAGCACAATTTGAAGACCTTTCCAATGGTATATTATATACTAAAGTTGAAAGAAAAAATCAATTTATGCAATCAACATTCAAAGTTTGAACGTCAATATTATGTTAAATCTCACATTCTTTCAATGTCTTCACATGCCAACTAGGGCTTTTTTTCGGACTAGTGTCCCATGTGCTAGCTTCACTGCACATGCTAGATTTGGGAGGGACAGATTCACATTGGTCAGATTCTAACAAATTTGGTGAAATTTCGCCAGAAAAAAAAGCCCCGATGCCAACCTCTCCTTGAACTTCCCCTTAGTCTTTTTGCTACCCCCTTTAAAATTCAAGGAATATTCTTATGTTTCTCTTGCCCTTCAAGTTCTATTTTGCAAAAAGAAAGTTCCAACTTCTAAATTGTAAGTCTGATTTGTATGAAAATTAATTATATACAAACAAAGCTTTGTGAATTCCACATCTCTAAAACAATTTCAAAAATTCTAAAAAAATTGAAACAAGAAGAGCCTATCCAATCCATTTTGTCCCTCAAGGGTTCAATGGGCCTTTAATAGGGTTAATTTTTTGGAAGTTTTACTATTTTTTCAAACAAAAATAAAATTTTTTTTTTTCATGGAATTCCTACTGACCTATATGGTGCAAAACTTTTGAAGATATTTTTTTTGCTTGAAATGTTGAAAATACTACATTGTAAGTGTATTATAAGTTTTTTGTAAATTATTTTGTTATTTAAGTCTTATTTAAAACACTCTAACTACCCCATGACTTATCCATTCATCACAAAACTTGCAGGGGTTTCTTGAAAATAATAGTCCTAAAAATATGTAGAAGATGGTTTGTTGTATGAGCTGCGATACACAATTATATGGTGTCATTAATTGCTAAAGGTCAAAGGTATGGTTTGAATATAATGTTAACCAATTTGCTACACATTACAAAAGAATGTTCCCAAACAAAAACACAATAGAGATATCCTTTGATTCCAACTTTTTTTAATCCTATATTTTTCTTTAACCTCCTATAACTCTAAAAGTTTATAAATAATCAATATAGTATGTTCTACCATTTTGGAAAAATTGAACCTATACAAATTCAAATTTTTAGAAGGTTTAAACATATTAAGAACTTTGTGTCAATTTATGGTATATGACTAGCTCTAGAAAATTCATGACTTATTCTTACTTTTGCCAAATAAGGCATCAAAAATAGCAGGGTTGACAAATCCGAACGTCCGCCCCGAATTCACGTCCATCGTTCGAACGTCCGGACGCACGGACTCCAACGGACGTAGCGTCCCTAGCGCCGTCCGCAGGTGGACGGCGCGGTCGTGGCAGATGGGCGCGGCGGACGGGCAGGGCGGACGGTGAAGGGTGGATAGGCGCGGCGGATGGTGGAGTGCGGACGGGAGGGGCGGACGGTGGAGGGCGGACGGGGGGTTAAAGGATTAGGCCGTTGAGTAACGGGGTTCAATGTTTATTTATCAATGTTTTTACCAATTGCAGCATGTCATTTGAGCTTAGATTTTTGTTTTTCATATATTTCAATTGTCATGTAATGTAGTAGTGTATGTTGCTTCATTCAAAAGATAAAACATATTGTGCATTTTTAATTTTTCTATGAAATTTCAGTTTCATTTTGAAACAAAATCAAATTTAAAATTCTAATACACGAACAAGATGTATATCATCAATAAACAAACAATTTTTATAATGAAATGATTGAACAATACATTCTCAATATGTGCTCAATATATCATGAGCAACTAAGCAAAAAAATATTTAAGCTTTTAATTCCTCAATTCCTATGGACACCAATCTTCATCTCCTTTCACCTCAACTCCACTACTCTCTCCGTTAGCTCTTCGTTCAAAATCTTCATTGTCCGAATCATCTTCCGTATCATCTGAATCAAGTATCGTGGTCTTCTTCAAGCCTTTCTTTAAAATAGGTTTACTCCCTTCCTTCGAATTTAATTTCTTTTTATTTACTTTCATAGAACCATGACGGGCTTTTTGAATAGGAACTTTTCTTTTCCTTCTATTGAAGGAAGCATTGACATCCTCATCAAGAGGGGTCTTTTTCTTCACCGGAGAGATAGCAAAAGGTTGCATATCTTTTTTAATTTCCCCCTTACTGGATTCTTGAACCACTGCTTTCGATTTGGAGTCGGCCTGTCCGTGAACGGTTATCTCCACTTTGACTTTCTTTTGAAGTAGCGGAGTGCTAGTTGTTGCTTTGATGGGTTCTCCTACCATTCGTTTTTCTAAACGACGAGCACGCAACGTTACCAACAGTGGCTGATCACTATCCATATCAGTGAGGCATGTATGTGATGGCACTACTTTTTGTACATTACTGCCTGTAGAAATTTCTTTCGAAATGTTCATTAGACGTTTTCCATACCCAAAGCTTTGAAAACCCTCTAATCTTGTGATAGTTGGCTTCAACGCTATTGGTGGAAGAGCGCTAGATCTCTGTACCTCAGAAATTGACTTCATTGGCTCCTTTCCTTTATCATTGTCCACAATACTTGATTTTGTGAATGCCATCTTGGTTGAAGTACTCTTCTTCTGTGCCTCAATATTTGATTCACCCTTGTCGCCACTGTTTTGGCCCACATCTTTTGGGATGTCCAACTCATTGACCTTGTGTCCTTTTCTATCATTTTCTTCGACATTCTCTTCCACCATATCTAGTGCCACAGATTGAGATTTCGAAATTTGAACATCTTCATCTGTTCTGGCATTGCCAAAAGCATCCCCATTCATTTCCACCTCCTCAACAATAACAACTCCCTTTTTCGATAGAACAGTTTCGCTACTCATGTATGCAGTTCCGTCGCAATATGCTACTATTGAAGGTAGATTCTCCTCTACCCCTATTTCATCCTCATCTTCTAAAAAATCATACAAATCGTTCGCATTGCCTTCAACATTCGCATAGCGGTCATTACGATTATGATACGTATCATCCACCAAATTGGAAATGTCTTCCATAGCGTCTTCATCTTCTGACGG
Source organism: Straminergon stramineum (assembly GCA_963920665.1). Lineage (NCBI taxonomy): Eukaryota > Viridiplantae > Streptophyta > Bryopsida > Hypnales > Calliergonaceae > Straminergon > Straminergon stramineum. Next base: position 11,437,889 of record OY987266.1, read on the forward strand.
TGCTGCACAACATAAGTCATCCTCGCCATTTACTACTTTAAAGGCCCTTTCCAAATTCTCGTCATCATCCTCGTCATCATCCTCATTATCATCTTCGTTCATCGGCCTATCCGAATCCTTCGACTCCACTGTCTCCATGTTATCGTCGTACCATTTCTTTTCATCTTTTTCTTTCGATGCGTTTAGGACTTTGGAATTAGTATACACATACACCAAATCCGCTGCTCTCTCTGGCTTCAATCTGTTTCGCGATTTGTTGTGAACAAAAGAATAGCTGCTCCAATTCCGTTCACATGAAGATGATGACACCGGTTGGGCCAATATCCTCTTTGCTAATGGAGCTATGAACTTGCCACAAGCACCTTCAAAATCCCACCAAGCATGTGCCGACAACATTTGTTCTCCCAGATTCAACATATTGTGGAATGGAGGTTCCTTATGTCGAAAAGCCACAAATTCTCGAACCACTGCTACGTACTCATCCGGTTTACATATTTTCTCCAAAACACGCTTACATGCTGACATTGCATCTTCATCATCGGCTAGTTCTTTGTCATGTAGAAGGTATGGATTCAAGAGAGCTGCGGCAGATTGGAGATCGTTAGCTACCATTTCCCTTCGCACATGAAAGGACTATATCAATGGAATTGCCTTGCTCTCTTCCAAACAAAATGGCGGACTTTCTAATCCATACACATGCTTTTCTAATTTCCTCATAATATGCAACACCTTCCCCATACATGGTGATTTCGAAT